>JARHVA010005323.1:0-600000 GCA_037957365.1 Torreya grandis
ATGGTCACCTTAATCATTGATTATCACACCAACCGCTAATGGTCACTATGGTAAGAAATAATAGTAATATATTTTCATCCACTTACCTTTAACCAAATCCAACTTTCTTTTCATCTACTTGTTCATAGACCCCCAATCTATTTTTTATACCACACTCGACCTATTTAGCATTAGTATTGACTTGATTATTACTATATTAGTCATTTTAGTCTATTTATTTATCAATCATCTCTTGTATTCAATTTTAGTATCTTTTGATTATTGATGCAAGTACTTTATCTTCTATTTTCTAAACTTAAGTGTTTAAAACATGTGGATTAATAGCCCCAAATAATCTCTTGGTTTTGGGATCTAGCCATCACTAGGAAATCTACCCAACTATTTAACCAACCATTTGACTTAGTTTTGTCTTATTTGTAGGTAATTATTACCAGTCTAAAGAAGAGTTCTCCATAATCATCTGATTTAATGTGTGCACAATTAAACAAGTTTCTCTACCATACCTGTATCTAGTTTCTTCTTCTTCTTTTCAAAATATAAGCTAAAATTCTCTAAAAAATTCTGACATTCCTAGTGGGACCTTTGAGTCTCTACTTGGGTTTCATTTGTTTGTATCTATATGCTCTTTTCTCTATTATATACTCATAAATGTAATTAAAAATTCTTTTGGGTCTAAAATCAACTGTATACATTAGTTGCTTGCAATTTTAGCTCACTTAGTTAAATTAAATCAAAGTAATTTAATCATAGCATCACTTATATCACACACACAAACCAAACCACCTATATCAATCAAACATAAAAAAAACTTGACATAAGGGCCAACTGGGATTTCATCACCTAGTGGTTGCCTTACCCTTTCCTGGTCATCCTACTTGGAGGTCATTACCAAGGGGAGAACCAATTCAACTCTCTGGTTGAGTATTAACTTTATAAATTGATATATATATATATATATATATATATATATATATATATATATATATATATATATATATATATATATATATATATATATATATATATATATATATATATATATATATATATATATTGGATAAAAACCTGACAGCCTTATCATTTTGATGTGCAAAGTGAGGATTAGGCCCCAATACCAATCCATGTATTGATTTACAATGCATATCCTTTTGAGAGCCTAAACACAACTTGAAACCAATCATAGACTTCTTTTCTTGTACCCACTCTACAAGCCAATTTCAGTCACATGGTTCTTAAATCTTAAGGCATAATCCAAAAGAGAGACTAAAAATAAATTTATGACTTAATATACTTTTTAGTGTGTGCTTGATTTCCTTGATCATTTCTTATCTGCTCTTTGTTTGAGTGGTGAGATTATTTTTATATTCTCTCTCCCTTATCTTTTATGGTTCTAACTTGCTAGCAACAAAATAATCTAGTAGAATAGAACCCATCACCAAACCAATCAACCTCTTCTACCTCCTCACCCATGGAGTATATTTCTAAAACCAAAGACTCTCCTCACCCTTTAGGAAGTCCTTATTTCCCTTAAGTAGTACCCTAAAGAGATAAATACTTTGCCACCTTCTTAGATAACAACTCTATGGCCCTTCAACATTATTTCATCTCCATGCCTTACCATACCCATACTTCAATTCCACCTATGGATTGACCTTATGACATGCCCTCCCACATTATGGGAACCCTTCTATTTCCATAGTCAACACCCAACCATTAACCACCCAAGAATCCTCATCCACAAATAATCCCTTTGATACTATTGTGGAAAACCAACTTTCCCAACAAACCAACACCCTTACACCTTCCACCCCACCAAAAACTTATTTACCCTAAGAGTAACCCAACCATTAACCACCTATACTCCCCTCACCATGGGATCACCTACTACTAGTATTTTAAACCTTCCTTCAGCTACCCCCAATCCATTAGTCACTACTCCACTTCAAAATCTTATGGTGTCTATACCCGATACCTTAACCCTAATTAGTATAAAGGTCACCACCTTTCCTTTAGTTACAATTCCAACTACAAATCTTACCCAACCTGCCTTAACCTCTCAACAAGTACCCATCGCATCCAACCTAGGTTACATCCGTAACCCATAAGGGCATGTACCTCTATCCAATACCCTACCACCTACATCTACCTATCTGTACATAGCATCTACCCAACCACCTGTGTCCACATATCAATATGTGGTAGCTCCTCAACCTCCTACTAGTTATACATATGTCACCCAACCACCACAATAATATGAACCTCAAAACTATCTAGGAACACAACCCCAAATAGATCTAATGAAAATGTTCCTGGATAAAATGACTACCTTAGAGTCATCCATATACAATACTCATAACATATTATCATATGACCATATTTATAATGAACCCATTCACCCATCTATCCTTATCAGACCATATCCTCCTCAGTGGGAACTTCTTAAGTTTTCCAAATTTCAAAATAAGATCCCTAATAACACCTCAGGGCATTTAGGCATGCATGTTATTTGATTGTCTATGATGATGTCCTCCTTCTTCATACCTTCTCCATGTTCTTGTTTGGTCTAACATTAGACTGGTATAGTGCTATAACCAAACACTCTCTCTTTTCCTTCACCCAGCTAACCCAAACCTTCTTGGATCAATTTTTAATAAACATCTCCAAAAAAATTTCCATCACTGACCTTTACTCCATCTGGTAATTTGATGATGAATCTATTGCTAATTTTTTAGCCTATTGAATGAGCCTAATCAACAAACTATCCTTCTCTTTACCCCAACCCAAACTAATATAAATTTTTGAATGGGTATGTGACAAGCACATCTCTTCTACATTATATGTTCATAACTTATAACCTTTGATAAAGCTTTTACCATGGCACGTAATCTATAAAACAAAGCCAATGATGAAGGAAAGTTAAAGTTTAAGAACAAAAACTCTACCTACAATACCAATGAGGCCTCTTCCTTTAAACCAAGAAACCAAACCAACACTAGGACCAAGAGTAAAGGAACTATGAATGTGGTTATCCTTAAGACCACTCCTCCACCATTTGTCAATCAACCAAACTCCTCTAACTCCTCAAAATAAAACATGAGAAACCAAAACCAAAATAATCAAAAGTAATTTAATCCACTTAAGGAATATTATGCTTTGATCCTGGAGAAGTTGTTAAAAGATAATATCATACAACTTCCTCCTATCAAACCCCCTCAATAATTTTATTCCTCTCATCTTATGCTTAGATGGTAAAATCATACCAACCTATGTGATTTCCATCAAGTAGTGGGGCATGATGTTAGTAGGTGTAATACTTTCAAAAACATTATCCAAACCCTCATTGACAAGGGAGAGCTTGTGTTGGACAACCCAACACACCTTCAAACAAATCATTTTCAAACAACCTTTTCCTAATCATGCACCTACTAAAAACAAGAGAAAAAAAGCTAAGTGTTCTCATCATGCCCTTACCATCAATATTGTTCTTGACATGATCATAGTTGAAGAACCTACCACCTTATCTACTTATTCTTTTCCCTCTCCACTTATTAAGGTAATGGAGTTACCTTCTCCTCTTTTTTAGACCCAAACCAAGGGAATGACCTTTTCCTCTCTTCTACTTATTGAGGTATTGGAGTCATCAACCTCTCCTTCAAATAACATACTTGAGAAATCAACCATTACCACTCTACCTTCTCCCTCAACTATGAAATAATTCACTTCCCCTTTTGGAAATCATTCCCATGGAATAATCCACCATAGCTTCACCTCCCATAAAGGATTCACCCATCCAAACCTTTCATGTTTTGATTGAATAAAAAGATGAGGTCACCACCCCCCATTCTCAACCAATGGGTTTATCTTTTGAGCCCACTATCTAGGGAATAAGATGGTCTACAAAACATTATCTAGATTAGTTCAGAGATTAGAATTTATCTCTAAACTTGACATAGATCAAGCCACCTTTTATAAATAATTGGGGATCCCTTACATTACTAAATAGGAACCTCTAACCACTTCATTGATGGACCAACCAACCACTTCTATTATCCAACCCCCTATCTTATCAACTAAACCAATAGAAATTTCTACCAACCTGACCATTTATCAAGCATCCAAAGTAACCAAATATCAAATAACCAAACCAACTTTTATCAGTTCAACCAAACCAACCAAAAACCTTGGTGTCTTCCGTACATAGAGCCTTAATCACCCATCCTTGAAAATGGAGCTCACCTCACTAAACCCATCAACCAAACATCAAACCAAGTCAACCAAGGATGTAAAGCCATCACAAGGCCAAAAATAGAGTTATAACTCCCTCAACCTTGACCTCTATCTTGGGGCCTCATCTTTCTACTTTGATTAGGAAGCCAACTATCTTAACCAAAACCCAACCACCATTGTTGGTTACACTAGCAAAATTGATTTCTAAAACACCCATCTTCATCAAGCCATCAATAGTCAAACTACCTACCCTAAAACCTCCTACCTCTAACTTACCAACTTCTACCTCACCAAAAACAAAAACATCAACTAAGAACACAACCTTACCCAAACCTTCTATCACCAAGCTTGCTTTTATAAAGACTTCCATCTCACCAACCAAAGCTATAACCTCTAAACCATCACCACATTTAGATATGTATTAATCAACTATTTTTTAAAGGTTATTTTAAGTTTATTTATTGACCTTTCCCCTATCAGGTCATTCAACCCTATTGATCCAAAAATAGTTTAGTATAATGACCGCTAAGTGTGCTCCTATCATAGGACATCAGGGCATGACATAAATAACTACAAATCTCTCCAAACCATAATCTATTGGATCTATAAATAAAATGATATATTAATAGATGAACCTCCTATGGGCTTAATACCAATCCAACAAACAACAACCACTACCGAATGCCTACCTATTCTCTCACTCTCACCTTAGAGTGACGAGGAACCAAATTAATCTCCTACCCCAACTCTTTCCTCTATACATATTATCCATGTGGTCAAATGTTTCCATTCTAAATAAAATGATAAGGGGAAGGCTAAAGTTTCCATCCCATAGACATACCCCTCTTCCACCTCTCAACCAAGTCAAAATCAATCACGTTCACCTTTAGCCAAACCCAAGGTATCTATTTTGGGTACCTCCCAATCCAACCCCTGTAAATCAATCAAAAGAGTGGTTCTCAAATACATTCACCTAACCATAGCAAAGATGAGCCTATATGAGTTGATTTATACCTCACCTCATCATCACCAAGTAATGATAGATGCATTAAAATCAATAGAGGTTCAACTTGAAGACCCTAAGGCTTTGGCAACCTTTGTTGGTGCTCTCCAAATTTCTAGCCTTATCACCTTCAAGGATTCAAAAATACCTTCTATCTATCCTGATGACCTAGATCCTCCTCTCTTTATTACTGCCTATATCAACCAAACTTACATCAAATGGGTCATAATTGATAGGGGAACTAGTATTAATATCATATCCTCCCATGCCTATGATCAAATCAAACTACCAAACAATGTTATGTCTAAAACCTTGGCCATCCTTTGATCCTTCACTGATACCATGGTGACTGCTCTAGGAACTATTATCATTCATATCCATTTAGGACATCATACACTCCCTAAACTATTATATGTAGTGAAAGGTGAATTCTAGTATAATGTTTTTTTGGGATGACCTTAGATCTAATCCATAGGTTGTGGACCCTCTACCCTTCATCATTGCATCAAATTTGAACATAAAGGCTAGGTTGTCACTATAAAAGCTGACCCAAGTCCCTTCTTATCATGCAATATGAATTATTGATATAATTATGTCCTCCTACCTCTATTTGGCACACCCTCATCAACCAAGGACCAACTCTCAACCATAAACAATGAAGTTATATCCTCTTATACCAATGGGGCATCCATTATCTAATCAATCCCCTTAAACCAAATCCATACCACATACCACTTGGAATCAACATTCTAATGTCTTTCATTAGGGTAATATTTCTTCTTGACCCTTGACACTTTCTCTACTCCTCAAGAATATGGGAAAATTGACCACTAACCTGGTTATGACTCCAACATCAGATCCATTATTCCCCTTATACATTATAACTATCAAACCCATTTCATCTATGGGAAACTTGACAAACCACTTAACACTTCTACCACCTCTTTTTCACTTTGCCCATTCACTTCTAGCTTTTCCTATCTAGACAACCTAGACTTTGCCAAGACATACCTCCATAGGTATGCTTGGAAATAATTTGGTCTTGGATGATATCATCATGGCCCATAAAAGTTGATTTCCATTGAAATTAGAAAAGCTCATGAGAAACATGGCCTTGGTTTCATTCTATCCAACAAGAATAAAACCAAAACATATACCATCACCACTATTGAGGAACACATCCCTTTCTCACCAACCCTTTCTCCACCTGAGTGCAAGGATGATGAAACCATCCCACCCAATGTTTTTATCAAAGGGAAGGAGAAACCATAACCATCCCTATGACCCATCCTAAGATGATAGGAGATGACTTTCCTATCATTAACATTGTTTAGTGCTAGGATGATGATTCCATTCTCACCTATCTTGGTGCCCCAAATCATTCCATCCAAAAATATATTCCTCTTGAGACTTTCACCATGATGAAAAAAAAATCCACCATAGATATTAACTTGGGCACTCTATATAACCCTCACACTGTCAAAATTGGCCAATCACTAAATTTTAAGGAACTTCGGCAATTCCCCTTTTTTCTCCATGACCATAACATAGCATTTTCTTGGTCTTATAGAGACATGATATGAATTTAACCCACCATTACCACCCATATCATCATCACCAAATGTGATTCCAAACTCATCAATTAGAAACTTCAACAAATGCACCCTTACATAACCCTTCTTGTCAAAGAAGAGCTTTAGCATCTCCTATCTATCAATTTCATTCAACCTATTGACTATCCCTAATGGCTTTTTAGTGTCATGTATGTCACCAAAGACATAAGGGGACTATGCATTTGTGTGGAATTTAATGACTTTAACCTTTCCTTCCCTAAAGATGAATTTTCTCTACCAAGCATCAACCAGCTAGTTGATCTTACAGTCGATCATGAGATGTTATCTCTCATTGATGGTTTCTTGGGTTACAATCAGATCTTAATTACCCCTAAAATCAACACAAAAATACATTTATAACCCCATGAGGGACATTCTACTATAGTTTCATGCCTTTCAATCTAAATAATGTTGGTGTAACCTACCAACTTACCATGACTTAAATCTTCCATGACCTTATCTACTAAATTGTCAAGGATTATGTGGATGACATTCTTGGGAAATCCAAACATCATAAGGATCATTTGGCCATTCTAAAAATTATCATTGAGTGCCTCATCCATTACTGTGTCTATCTTAACTCCAAGAAGTCATTTTTAGGGTCTTGTTAGGAAAAAACCTTAGCTTTTTCATTTCCCTTAGGGGAATCAAAGTTGATCTTGCCATAATTAAAACAATCTTCTACATGCTTTCTCCAATCAACCTTAAGAAAATTCATAGTTTGTAGGGGAAGCTCCAATACATTAATCACTTTATTTCCTATCTCTTTAACTAATGTCAAACCTTCCATCACCTTCTAAAGAAGGATGTATCTTTTAAGTGGAATAACAATTATAAAAAGGCATTTGATTCACTTAAAAGGTACCTTTTGTCTCTACCTATCCTCACCCTTCCCAAATATGATCAACCATTTTACCTTTATATATCTACCACCAACCACTCCCTAGGAATAATTCTTGCTCATTGGGATGAATAACATAAAGAGAAAATAGTCTACTACATTAGCCACATGCTTGTAGAGTACAAGACTCAGTACACCCATACTGAGAAACTTTGCTTGGTTTTAGTCTTCATTGCCACCAAAATTTTCCACTACCTTCTTAACCACAAGACTTATGTCATAACCAATACTGACCCACTCAAGTATATGCACTCCAATCCCTACCAAAACCATTGTATCACCAAGTGGCTCATGCTTCTCACTGAGTTTGACCTTGAGTTTATTCAACATAAGTCAATTAAAGGGTAAGTCATCTTTGACCAATTGGCCGAAGCACCATTAACAGATAATTAACCTCTTCTTCTTGAGTTTCTCAATGAATCCTTCATGACCCTCTCTCAAAAAAACTTCACCTATCAATTGACCATGTTATTTGATGGATCAAAGTGTCAATGTGGTGGGGGAGCTAGCATCATCCTTGTTCCCCTTGATGGTGAACCTCTTTCTTTGTCTTTCAATCTTGATTTTGAAGGTACCAATAATATGGTTAAGGGCAAAGCCCTAGTAATAGGTATCCAAATTGATTTAGCCTTAGGATTAAAAATGATTGATATATTTGGTGACTCCTAACTTGTGGTTAATAAAATAAATGGATATTACTAGTGTAAGAATGATGTTTTGTAATAGTACAAATAACTAGTTGATAAACTCTTAACATCCTTTGAACACTATCATATCCAATCAACCCTATAATCTACCAATAAGTTTTCTAACACCATGGCTTCCATCTCCTATCAAATCCCATCTTCACCCTATAACTCTAAGTTATTTTTTATTATCCATAAACTTACCTGGCCTTCCTATGTCAAACCAGATTCTCCCACCATTTCAATGTGGAAGAGACCCAACCTGATCTTTGGTATCATCAAACCATTGACTATCTTAACCTTTCCATCATTATTTCTAGTCTTTTTAAGAATGTTCAAAGATAATTTATCTATATTACATCACATTATACCATTATGGGGTGAATTATTTATAAACCTAGCTTTGATGGTCTCCTCTTCCATTGTCTATGTAATCACAAAGCCTCTCATGCTATCAAGGAAACACATGATGGGATCTATGGTAGATAATTTAATGTCCTTGTCATGGATAAATGCATAATTATCCTTGGCTACTACTAGCCTACCCTCAACCAAGAATGTTTTAACTATGTTAAAAAGTGTGTTAAATGTCAACACTATGCCAATTTTCATCACACACCAAGCCATAGCCTTTATATATCCACTAATTTTTGGCCCTTCTCACAATGGGGTTTGGACATTATTAGTTAAATTAACCCCCATTATTCATAGGAACACCATTATATCATCACCATGATTTCATATTTTACCAAATGGGTAGAGGCTATTCCTCATGTCTTGACCAAAGCCAAAAATATTGTCAACTTTATCAACCATCACATCATCTACCATTTTGATTTTCCTCAGATAATTATCATAGACAATGGTAAATATTTTAAAAACAAACAAATCTAAGGTATTTATGATGAATTTGGCATTAATCTTAGTTTCTCATCACCTTATCACCCTCAAGCAAATGGGTAAGCTGAGGCCTCTAACAAAACTCTTAACAACATGCTCACTAAGATGGTCGATGCCTCTAGTTGAGATTGGCATTTGCACATCCCCTTCACCTTATGGGCATATCTTACTAGCATTAGAACCCCTATAGGTGATACCCCATTCTCTCTTATGTTTAGAGTAGAGGTTATCTTACATCTTAAATCCCATCTCTTTGCATATCTTTGAAAGATCTCATTTTCAAAAATGATTATCGTCAGTACCATTTAGCCCAGATTGATCTACTTGATGAGCATAACTTAGCCACCCTTACCCATATTCATGTATATTAAGAGTGAATCAAACATGACTATAACAAACACCTTAAAGAATTAGAATTCAACATCAGAGACCTCATCCTAAAGGAAAATCAACATGTCACCAATATGGAGAAAAATAATTATGGAAAGTTTAATTTCAATCAACTTGAACCTTATATCATAACCCACAAGTATGGATTAGGAGATTATAAATTATCCTCTTTTGAAGGAAACCAAAAACCTGAGTCCCTCAATGATTCATATCCGTATCGTTTATTTTGTTAAAGAGGATCAAACTCACCTTCTATCTAACTTAACTTCCTCCTTTAGTTTCAAACCACATTCATCTCCCTATTTTAGGGGCAACTGATTGAAATTAAATCATGTGATTATCCATCATAATCATGGCCTCATATTAAACAATGGGTACCATGACTCTACCCATGGCATGATTCTCATGGTACTTTCCACCCCTTTTCACATGATAGATTTCCATGATCATTGCAACCTAAACCTATTTACACTTAATAAACCTTCTTGTGATTTTAGTTTTGCCTTCATAAAGGTGAGCTTGTAAGCCTATATAATTAGGTCTATGCCAAGTAAGAACCACACTAAGAAAGAAAACAAAATCAAAAATAATAACAATCATGGGTCATTCCTAGTATTTGTAGATTACTCCCTCAAAGGATAGTTGTTGAAAACATATTTGAAATTTCTCAAAGTAAGGTGGAATGCTCCTTTGAAGGATAAATATCAAAGGCATTAAGCAAAGCACAAAAAATTAGACCATTCCCTTGAAAGATGGCTAATTAAAGCATTTGTCACAAAAAATAAATTCTTGGAAGCTTCCCGCATTGATCAGCTTCCTCAATCCTCCAAGTAACAAAAAACTAAGCAAACGACCCATTATCAAGTAAAGGCAAAAACAAAATAATTTTGAAATCCACAATCAGATCTCATAAGCAATAGTTTTGAAAGCTACAATTGGCTCTCATGAGTAGACTTCCTGCATCAATCAGTCTACACTTTGTATGACATAGACTTGTTTATATAGACTCTTTGGTAACCTCCAAAAGAGGCATGCTAGTCTCACAAGAAGGTTCCATTTTCATCCATATTCCCTCTATACACTATAAATCAAGGGATTTTGAGCTCACTTGACATTATGTGACCAAGAAAACTTTTAACCAAATAGTGAATGCTAATACAAAGCATTCAAAGGGCTTATGTTCCTTAAACTAATCCAACTTCAGTTTTGTTTTAGTCATTGTCAAAGAAGAAGCATCATCCCCTCTTCTTATCATATCATCACTAGTTAGTATATTCACTAAGACATTCCTCTCTTGACTATTTTATTTTTCTCACCTCTATTATTGTTATTTAACTTACTTTACGTGTCTTACCTTAAGCAAAAGGACCATAATCATAACCACATAACATCATATCAACATATATCATAAATAATGACACACATCATCAACATATCCATCATCATATTGCAATCATAACATCCATGAGTAATAAATCAATAAACCATTCTTACCACATGTATAAATATAAATATGGAAGCATATATTCATTTATTTTTAACATGAACATCCTCATCATATTAGTAATCATCTCACACATGAACATCATTATCATAAGCATCATCAAGAACATAAACAAAAGACATCTCATCACATACCTAGCTAAGATGAATCCATATCAATGTCATCATGAGCTTAGTAATGTCCACATCAAAACCATAATAAATATAACATTATCAATGATCAACATAGTTATAATCAACATCATGAACATAAATATTGAAGTAAACCATGAACCATGAGCAATATACAAAGAGCATATCTATAAATTGGGAGTCTATCATCAATAACATCATAATGTATAGAACAATATGCATGTCTCTCTCTCTCAAAATGTACATCTTACCACATAAGCTCATGGTATAGTATCAAAATGATATACAATAAAATATAATATATCATAAACTATGTCACAATTATGCCCTTGGGGCACCATTGTCTCTTGGAGCACCGCTACCTCCTAGTGCCTGTGCTCTTAAGGTCCCTACCTCTCTACCCATAGAATTAGCCTACTAACCTAGTGTCACTATGTTAGCACCACCTATTAAAATACATCCTTACTTACCCTAATGGGGCTCATCAGGATAATGTCTCAAGACTATGGTCTTGTATTAGTGTAATTCTTCCACTATGGCTAGATACCATGCCATCTAGTTCTTAGTGGTCATGTAGGTGTTGTGGCTCCTCTTCCAATCTATCTCAAAGAGTCTCTCTCTTAGGTAATCAAGGCTAGTGAATATCTAGCCTAGTCCCTTTCATTAGTAACTATATCCATCTAACCCTATGCTACTATCAACTAACTCTGTAATGCTATAACTTGTGCCTATGTTGTGGCTAGTACCACTCTAGCTTGTGCATATAGGGAAACCCCTTGAACTTGTGCTTGCTAACCTATACCAATTGGATCAACATCCATTAACCACCTTCCAACATCATACTAACCAAATTATACCACCACATAAAGATCCTGGTACCATGTTAGGTAACCATTTAGAAAACCTACATCATCTATCACTGACTGCACTAGTAACTCCTCATGATCTAGCAAGGTTCTTACTAGATGTAGTTCAAGTATTAATATCTCTACATCTTCCCACCTATATCTAGGAAATGGGCCCAAGATACCCTATACCAAGACAAACTATCTTTATACCTTGTCAAATGGGATAAACTTTGCCTCCCCATGCCTCCTACCAAATATCCACCTATAATTCTATAAGGATAAGGTGTGTCTCTTGTATCCATCCCACTCTATAAAATTGACATAGGACCTCCAGATAACATCACCAATAACCAAGGCATCTAGTGCACCTATGAACTAACTAGTATCATGCACCCCTCCTCCTATACCTGTGATGGAAAAATTAGCTCTCTACCTCATAAAACTAACTAGGAAATCTATCTAAGCATACCCCACTTATGACAAACCCATCAGACTCAACACTCAGATGTGCTCATAAACCTAGTAGTGTAGAAAAAACCCCATGATGATGCCATACCTATTTTGAGCTCTGAAGCCCCATAACTCTTTATATAGCTACACAAGTAACATAGCACCCAACCAAACATTATGTGACCTAGTAACATCTCAACCAATACCCCTAGTAGAAAGTATGGGAGCCTCCCACTACTTGAGTTAGGAATGAAAAAATATTAAACTAACATCATCATCATGGTCATCATCCTCCTATCATCTCTTACCCTTTGATAAAATGTAGTATAGATGAAGCCTCTATTGTTCCACCTTATTCAATCACATCACCATATAGCAGATCCAAGATCTCATCTCTCTCCTCCCACTCTATGTGATAAACTAGGTTACCCTATATGGGTAATCAAGTGATCCTATGAACATCCTTTGGTAAGATCATCATCTCACCAGTAGGTAGTAGGAAGGAGTTCATGGTTGGATCCCATCTCTTGATGAGGGCCAAAATCATCACTACATTACATGGAACATGTTGATAATTCCTCATTGCTCCAAGGTCCACCTCCTTTATATGAGCCTAGTCTATAGTAGTCATACCCTAGTGGATATATACAAATATGCATGGCACCTGATCATGAATCTAAATCTACTCCTGTGCATATAAACATTCAATAACAAATAACGTAGTTCCTTATATTATTGTGCTTATGAACTTAACCTCTTGTAAACTAGACCTACATCTTGCCTCCTAGGCCAAACACTTACACTATCTTATTTTCAATCCTAAATCTTATCAAGCCTTACTTATACACTAATAAAAAACCACTACTTATCCATCCTTAGTAATGGCAAGCTAACCCACCATTCAAAAAATATCAAAATGAATAAACTTTGAACTTGACCTTTTTTACCATTTACCTTGACTACCAATGGTCATGATGACCACAAATAGTTAGGTTACAATTTTTTCCATGGTCATCAACCACCAATGGTCGAGATGACTATAGATGGTTACTACATGTGACCACTGGTGGAAAACTCCCCAAACCTGCCTACATAGATTTTGCCTAAAAATAAACAAATCAATAATTTTTCCCTTCACCCATCCTCTAACCCACCCTAACATACCCTACCCCTCCCCATTTGATAATTCACCTATAAATTTTACCAAAAACAAATAACCCCTAATACCTAGGTCACACCTATTCCACCTAACCCAAACAATAATTCACCCATCAAAAAACTAATTCAAATACACTAATAATTACCAAACCACACTAATCTATTAATTGAATATGTCCTATACCTCATTCATTGATCATCATCAAGGAAGAATTTTAAGATCCACTACCCATCCTCATTTATGTCTGTGCATACCCTACATCCTCTCTAGTCCACTCAAGCAATATAACTCAGTAACTCTACCACTCACCCATTCATCAATCACCATCAACACCTTTTTCTAATATGACAAACAGATAGAGCTCAATGGTTCAAATGTTTAAATGAGTC
The DNA here is from genome assembly GCA_037957365.1 of Torreya grandis. Taxonomy (NCBI): domain Eukaryota; kingdom Viridiplantae; phylum Streptophyta; class Pinopsida; order Cupressales; family Taxaceae; genus Torreya; species Torreya grandis. Next base: position 14,202 of record JARHVA010005323.1, read on the forward strand.
CAAAATGACTCACATTTTTCTTTTGACCTCTACATTTTTATTTTTTACACCCCAAGCATCGATGGTCAGGGTGACCATTGACAATATCTCTTTAGACCTCTAACCATCAATGATCAGGAGCTTAACTTTTGGCCTCTGCCTCTTCACCCAAATTTTTTTGGTAAACCTAACCAAGCACCCACCCATGGAGACTACCTTCTCCACCCACCTTGATAACCACCTCATCACCTCACCATTGGTCCATTTCAGCCCAACTACTACAGATTTTGTGATGACTTTTACTTGGTCCTTTTGACTATGATGAAAATGATTGTCATGTTGACACATTTTTAAACTCACACTACCTTATGCATACCAAACCCATTTATGTCTTCTCAGGAGTGCTTCTTACCTTGGATACCTATGACTTCACCTAACCCATTTTTTTTACCCAAGATCACTTCTTACCTTGGATACCCATAGAAACACTCACCTTGCATAGGATACTTGAATTTATGAGTGTTCCCAACTACCTCATTTAAATGCAGTCATATGGTCTACTTGTCACTTGTCCTTCTAGCATCAACCTTAATTTTTACCAACTATGGCAACCTACTCAAAGTATGATCTTGGCTATCACACTTTGTGCACATGTTTATACTTTAGTGACTAACTTATCATTCACCCATTTTATCATTAACTCACCCACTCATCAAACCCACACCTAATTCTATTTTACGTTATCACTTCTTAGTTTTAGGGGGAATACTTCCTCTTATGCTTAGGGGTAACTAAACCTTTGACCAACAATCCCTTTTTGTTTTTTAGCTTATTAATGAAAACTTCATAATAAAAAGGGGTAAAATATAGACAACAAAAATCCATACATGATGGTTTTGAATGTCATAATTCCCCTGGACCACTTCAGGACCCCCTTGGGCCTAATCTTGATCATTTGACCCCAAACCTATCTAATGCTAGTTAATTTTACCTACTAGCTAAACCCACCTTTTAACCCAACTTTACCTTAACCCTTGACCATCGATGATCACCCTAACTATTGATGATTGAGGTCCACCATCTAAACTAACTTAACTAACCTTTCATCCCAACTTGCTTTTTATAATTAGCTCATCTAATTTTTGTGTGAGCTAATGTATGTGTAATTTATATTTAGACAACAACTTGGACCCCCTATTAATGTCTTGTTGCACCTCTCCTTCCTTCCCTATAAGAAGATAGGAGTAGGAGGTGAAAAAGGATCCATCCATAACTTCAAGAGATTTTACATCTTGAGTTTCTTTTTAGGTCACTTTTTCTAGTAATTTAGTGATGTAGCCATCACATCAGAGAGATGATTTGTTTCTACCCCTTGGTTAATAGATAAGTAATGTTGCTCTACCAAAATCATGTTAGACTCCACCAATGAGCTAACCACCTCAACCATTCATCTGAACAATCTTCTTTAAATTAAGTATTTTCTTTTAGTTTATCAATTACTTTATTTCCATTTATCAATCAACCCAACATGAACTAACCTCCTAAAATTACCTTTTGTGATCCCATCAAATCTGAGTTTTTATCAACCAAACCCAACACATAGTAACCACCAACAATCATCCTAACCATCAATTATTTATCCAACCACCAATGGTTACCTCAACGACCGATGATCACTTTAACTATCGATGATCACACCAACCATCAATGATCACTGTGGATGGAAATAATAGCAATTAATTTTCATCTACTTACCTTTAATCAAATCCAACTTTATTTTTATCTACATATTCACAGACCCACAACCTATTTTCTAAACCACTCCTGACCTATTTAGCATTAGTATTGACCGTCTTATTGATTTATTAGTCATTTTAGTCTATTTATTTATCAAGGATCTCTTGTATTTTATTTTAGTACCTTTTGATTATTGATGCAAGGACTTTATCTTTTATTTTCTAAACTTAATTATTTAAAATTTGTGGATTGACAATTGTTGAGGAAGCTCTTTATTCTGAGATCTAGCCAATTCTAGGCAATCCACCTATCTATCTAGGAAACCATTTGCTTTAGTGTTGTTTTATTTGTAGGTCATTCTTCCCAAGCTAAAGAGGAATTCTCCATAGTCATTTAATTCAACATGTGCACTATCAGAGATGTTTCTAGGTCTGGATAACATGAAATCAAGCTAAAAGGATCTCACGAGATGAAGCTTGTGCACACCACTATGTTGCTGAAGCAATAAGAAATCACATAAAAGAATATTGCAAGAGACAAAACAAAAAGTGGAGAAAACCAATGATTCTTTAAAGGAAATAGGATCAAATGGAGCATACAAATAAGAGAACACAAATTTAACTCCTCATCAAATGGTGGTCAAGGTACCCCATGAATAGAATGTAACTCCTCCATGAAAGGTGGTGATAGGTGCCCAAAATAGAGGAGTAACTCCCATACCCCAAATATCCTATCAAAGGAGTTAATTTTCTTATGACATACTATGACACATAATCTCCACATAAGCAAACTTATCCCCAAAATGTAAGAAAACTCCATGTGCAAAAATATAATATTCCTAATTAAATAAATTGGGAAAAATAAAAACCTACACTAACACCCCTCATAAGCATAACTTAGGTGGGTAGTGTGGAAATAAATAACGAGTCTTAGAAATTAGGACTAATTAGGTAACCATATATAAAACAATCTCTCATAAAGTAGAGAAAAGGAGAAACCCCATAGGAAATAAAACTCCCCCCCAAAAGAGACATAAAAGAAAGGAAGAGGATAGAAGGCCCCCTTGGAAGATGATGTTGCTACTGATGTAGACCACACCCCAAAAAGAGCTCATAAATGAATGAAATTTCTCTTGGTGAAGGGTTTGGTGAAGATATCTACAACCTACTCTAAAGACTAGCAAAATATCAAGTTAATGACCTAACTATGAATAAAATCATAAATAAAATCCATGTGAATCTCAATGTGTTTGGTCCACTGGTGTTAAACTAGATTCTTGCATATCTGTATAGTACTCTAGTTGTCAAAATAGATGATAGTGGGATACTTAAAAGGAATGCCACACTCAGATAGAATCCCTTGAAGCCAAATAGCCTTAGTAGCTACATTAACATCTCCCTTGTACTCTACCTCTGTAGATGATATAGAAATAGCATTCTGATTCTTGCTAGACCAATTGATAGGATGAGAACCTAAAGAAAAAATATAACCAGAAGTGGACTTGTGAGTCTAAGAATTTCTAGCCCAGTCTGAATCTATAAATCCAACCAAAGTCAAACTTTGTGCCAAATCTGTAGTTAATCTTAAATTTATGAGAACCCTATATGTAGTACAAGATCCTCTTATCTACTTTTTAGTGTAGCTCATGATGTTCTTTCATGAATATAGAGACAAGTCATACTACATATGAAATATTAGGCCTTGTATGAGTTAAATAAATGATGCTACCAATAAGATGTCAATATAAAGTGGCATCAACCAATGGTGTAGAATAGTCAACCTCAAGATTGACTCCTAATAGAAAGGGATTCAGATATGGCTTACACTCAGCCATGTGAAATTGAGTCAAAAGATCAAGAACATACTTGGGCTGTGTAAGGGATATCCCTAACTCAGACTATGAAATATTAATGCTAAGAAAATAATACAAAAGACCAAAGTTTGTCATATCAAATCTATCCTATAGAGATGTCTTCATCACTATAATAATTGATGAAGAACTCATAGTGATCAAAAGATCATCAACATAAAGTACTAGTATCAGTAAAGAATCATCCTACCATAAGAAGTAAACATTGGGGTTTAAATGACACCTAGTAAAACCTACAATAAGGAGGAAAAAATCTAAGCTTAAGGGGCCTATTTGAGGACATAGATAAATTTTCTAAGTTTACAAACTTAGGATGAATCTTGAATAAACCCAGGTGGCTTCTCCATATAGATCCCCTCCTCAAAGTCTCTATGAAGAAAGGTACTCTTCACACCCATGTAGTGCACACCCCAACTATGTGTTGTAGCTATAGCTAATGTGATTCAAATCAAATTCATCTTTGTAATGGGTGCAAAGGTATCAGAGTAGTCAATGTTGGCTACCTATGAAAAACCCTTGGTGACCAATTATACCTTATACTTATTGACTGACCCATCTATTGTAAACTTGGTCTGATATATCCACCTACATTGAAATATCTTCCTTCCCTTAAGAAGTGAAGTCAAATCCCAAGTTTGATTTTTGATCAGGGAAGAATATTCTTCTTGCATAGCACTATCCCACTCAGGTATGCCTAAAGCCTCTCAAAATGTTTATGGATCTAAAATTGAAGTAAATAAGGCATGTAGACCATTTTGAGAATCTCCCCAAGTACATCTATCATCTACTAGATCCCCTACCCAAGTGACTACACTCTGAAGTATATATCTAACCCAAAGTGGCCCAAAAGTGGATGAGTTAGGTACTAACTCCTCATTCTCTAAAGCATGACTAGAGGTGGATGTAGATGACTCTACATCATTGTTCTCACTGTCTGATCTAGAAGAAGAAGATGATGACTCTAGCTTAGGAACCTACTCTAGATGATCCAAATCAAAATAAGAATCATCATGTCCAAGTAGATCTAATGAAGGAGAAAAAGTGTCAAGTGTTGAGTCTCTAGGACTCTCTTAAAAGTGAACACTTCTCTCTATGAATAACTCATGTGGTCAAATGGAGAAGGCGGTACCCCTTGACACCATCTGGATAACCTACAAAGATGTAAGGCTGGGATTGATGTTCTATATCTTTGAATTTATTCTTTAGTATATGTGCCATAACTGGAGATCTAAAAACCCTAAAGTGCTCAACATCAGGTTTCCTTTTATACTAGGCTTCAAAGGGAGGTGCACCTTTCAAATCTTTTTGAGGATCCCTATTATAGATAAAGTAAGAATAATTAATGGCTTTAGCCCAATACTGAGGTGTCAAGAGCTTAGAGTGAATCATACAACTATCCATCTCTTCCAAGAACTTATTCTTGCATTCTGTAACTTTATTATATGAAGGGTTATAAGTAACTATGCACTACAAGTCAATCCCCTCTGTAGTGAAAAATTGTTCAAATCTATTGCTAGCATATTCACCTCCATTGTCAATTCAAATAATCTTTATATATTTCTTAGATTATTTCTCAATAAGAGCCTTGAAGTCTTGAAAATATTCAAACACTTCAGACTTTTGCTTAAGAAAGTATACCCATGTGTATCTCAAGAAATCATCAATGAAAGTGAGAATATACTTATCCCTTATAAAAGATAGATTGAAAAAAGGTCCAGATACATCATTGTGTACTAACTATAGTGCTTGTGAAGCCCTCCAAGCTTTGTATTTGTCAAATTTTGCTTCAGAGTGCTTTCCAAGAGAGCAACCCTCACAAATTCCCTTAGAGAATTAGACTCGAGGCAAGCCTATAACCATGTCATTTTTTCTAAGTTGTTCAAGATAGCAATAGTTAAGGTGGCTAAAGCACTCATGCCATAATTTTATAACTCCATTTGAATAAGTCAACAATGCTATCAAAGAAGAATTAGGTGAAAAATGTGAGAAGGTGTAAAACCTAGCCTAACGATCTACCCTACCCACTGCCACTATAGAATCACTATGCAACTCCCTGATGATAATTGAATCTAGTGAAAATTCAACCCTCATGCCCTTGCCAATATGAGTGATTTGATACATGGATAGGATATTGGTTAAAAGAGAAGAAACAATTAGAACATTATTGAATGTTGCTCCTTCCATTTCAATAGACCCTCTCCATGTAATTGGTATAGAAGTGTCATCACCTAAGCTAATAAAAAACATGCTACAAGGTTCTAAGGAAGAAAACTTAATAAGTGAAGATCCCATGTGGTGAGAAGCACCTGAATCAATAACCCATGAAGATGTGGAAGCTACAACTACTACAATAACTTTATCCTTTTCTTTCTCTTTACATTTCCCTTTTGCCTTAGTAGATTCTTGGGTTGATGAATTCTGCTTGATAGATTCAGGAACACATATGTTATGCTTCTATAGGAGATGAGTTAGGTGATATATTTAATTCTTCATGCACTTGTGTTCATCATGCCAATTTTTATTATAGTAGGCACACTTAACCTTCTCTTTCATAGGTTTGTCATTGGAAGAGGAAGATTCAGTGTTGGTTTTAGAAGAGGTTGATTCTTTCTTCTTCTCTTGATCCTTATTCTTCTTCTTCTCTTTGTTTGAAGTATTTTAATTTCCATTCCTATCAATTAGGAATTGAGGTTTTGTGGACTTTAATGTACCCATCTGAATCAACTTATCTTGCTCCCTAGTTAAGTTAGCAATGAAAGCATCTAAAGAGGGCATTTTCCATGCAGTGTCTAATGCATTTTTAGTGGCATGGAAAGTAGAGACAAAGACTGAATAGTTAGGACCTAGCTTAGAGAGTATAGAAAGAACAAGTTGGTCATATTATTTTTTTATTGCACATTATTTCAACTATAATCTCAAATACTTGAACTTAGTGAAGAAATCTTGAAGGGTGTTAAAGTTACAAAGACTTAGGCTAATGAGTTCATTCTCAAGCTCATGACCTCTCATCATATCTTGCTCTCCAAATAGTTTACCTATAATGGTACATACATCATGAGGTGATTTGGTAGGCTCTAATTGAAATAGGATATCAGATGCTATAGAAAGACATAATAGCACATAGGCTTCATCACTATGGTTATACCACTTAACTATTTATGTATCTGTGCTAGGTTTAGTTTCATCACCCATGGTTATCCTATACAAACATTTATTCCTTATAATAATTATTATCTTGATTTTTCATTTGTGATAGTTGAAAGGAGTTAGTGGGTTGATTGAACTTGAATTCATTAGTGTAAAAATGAGTTGTATTAGTAGTGCAATTTGTAGTTGTTATAGAAATAAAGTGCAAGAATATAATAAAAAGTGAAAATAAGCTAAGTACACCCCCTAGAAATGTGAAATGTTGATCCCCATAAAATGTTTCAATTGCATGCTCAAAATACATCACACTTAGTTGATAATGCATAGAGAGCACTCAACATAAGTTAAGAAGACAAGTTTATGTAAACAGGATGTCAGGCTCAATTGAAAATGCATCCAAGGTGAGATCTAAAAAATGGAACTTTATCAAGTAGTGTATTTTTCAAAAAAAAATTATCTTAATGTGTGGAAAATATAAAAAAAAGTAACTTTGCAAAAAATGTCACTCAATTTTGAGTTATCATTTGCAAGATTTTAAAGTTTTAATTTCTCGTAAAATAGGTCTATTGATAAAAAATGTAGTTTGAACTTAAAAAGGAGCACTTAGTCAAGGGGAACCTAGTCTTCCAAATAGTCAATAGAACTAGAATTAAATTTTGAACCTTCTCAATTGAATCACAAATCTCTTACAATTTTTTCTCAATATATTGTTTTTAAAAAACAATAAAAAAAGCTTTAGCAACAATCACCAAATTCGATTTTGTTTGAGTGGTAGTTACTAAAACACCATAACTTATTCATTTCTTAAAAAAATTCAAAAATTTAAAATTATCTATAAATCTAAGAGAAAGGTGCACCGAACTTTGAAAATTTTTAGCATGATTCTTTATGGTTGGAGTGCAGTTTGTAAAAGAATAGTTGGATGAAAAACCAACCGCAAAAATCAAAGTCTTCCTGCAAATATATGGAGCCAAAAAATATAACCATACAACTAGATCAATGTAGATGGATAGTTTAGAAGCATGGAACCTTTATATTGACTTTTTAATAGATTTAGTAGAACCAATCTATGAAATCAGAAGATAAAAGAACACACATTCTGAATAATCTGACAAAGAACTTATGATTTCTAATGAAAGCTTAACAACAAATAAAACTAGACTAATGTTTACCATGGGTAGGCTTTGATACCATATCAAAGATGTTTCTAGGTCTGGATAACATGAAATCAAGCTGGAATGATCTCACAAGATGAAGCTTGTGCACACCACTACGTTGTTGAAGCAAGAAAAAATCACATAAAAGAATATTACAAGAGACAAAACAAAAAGTGGAGAAAACCAATTATTCATTAAAGGAAATATGTTGAAATGGAGCATACAAATAGGAGAGAATAAACTTAACTCCTCCTCAGATTGTGGTCAAGGCACCCCATGAAGAGAATGTAACTCCTCCATGAAAGGTGGTGATATGTGACCATAGAGGAGTAACTCCCATATGTGGAATAGCTGGTCAAAGGAGTTACTTCTCTTATGACACACTATGACACACAATATCCACATAAGCAATATTATCCCCCAAATGTAGGAAAACTTCATGTGCATAAATATAAAATTCCCAATTAAATAAATTGGGAAAATAAAAACCTGCACTAACGTGCACAACTAAATAAGTTTTTCTACCATACCTGTATATAGTTTCTTCTTCTTCCTTTCTAAATATAAGCCAAAATTCTTTGAAACAAATACAAATATAAACTAATAAATATTAATACTAAACTAAAACCTAAATCATGACTATTAGTAATTAGAAAACTACTGACTAAGAAGTTACATATAAATATTAATATAGATTTAATATTAAAAAATTAAGTTAAGAAACCAATCTAATCCAAAAGGCTCAACAAGTAAGTGAAAAAAAAACTAATCTAAGACTAAAAAACCTAACTAAAATTAATTAAGAAAGGAAAAAGAGACATAAATAAACTAACTAAAACATAAAAATAAGGAAATTAAAGGAGTCAAGTTAGAAATTCTTTAAATAAGAGTAATTTATTAAGAAAAATGTATCATTGAAACTAATTACAATCAAACTTTCAAAATAACAATCAATAGTCCAACAATATGTCATAAAATATGATGTATTAATCATTATTTGAACAAAGTATAATGATTCTGACACATATGACTATGTATATGTGTTATTCAAGGAGTTCTACTTCACCATTAGAGAAGGTGATGTTTGGTCTATATGTGTGATTTTCTCTTTTTTAAATGTCCTTCAAGTCTCCTTATAAAACATCTTCATTATATGTAGTTTTGTTTTGAAATTTCAACTAACTCTTAGTTATAATTATAAATTCAATTAAATTTTATAACTTAATCTTTATAACTTGCACTTTTTTAATAAAGTTCATAAGACTCAAGAATTAAATTAAAATATATACCAACATAAACTTATTTAGTAGATGGGGTCCCTTTATAACTTGTCTAACAAATAAGTCACTTAACATGTTTCCATTTAATAAAATAATCAATAACACTATGCTTAATGATTTTAACAATTTGCAATGAATCAAATCCATAAAATATAACCATAACATTATTTGAATATTAAAAATAGCTTCATGATTAAAATTTTAAGCTACTAAACTGAACATGTTATCAAAACTGCAAGTGAATCAAATATACTAAAAATATCTAATATAAAAACTATGAAAATACTTAAAGTACTAAAATGTAGAACATAATAAGTATCTCAATAAAACTATCAAATCCCTTAATATGAAACCAACTCAGCCAAAATTGAAATAGGATCAAATAATTATAAAAGTTATTTTTCTAAATCATCCTCCTCTAAAACAAAATCAATCAGTAGAGCCCCTTTATCTATTTTATACTTAGTATATTAAAGAGGTGCAGTAGGTAGTTCAATAGCATTAGTGACATTTTTCATCCACTTCAAGCTTAACCTTTTTCATCATGTGATTTATTGTAAACACCTAAATCTAACCACTGATAACTTCCAACCAAGCTTTTGGCCAATTTTCACCCAAAATGCACAATATGGCCTAAAAATACTAAAACATGTTAAAAGATGTGAAACTAACATATTCAAGTGTCAATTTTGGCCAGAGTATCCCTAAATGGTCAATACAATTTATGGGTCAGCTAACTTTGGTCAGATCATTCCAAGTCAAAATGCAAATTTTGCATCTAGGTGCTCTGGATTGCTCTTTCCTATCAAATCTCTTACACAAGATGTATGCCTTTGTTATTTGTTGTCAGTAACATCTTAAATGGGATAGCAGATCCAATGCATCTAACATCTCCTTCCAATTTTAATCTAGTCAAAATTTAGACCAATAACAAGGCATTCTGATCAATTTGAGTAATTTGTGCATAAAGTGTTAAAGGCTAATTAATTCAAATCAAGGCCTAATTAAAAATTCCATGGAAACTTATTTTTGGAAATGAATATTGAATATCGACATCATCAAGTGACCTCATTTCTTGGGAAGATATCCCTAGGTCATAAATGCCACAAATATCAGGATTCATGCCGCCCATTCCTCATCAAAGCCTTCCATGCCTCTTAGTTGCTCTTCTATCCCAAATATTGATGAGACTTTTTATCAATTTTAATTGCATAATTGGATTAATCCTTAGCCACACATCTCAATCTTGAGATGGATGGTTTAGGTTGATTCTAGACATTCTCAAAAATTTATAAATAGGAGGCCTTACCACCTTATTTCCAATCTATTTTGGTGCAAAGTTATAATGCACAAATATCTTCAAGAAGCCATTAAAATTAGTGTTACCATGATAAATTGATTTCAAGCCAAGCCAATCCACAAGCCAAAGGTTCCAAAGAGAGATGGATGTAGCCAAGCTTCCATTTCCAAGGACTTTATGAGAACAAACTGAGCAAGCCACTAAAACAAGCATTTGGAGCATCCAAAAAAGGTAAAAAAAGATTTCTTTTGAATTTTAGTTGTGTGTTTTAGTCATGTTTGTTAACTAAATTCTCCCTAATGTCTAGGCCTAGAGATGTTATGCTATTTAGTGTTTTTATTTCATTTTGAAACTAACACCATACTACAATCTTCTCTTGAGTCAAATTCCTAGATTCACATATGGCATGCCCAGTAGGACTCGATCACGGTGGGGATAAACACATCCCACACATGAAGAAGATAATTTTATAGCTTTAAAATCTTCATTTGGATCATTAAAACTCTTACAAATTGATTTTCTAACTTTGTTTTGCCATTTTTATTTACCACAGGTTTTACACAGTAACCAACGTCAGTAAAACTGGCATCGGTTGGATAGCCATCATCGATCACATTTTTATAACTGATGTCAGTGAGATAACCATCATCAGTTAGAAAATGTAATTGTATTTAGTTATATAACCAATATTGGTCACTATATTTTTATTATAACATAGATCCAAGAGCTCTTTTTCTAAAGTTCATTATTTCAAATCCAAAAGGGATTCAAGGCTAAAGGACATGCTAACTTTTTTGTTACAAGACCAAGCTTGACATTTTATAAAAACATGTTTTAGATCACCTTTTGCATGCTTAAAAATCAATTAGGAACCTTGTTTTGGTGTTTAAAAAAAATTTAGATGTTTATGGTGAATGTTTTCAAAGTTACAACTAAGACCAAGGGGTCAAATGAACACCACCTCATTTTCCATTTAGGATTAAAAATGAACTCACCTTTACAAGTTTTTGTATTTAATTAGTTGTTTAAGTTAAATCTTTATTTGTAAAAAAGAGGGGTGTTGTGTATATGATCTTTCATTTGTCCCCTTTAGAGAACCCTTAGAATCAAAAGTGCCATTCCTATTATAAGTAGCCTAATCCAAGGCTTAATAATAAATTCATCTAAAGCACTCCCCAAAAACTCATCAAAGTTTGGGCGACCTTGAAAATGATCCTAAAGTCTTTCTATTTTCATGCTTTCTTTATTTTTATGTAAAATTAGCTTGTGAGGGGGACTTCATTACCTCCCACAAGTTCTTTAGGGAAGCTTTGACCTAGGGTTTCACCTCTCAACATTTACTTCATTTGGCTACTAATTGGAGTTGCACACAAGACATAGTGGCACTTTGGAAATCGCACTACACTAAGTAAAAAATAGGATGTAGTGATTGAAAAAAAGACTAGACCTTTTTTCAACAATCCAAGTGATATAGACCTAAAACTTATGCTTTTCTTTTGCATTGTTTGGCATGAAAGTCATTGTGTAATTGATTCCCCTAGAAATGTTTGAAACCTTGCTAGTTTTAGTCAACCCCATTTGGCCATACCCTTGTTAGGATTTGGATGATTATACTTATCTTATTTTGGTCATTTATCTTATTTTGTGTTTTTTGAGACTAAAAATTGTTTGTTTGTTCATAAATCCATGTCAAAACCAATTTATCTATATGCCACTATTTTGTCTAAAGATACGTTATGTTGGATATTTTACACCACACTTGTGCCGTAAATTTTTTACTAAACTTGTTTATATGTGTCATTTGAGTTGATGGGGGTAGTGTTATGTTGCCCAAATCATGCCAAAACATTTTGAGCCTTTTGAGTCTTTGAAACTTAGCATTGATTACATCATTCGAGCATGCTTACGCCATTAGATTGCTCAAATTGTTTCAAGAATAGTGTACCATTATATCAGAAACCATTTGTTTCAAACCATGTCATGTATACCATTTGGACATTTTATCTTATGCCATCATGACGTCCAATCTTGTCTAGCTTGTTTGGTCAAATCCTAATTTTTACGTCAAGTTTGGATCTAAACATTGATTGATTTTTGTTTAGGCCTCAATTCATTGGACTTATAGATAGATATTTCTATTTTGGGTTGCATAAATTTGGTTAATCAATTATCTAAATTTGAAAACTATTGATGGTTTTTGTTTAATGCCTATCCTCATCATTGTTTGTGCCTTTATTTGGGAAAACATAGTCTTTCTTCAAAGAGCCTTTTATCTTATGCATTATGCCAACTGATCATGTTTATGTTTTATTTCATGTAATGGGTTTATGTCAAAGTTATTTCCAAACTTGTTAGATTAAATCAAATCACATTAGCCTTTGTTTTAACTCTAGCTTTTGATGACATTTGGCCAAAAATCCTAGTATGTGCCCTTTTGTTTGAGCCTAGCTTTTGACTCCGCATTTTGATGCAAGACCTAGTAACTCAACTTTTCCATTTCCTAGTTTATACTTTGTTTGGAATACTTTGACCTAGACCTTTGACATGCCAATTTTCATCCAGATGCTTGACCTTTTATGTGTATGACATTTAACATTAAACATTTGACATTAGACTATTTTATGTCAAGTCTTATCACAAACCATTTTAGAGATACAACTCCACTTTTAAACCATGTTGAAGATATAGCTTGACCTTTTGACCAAGATAGACCAAGCTTGAACCATTTATCCTTTGGACATACTTTTTTTAGAGTTTATAAAACTCTAAGCCTTCTTATTTTACAACTTTCATCATTTATGTGGATATATCTCACTATAATTATGGTGGAGTCACGTACAATCCAAATTATGATAGAATGGTTTGAAAAAATCCCACTAAGAACCCCTATAAAGAAAGATTTTCTAAGAAGTTTTATTATTCTCTCTACAATACTCCATATGGGGAACATAGTCAAAATTCACAAAATCTAAATCAAAACTTGGATTGGTATAAGGAGGCTTGTGAGGAGGAATTTAAAGACCCAACTATAAATAATGTTATTTGGGATATGGATCCATACCCTCTTTGCAATAATCAGTAATGTAACACAGTCAAGAACTAGCTTATGAGCCAACTCACGACTGAGATGGTATGATTTATGAGGAATACTTATATGCTTTGGATTATATGAGTAATCAAGCTCCACCACATCATACCATTTATATTCCAAGACCACAATATTTCACCATTCACATATCAAAACCTCATCCTTTAGCTTGTACAAGCAATCAAGCTCCAAAATGCCCCTTCATCATTCCAAGACCTAGTCCTTTGGCTTGTCTGGGAAATCAAGCCCCACAACACCATATCATTACCATTTCAAGACTTAATCCTTTGGCTTGTGTGAGAAATAATTCTCTCAAAGACCATACTATTATCCAACCATAAGTCATTCCTCATCTAGTACTAATCACATCCAAACTTCAACCCATCCAATCATTCAAAGACCAAGTTGTGTTCAAAACTAGTCTCCTCTAACTCATTGAAAACCAAGGCCAAGAGAACCAACCAATCCTAGATATTTTTGTTGAACCAATAACTTATGATCAGTCATCCTATGATGAATCACCTATTAATCCTATACTAATTGTCAAGGAGTCTCACATTGATGAGCCAGTCTTTGTCGAGTCACTTCTTAATGATTATAATCACCTTTGGGAAAATCATTACCTCAACCATGTGCCTATTTTTAAATATCCTCCTATTGACAAGCCAGTCTCTAAGGAGTTGTCTCTTGACCTTTTCCAATATTAGAGGAGTCCCACTCTAACAAACCAACTTTTGTGGAGCCCATTATGCCATCACACACCATTATTTATCCAATACTAAACATTCAATAAGACATCATTGTAACAGAGTACCCATTAGATGAAGAATCAAATTTAGAGTTAGGTTCTATTATTGAATTGACATTATATTTAACATTAGAATCTAAATCAACATCAGTATCAACATTAGATTCAGAGTCTCTTAAGTTAAAATTAGATTAAGAAGAAGAATTTGTTCATGGCTATTAAAACATTAGTTACGCATGCCTTGTAGATAAATTTGAATACATTTATGATCCTTCTATAGCTTTTGAGGATGATTAATTTAGCTTCAACATGCATTATCTTAGTATCTTCTATGATGATTATACAACCTCTCCCCATTCCATTACCATTCCATAGGCCATTACTATCAATCAAAATAGCCATATCATTGACATTTCATCTCCCATAAGTGTCGATTGAGATCTAAAAAATAACACTTTATTAACCTAAATCCATGGAAACATAGCAATTGAAGAAGATAAAAGAGCCCAAGACAATATTCATGTATAAAAAGAACACTCTCTTAGTGAAACCTTTTTTGAGGTGCTAGGGGACAATCTAAGTCAGAACTTAGAATCTTTTAGTGAGACTTTTTTGGAAGCACTAGAAGATAATCAAATTCAAAAGTTAACATTCCTTAGTGAAACCTTATTGAAGGTGCTATGAGATAATCAAGATAAATTCATTGGTGAAAAGCTCATTCAGGCACCAATATCTAAGCACAACAGTTAGTCACTGCTTGATGTAGCTAAAATCAAAGATCAAATCAAAATAGATTCGAATCTATAGCCTAATCAGATGGTAGCTACTCTCAAGATCAAACAACAAAAAAATCTAGTTGTCATATTGAGAGAACAAGTCTTCAGCCCCACCACAACCAAAATTATATTGAATTTGACATCAAAAACATTATGTGTGACTAAAATTCCTAATCTTCATTTATTTTCCCACCATTATACATTCCATTATCATCTAACATTCTATTTCACAAAAAAACCTACCATCCATTATTTTTCCTTATTTACCATCTATGGTTACACTTTCCTTTGTAGAGACTACAAGGATACCTTGTCTCAATGTTTGAAGGAATCAAAATCAATGACCAATGAAGATCACAAAAACATTCTTGACAACTAAATATGCAGTCAATTCTTGACAAAGCAGCTATACAGATGAGGTGTGGGCTAGCAATTAACATGATCAAATAGTTTATTTATATCATTTGTTGATTAAGATGTGCATCTTCCCATCAATAGGAATAATAGAATCAAAAACCATACCCATGCCAAAAACATGTACTATACCATTTCACATTACCATGAAATTGCCATTGTTACCTATGCCTATTTGCCATTATCATTGACCCAACCATTTATCCCATCACCTGAGGGCAACCCTCTTACCATTTTATCCAATTTATCAAACCATCATTATCCTAAGCAAAACCATACCATCATACCATTCCATTCCTATCTAGACTAACGCCTATTTTTACTCATCCTACCTAGTCCTATTTTGATCTTGGTTACTTTGGTTTTTCTTGCACTTTTTGTGAGAGGATTCTGATCAAGTTTAAACAATCAATCAAATTCATGTTTACAATGATATTCTATGAAAGTAGTGTGATAGTTGAACTGGCAAGATATCTTTGATCCTATCAAGTTTTTTTATGTGAGCCTGATTATAACTACCTATGAGAAAATCAGTGTTTTACCAATCTTGCTACTAATTATAACCACCTATGGTAAAATTAGTATCTTTGACTTATGTTGTTGTATCCTAGTTATAAACACCTATGGGAAAACTAGGGGAAACACTTATTTATCATGCATTATCACATCACCTTTCCATTACTATTTTCATTTGACTAGCCATTTGCCAGTTTTGAGAACTTGTTGGGACCTAGTTGGTTTTTCCTCACCTTTTGTGTGGATGGAATTACTATGACTTGAGGTCATTTCAAGACTATGTAGGTCATGCTCAATTCATGTTGAGGTCACCTCAGTCCCCCTTTCCATACGCTCTCACCATTTTGTGAGTAACCTAAGCCAAATTATCTCATTATTTTGTGAATAGGTATCTTGTCATTCTATAATGAGTTAAGATACCTCAAAATTTCAAAAACATTCATAATATTTCAAAATCAAAAAATATTTGTCCTGTCTAAGCCTAGTTAGTTGTCCTTGATCTACCTTACTAGGGCATGGTTATTGTTAGGATGCTTTCTTTTGCTTTTGTTTTCAGGCTTTCTATTTGTTTGTTTATTTTAGGTTATTTATTTATTTATTTATTTATTTGTTTTTCTATTTATTTGTTTGTTTATTCATTTACCTGTTTGTTTGATTTTAGGACTATTTCCTTGACTCAATATATATGTGTTTATTGGGTGATTCCTTAAGCACATTATTCTTGAGTCTATCCATATTCATACATCAATATTTTCATCATGGTTTTTATCATTGTTGCATTATTTTTGAGTGTTTATTGGATCGAGAGTCAGTCCTTATGCATTTTTTGGCCAAGTATTTATGGTGTTCTATCATGATGCCTACCATCACATGATACAACAAAAATCAGCTTTAAGAAGGTCTATAATCAATAGAGCCATATATTTTTCTCCTTGACACCTTAGCAAATCCTCCCATCCTACCCTTGATCAAATTAACTCATTTGACCATTCTAGTTGTATCATTTCTAATCAAGATGATCATTTCCTCATTAGTAGGTACAACTAAATCATTCACACTAATCAATCTTATTCTTATATTAATCTATTTCATCAATTTTTATCCACTCATATTTAATCTATATTCCAGGTTATATCTTTGAGTTATGGTTGTTAATCAGCCCTAACTAGGGCACAATCAACTTTAGCCAGTCGAGGTCCTCTTAATGATTATAACTGCCTATGGGCAAAGCATTATTCTGACTTTTATTCCTGATTATAACTACCTTTGGGCAAATTAGTAATCTTTTTAAATCAATGCATGAAATCATTTTATCATTTGGATTAATCTCAACCATGGGTTAATTCCACCTTTATTCTTGCTTCTTTTCCTGGGACCATCCATCAACAAATGTAATGGCTACTCCCTTAAGGGGGCATCATCATAGGCTTCCCAAAACCATTTGGAGCTTTATTCTTCAATTGTCATCTTATTTTTGGCATACATACCATTTATCATTCTTTGTGAAGACATTTATTTACCTATGGTTTTCAACATCTTCCCAAATAGGGGTAAATTATAGACACCTAAATTTGGCCATCGATAACCTACAACCAGGGTTTTGGCTAATTTCCACCCAAAATGCACAATTTGGCCTAAAAATACTAAAACATGTTAAAAGATATGAAACTAACATATTCAAGTGCCAATTTTGGCTAGGGTATCCCTAAATGGGGCAATGCAATTTATGAGCAAGCTAACTGTGGTCAAATCATTCAAAGCTAATCAATCCAAATCAAGGCCTAATTAAGAATTCCATGGAAACTTATTGAATACTTATTTTTGAAAATGAATATTGAATATTTGCATCATCAGGTGACCTCATTTCTTGGGAAGGCATCCCTAGGCCATAAATGCCACAAATATCAGGATTCATACCTCCCATACCTCATTAAATCCCTTCATGCCTCTTAATTGCTCCTCTATCCCAACTATTGATGAGCCTTTTTATCAATTTTAATTACATAATTGGATTAATCATTAGCCATACATCTTAATATTGAGATGGATGGTTCAAGTTGATTCTAGATATTCTCAAAAATCTATAAATAAGAGGCCTTACCACTTCATTTCCAAGCCATTGTGGTGCAAATTTATAATGCACAAATATCTTCAAGAAGCCATTGAAATTATTATTACCATGCCAAATTGATTTCAATCCAAGCCAAGCCATAAACTAAAGGTTATAAGGAGAGATGGAGGTATCCAAGCTTCCATTACTAAGGACTTCTTGAGCACAAGCTAAGCAAGCCACTACAACAAGCATTTTGGAGCATCCAAGGAAGGTAAAAGAGAGTTTATTTTGAATTTTAGTTGTGTGTTTTATTCATGTTTTTTAACTAAACTCTCCCTAGTGTTTAGGCCTATAGATGTTATGCTAGTTAGTGTGTTTCTTTAATTTTGTTTTAATTTTAAAACTAACACCATACTAACCATCCTCTCTTGAGTCAAATTCTTAGATTCATAGTTATTACATGCTAATACAAAGGAATAATAATGTGTTTAGTTTTAGATGAGGCAAAAAAATTAGGAACAAATGAAATAGGGTTAGGGACAATAATAAGCGTATGATTATCAAGATTAGGATTAAGTTCTAGGAAGAATTTAGAATGACAAAACATAAGATTAACATTGGACACAATTTCATGGGGTGTGTGCATATCTTGAGAAGATTTGATTTACATATCTCATCTGAATGGATAAGATCACCAACCAACATGTCTTTAACCTTTACAAAAAATATTTCCCTACATAGTCAATGAAGTAGGTGGAATATTATCTAGAATAGTCTAGAAATTTGGGTCATTTGCATCAAAGTGTTAAGAAACTTGGGTTCCCATAATGAAAATGCCAAGAAAACACATTAGCATCCTTATGACCCCAAAAATTATATCTTAATGACTACCTCAAGAAGGAGTTATACTATTCTATTACATGTTCCCCCTACCCCATACATTTTTATGTGAAAATTTTGAGCCTTGAATCCAACTTGACATTGCTCTATTTTGAAATAAATTCAAAGGAAAACTTAGAATACTTGAAGTCTTTCAATTTTAGCATGAAATTCTAAGAATAATAACTCAAAAACTAAGATCAACTAAAATTATGCTTGAAAATTAATCAAAAATAACTATCATACTATTCAAGCATTTTGCATTTAACTAAGATTTTCAAAAGATACTGACTTTCATCTACCTTTCCTTATCACTTTAACTTACAACACATAAAAATACTAAAATATAAATTCCAAGCCCATGTAATAAACCCAAAATGAGAATGAAACTATAATTTCATCCAATGTGAAGACAAAGAAACAACTATGTGTTTCTAACTGGGTCAATCAAGCATATTACTAAATACAACTTTCTAACTACACATTGCACATTATTATGAAACCCTGGCACTTATATACTATAATTTCATTGAAATGTGATTATTTATCCTTAAAGAATTTTTATGAAACAAAAATACCCTTGAACAAGAAACCAACTTCACTCAATAAAACCCATCTTAAATATTACTTGTATTATATATATTGTATATGGTATTTAAAAATAAATATGAAAACACTAAGTTTTCAAATGCAACCAGATAACCAAAACCTTGGGAATATTTCACGTTTAAAAACAAAAAACTCACTTATCCTCCAAAACTTGTATATGCATAGTACCATCTGAGCACAAAGTATTATTTGACACTAATTTAAAGACAAAAATAAACAAAGTAGAGTGACTATTTAAGTAGACAAAATTTTGAAACCAAACCCAATAATAACAATAATCAATATTTTATTACAAATAAACTGAGCATGATAAATATCTAAACAAAAATTTCATAACATATTTATTTATTCCATTTCAACAAACAACCACCTTTGGTAGTCTCAAAACCATTCACATGCATCTAGATATCCCAAATAACAAGAAAATGAACAAGCATTCCTATAAACATAAATTTTATATCTTGTTTACCTCCAAAATCTATTCAATTTTCATCTAGAACAAATAAAAATATTAGTTGTCACTAGAATTTCTATGAAAAATAATAACCTAAAAGAAAAACTAAAAAAAGAAGTTGCATTGATGTATTGAATAAAATAAGCATTTTAAATCAAATAATTCTTTATTTTCCTACTAATTCATCAAGACCAAATCTTAACCTTTATCAAAAATAACTTATACAAAAAAATTGAACTATTTCAACCAATACTTCTCAATAACATGAAATCTATCCATTGAGACTGATAATTCTTTGAAATAACCCAAAATAGTCTTTATACAAATAAAATTGGCAATGATCTTTTTCAACCATTGCAAACTTATAATTGAATCTTTGATTTATAACATGCAAATCAAAAATGGAACAAAAAATTAAGCCAAATATTTTTCTTACAACATCCTATATTGTTATCAAAACACTTCTTACATACAACACCATAGAATTTCATGATGTATAAATAAAATGACATGCAACAAAAGTAAAACACTTGTCATCAAGCAAAATCATTTTTTAATAGGAAAATAAACCAACACAAATATAAAAGATCATACCTGTAGACCAATATCAATAATCTTATCACTGAATTCCATGAGCTTAAACTTAAAAAGCTTTTCTATGACACCCCAAAAACTAAGTTTTTAGAGTTTGAGTTCCAACTAAATATTGAATGCATAATGACAAATGAGAATAGCTATCCGCTTTATGTCGAAACTTCCATCCCAATACTCGTATTGAATGCAATTAACATTGATGTATCTTTTAAGTTGGTGGGATAGATAAAGCTATAAAAAGGCCAAATAAATGATTTAGAAACAAACAACCTAATGGGTTCATGAAGTTATTTCTTCCTTTGTGTCAAATATGCAATAAGTGTATGTGAATCTTCTGCTAGTTTGAAATGATTCTCAAATTTTATTTTAATCATATAATAAGCATTAATATAATTTTGATCAAGATGATAGAACCATTTTACTAATCCATATTTTAGGGTGTCAATGAAAAAATATGACTACTAAAATTTCTTATTGAACACCTAAAATACCTCACATAATAGCGAAAGTAGAGATATGTTCATCTTGATGTTGCTTTCCATTATTAGTGAACTTAGGAATTGTCTTTTTTGATCCTTTAGGAAAATCATAAAGAATTCAACCAAAATAAAGTGGACCTATGTAAATTCCATAAGGTATTATAGCCATGGTGACAAAATTTATGACTTTAGGTAGCATAGTTCCAAAAATAACTAAGGCTCTATTGGTTATAGTTTTAACTTATTGTTTTGCCTTTTATGGACTCATTGAAGTAATTTTATATTTCTTACTTACTATCCTTTTTATTTAAATATTTTGTGGACTTGGTTTAAAATAAAAATTTTCTTGTAACACAAATATGGGATCTATATTTCCTTAATTTTTACTTGTCTTGGTGAACTTTATTTCATCTAACATGAAAGATAATTACTATCTTGGAATGGGAGGTAGTTGGATAGTTCTCTAAAAAACTCTGATCATAACCTAGCCCCATTTTATTCTTTGAGTAGAAAGTGCTATGGATCTTTATGAAAAATACACATGCTATTATTCTTATTATACCACATTTACATCTCTTTGAAACTAAATAAGACTAGTTCTACTATCCTAATAACATGCTCATAAATTAGAATGAGTATCTACTTTTGGTTCTTGTATCCAATTAAGACTTGGATAAAATACAAGGGCCTAAACTCTATGAATGGTCATATGAGAAAAATTATCTTTGTGTCACACAAAAAATCACCAAATTGTTACCAATTATGGGTACCAAAATCTGCTAGCATAATATTTTTTATAGGGTATAAAATAAAAGATTTTGGTCTATAGTATAAGGGATGATAATTTCCTCCTCTATTAGCAAGGGATGTTCCCTCTTTTGAAATTAAAAAATGCATAAAATAGAATATTTAGATTACAAACATTGAATATTATTCTTTACATTTTTATTTAAGAAATGAAGAGAATAATATTCAAAAAGAAGAGAGTGAAAAATAAATATAAAGAACAAAGGAAATAAATAAAGAGAAGGAGGTGTACATTAATTGAATAAAAATATTTTCAATTATCTTAACATGCTAGAAATACATTTATAATAGTGACATTTAAACAATAAATATTTTATACAAAGAAAGAACAAGGATTGAATGAATCAATAAACATATGAATGATTATCATTAATCAATAAAATTACAATTTACAATCATACTAAATTTGTTTAGTAAATTTACTACCAAATAGTGATCAAGGTCTTGTAACAACTTCAGGACTTTTGATTCACTATTGAAAATTTGCCCGAAAGCCAAATCAGGAGGCGATGGTTGCGAATGGCGGAGGTCCAAATGCAGGCCCTGGCGAGGGTTCTAGTGGTGATCATTATAAGCAGGGAGATTATACTTAGGCTCAGACATCCTTTCTCTTCAGTGAATGGCCCAAGTTGAATCAAGTAAACGGTTGTTACCCATGAAGCCAGGACAGGCCCAATCTAGTTATTTCTCTAGTGGTGGTTCAGGAGGACATCGACTATTTATCTGCTCACACCCTGATTTGTAAGTTTTTAGGAATTAGAATATCAGTGCAGGCTTTGGAAGCCTAGATCTGCCGTACCTGGTAGGTTGAAGGAGATCTAGACATCATGTTGGCTGGAAACAGTTATTTTTTGGTTAACTTTTCATCTGTATCTGATAGGAATAGGATTTTTGAGGGTGGACCCTACTTTTATGACCGTATTGGCCTATTTCTCAAACCCTGGCATGTGGGTTTCAATTTGGCAAAAGATATGCCAGCTTGAGTGCCTGTATGGGTCCATCTCCCGAGACTCCTGCTAGAATTCTAGAGGGAGGACATCTTGCATCAAATATCTGGTTTGATGGGAACACCAGTTGCCATAGCGCACCAATCCTTGGATAGGAATCTTATTTCGTATGCTAGGATCTATGTGGAAATGGATTTAAATAACCCCCTGCCTGATTCATTAGAAATTTGCATGGGAGGTTCTTCATGGGTCTAGCAAATAGATTATGAATCCATTCCTTTCTGATGTTAGACTTACCATGTTTATGGTCATCTGCACCGTCAATGTCCCCAAGCGATGAGAGGTAATGGGATAGATCCATTTGGAGGTAAAGGAAAGAGCCAAGCAACCCAAATGGAAACTACATATGGCCTGCGTGGAAATGCAACAAAAGGCAAAGACCTCTCAAACACTGACAATGTAACCCAAGTCCCTCATGGTTTCAATGGCCTGGACAAGGAAGGCTTCACCCAAGTTTGGCACCGTGCGAAGGGGCGTGGGCTGAAACATATAAACCAGGACCGATCTTTAGAACAAAGTTTTAACCACTTTGAAATGTTAGAAAGTATGGCCATTGAAGATGGCATTGCCCCTGATGAAATGGGAAGACCCTCAAAAGCTGAGGAGAAGTGCACCTCCCATGATCTGGTGATCTAGCCGATGTGGGAGATTTCCCCTACCTGAGATGAGGGGACCCTGGTGGTACATCCAGATCAACAGGAAAAAGAAGTCAGCTGGGCAGACTTGGTTTAGGAAGCAGATGGTTCTAGGAAAGAGAAAGGAATGGTGTCTACGTTGGGATTAATGTAAAGACCTTTCAAGAAAGCCTCCTTCACCACTCCCTCTAGAGTGGGATGTAGGAAAGATTACGACAAACTCAAAATCATAGGAGATCTTTTGGTTGAATCAGGAGTGGTTAAGACCTTGGATGAACACTTCACCCAATCCACCCAATGATTGTCTTGTCATGGAACGTAAGGGGTTTGCATACCACCCCCAGACAAAAAGCTATGTGAAAGTTGGTTGAGAAAAACTCTTTAGATATTCTATGTATTCAAGAAACCAAGCTATTTGTTGAGGCTATGGCTAACTATGTACCAAAATTTTAGAACTTTGGACAGCACCAGTGTGTTGGTGCTTTAGGAAGTGTTGAAGGAGTTGCAATCTATTGGGATCCTGGGAAGATCACACCAATCCTTTGGATGGCTAGTCCTTCGGCCCTCTCCATGACTGTGACCTCTACTGAATCAGGGGAGCTAATCTTAGTGACCACAGTTTATGCACTTGGTGATATTTCTGGGCAGCTCAAGCTCTGGGAGCACTTGAGGTTTGTGCGGAGCTATGATCCCTATCTACCATGGATCATGGGAGGAGATTATAATGTTATTTTGTGCCAGGAGGAGAAGAAGGGAGGGCTAGCTTGACTTGACCCCACATCTAAACTTCTGAGACAAAATACTGATATGCTGCACCTTTCGAATGTTAAACCCCTTAATGGGCTTTTCACCTGGAACAACAGGAGGACAGGTAAGGATGTTATCTTTGAGTGTTTAGATAGATTTTTGGTTTCTTATTTTTGGCTTTCTAGTGTAATTTCTTTGGCTTCAGAAATTATGGATTGGAAAGGTTCTGATCATTGGCCTATCAAACTCACCACCAGCCACATCCATGGCCCCAAGAAACTGCCTTTCAAGTTTCAATTAATGTGGCTTCGGGATCCATCTCTTCATGGCCTGATGACCCACTGGTGGCAGCAAGGAGGACTGAAATATGGTACAGCTATGTTCACCTTTGCCAAAAAGCTCCAGTTTGTTAAAAGAAAGTTGCAAGAGTGGAACAGGTACAATTATGGCAATCTTCACTCTAGGAAGGAAAAAGCTAAAGATCAGCTTGATACAGTTACTTGGCAGATCAGGGACTTTGGCTTGATAGAAGATCTTCGTAGGGAAAAATTCATAGCATTGGATGCTTTGGCTGAATGGGAACTTTGGGAGGAAATTTATTGGAAGTAGAAAGCCCATGTTGATTAGCTCCAGGAAGGTGATAATAACACTACCTTTTTTCATAAGTCAGTTCAGGCAAGGTGCAATAGGAACTTTCTTTCTTCCCTTGTCACAGGGGATGGCACTCGCCTAATGTCCTCCCATGCCATATCTGAAGAAGCTATCTACTTTTATGCTGAGCTACTAGAAAGTATGCCGCCCCCTACTGAACAGGAGGAAAATTTAGTGCTATCTTGCATCCCTTCAATTGTTACTACTAAGATGAATGATTTACTCATGAGGCCAATTGCTAAGGAGGAAGTCGAGAAGGTTGTTTTTAGTATGTGCAAAGGTAAAGCTCCTGGGCCAAATGGTTTCCCAGCTGAATTTTTTCAAGAATTTTGGGAGATTATTAACTAGGATCTTTTGGAGGTGGTGAGAGAATCTTATTCCAGTAAGGAGATGCTAAGAGTGCTTAATGCAACTTTCCTTGTCTTGGTCCCGAAAAAGGATCAGGTGAATCAGTTGGATCATTTCAGGCCTATTGCTCTTTACAATATGGTGTACAAAATAATAACCAAGCTTATTGCGAAGCGGCTCAAAGTTTGCCTTCCCTCAGTCATCTCTAAGGAACAGGGGGTTTTGTTACTGGGAAACAAATCCTAGACGGGGTAGTGATTGCTTCTGAAGCAATCCACTCTATGAGTAAGTCCCAGGAGCGAGCTATGTTTATTAAGCTCGATTTAGCCAAGGCCTATGACAGAGTCGATTGGAGATTTTTAGAAAAAATCCTCTTGGCCTTTGGTTTTAATCGGGGCTGGGTGTGTTGGGTGCTTAGTTGTGTGACTACGCCTTCCTATTCTATCCTTATTAACGGCAAACCTTCCAGGCTTTTTGGTGCCTCTAGAGGTCTTCGCTAAGGAGACCCACTCTCTCCATACTTATTTATTATTCTTACCAAAGGGCTAGGCCATTTTATCAAATCATAGGCCTCTCAGAATAGGATTCACGACTGGTAGTGGGGGAATGTGTTAGCCAGTTTGATCCACCTCCAATTCGGGGATGATACTATCTTGGTTGGCAGAGCCCACAATAGGGAAGCACAGGCATTTCGGGCTACTTTGGACACCTATCTTGCGGTGATAGGGCAGAAAATCAATGAGCACAAATCCTCCATTTTTTCTTCAACACTCCAGATTCTATTCAGTGGAGGATTGCCACCTCTCTGAGATTTCAGATTCAATCCCTCCCGATTACTTATTTGGGCATACCCATTGTGGTTGGAAGACAACCCAGGCTCTTCTGGTAGAATATTTTGGATAAATTAAGGCAAAGAATTAACCATTGGACCCACCGCTGGCTTTCTACTGTGGGGAGGGTGACACTGTTGTAATCTGTCATCCAAGCTTTGCCCATTTACCGTAGTATGGTCTAGGCTGCCCCAATGTATTTTCTCAAAGAATATGATGCTCTATCATGGAGATTTCTTTGGACTGACAATCTAAGGATGTCAAAATGGAGTCTTATTAATTGGAATACGGTTTGCCATCCAAAGAGAGAAGGAGGCCTTGGGCAGCGCTCCGCTATCCTATCTAGTCAGGCCCTTATGGCTAAACTTTACTGGCGATGGTGTTCCAACCAGTCTTGCCTCTGGGCCCGTATCTTGTTGTCTAAGTATTTTCCAGGTGTGGATCTGTCAGATATCCCTAGGAATCCTATTGAGGGAAGGGGTTCTATGGTGTGGAATACCCTCAAACTTGGAGCTTATCTGGTACAGACCAACCTCTTCTAGATTTGCAATAGTGGGATGGAGGCACTTTTTTGGGAAGACTCCTAGAATGGAGCTCCTCCCCTCCTTTCCTCCCACCCTCACTTGCAGGCTCTGTGTGACTCCTTTCTTGTTGCTGGTTGGAATATAGTGGAGCATTACAAAGAGAGATTTAATCTTGGTATGACTATTGCCTTCCATTGGAAGAACTCTTTTGCTTGGCCGCCGGGAGGAACTGAGGAGAATAGGCAGGAGCTTTCTCAGATTCTTTCAACCAGAATTTGCAGCACTTTGGTTGGGAGAGACGTATTGGCTTAGGGAGGTAATTCTAATGGACAATATTCAGTTGCGTCTGGATACTTTGCACTGATAAAACAACATTTTGGAGAAGCTGAATTCTTATGGGGGAAGAAGATCTGGAATTGTTTCTCATGGCTGAAATGTAATTTCTTTTTATGGCTTCTCACTTATAATCACTATTTGACATGGGATAACCTTTGTAAAAGAAGTTTTCAGGGCCCGTCTATATGTATACTATGTTCCAGTGGTGAAGAGATAGGGTCTCACCTGTTCTTCCAATGCTCCTTTGCCAGATGAATTTGGCACCTTTGGTGGGAGGCATGGGAGTGTCCTTGCTGGCATGTTTCCTCTATGACTGAGTTTTGGCTTCACCTGGGTTGACCACCCTCAAAAGTGCCCATACTTCAGGTTGCGTGGACTACAGGTCCTTCCTTTATCCTCTGGAACCTCTGGTTAGAGAGAAACAGGAGGATTTTCCATGATTGCTGTTTGGATTCTAGAGCACTTTGGCTAAAAATCCTTACTACCCTCCAAGAAACTCTTTAGGTGAATTATGTTAAGGCTGATGTCCTGAATTTTGTTGAAGCCATGGTCCTTGCTCGCATCTCCCCTATGTCAGCTTTGATTCCTCCACTCAGTCTGCATTTGTGGCCTAGGATAAGGAGCAGGCAGTAGATGCATCCAGCTAATCAGATGGGACATTGGTCCCCCCCAAGTGATGGTCTCTTGAAAATTAATGTTGATGGTTCCTCAAAAGGAAACCCAGGCAAAGCTGGAATTGGTGGAGTTGGTAGGGGCGCGGCTGGGGAGACAGTTTTCTTGTTTTCCATCTATAAAGGGTACCATACAAACAACCTTATGGAGGTGATGGCTATCCTTGAGGCTGTGCAAACCTGTTACCAGAATGGCTGGCTGAGAATCATTTGTGAGTCTGACTCATAAGTGATTGTAAATTTGCTAAATAACCATAGTTTTGACAATGTTGATTGGCAGCTTGTTGTGATTGCTCGGCAGATCCTCCAAATTAGTACCTTGCTAGAGTCCATCTCCTTTAATTATATCCCTCATGAGTGGAATGGCGTGGCAGATTGCTTGGCTAAATGGGCCTTTGAGTTTGGGCCGGATTGGTGTATTCAAGATCAGAAATTACTTCCTAATAGTTTGTCCCGCACCTTGGCTCAACTTCTTGAGCAGGATATGGTGATGTAATTTTCCTAGATTTTGGGTCTTTATTAATAAATTTTTACCCCTTTAGTTAAAAAAAATAGTGATCAAAATTACAACCAACCACCTTATTATATTCATTTTTCAATAACTCCGCTAATGCTTAAAAAAATACAAGGACACATCAAATAAATACTAAGGATTTAACATTGATCACCAAAGATATATCATACCCTGGGTATTAAATAAAAAACCCTTGAAATTAATATGCTCGAATAATAATTAAACACTTTAATATCATGCCAATGACCTAGTATTGGTTAAATACACCAAGCATTATCAAATATTTAACCTTTGATGGTTATGCCAAGTTAAAATTTATGTTAAAAACCCTAAAAAAGAGTGTGGATGCTAACATAATATGAAAATAATAAAAATGAAAGTTGTAATGGTAGCTAGTGAGGACTCATAACATGAACCACTATAAATTTATAATTTGTGTCACTTAAACCCAAAGTTAAAGTCAAAAAGAAAAACTTTGAGCTAATTGTAAATTATTTATGGTAAATGATAACACTTTTATTCAAAATGTGTTTAGTATTAGGTTAAGATCTTAGAATTGTGATATTATAACAACAGCATTATAATATTAATTACATTTAAACTAAGATAGGATGTACCAAATGCCACTCGAATGATAAATCAATCCCAATTTTGAGACAATTATTATCATTGTTACTAAATAAACATCACCATTTTTAAATATTTATGGTTTTTTAGGACTATTTCTAAATATAAAGTGTAACATTGATACTACAAAGAGTATAATCATTCACAACAAATTGATTAAAATGATAAGATTTATCTGTTTCACTTAAATTACAATTGTGAATGTTTGAGATCAATTAGCTTAGTCATAACCACATTAGTCAAATGTCTACAATAATTGACTTTGAAATGTTTTAACCAAGTTGACCCCCACCAATGTAGTTTTAAGTTTTATGGTGCAAGCCATCATATGATAGAAATTTGCCATAGCACTGGTGACCTTGCTCACTAGTTTCATATGTGAAATTAGATTATAATCAAATTTGTAAATTTTATAACTTGAGAGTGAAATCCAATCCAATTATTTATTAAACAACTAAGTGAAAACCTCTTAAAAGTAATTTTTGCATTTAAAGTATGGACTATTTAGCTAGTGTGGCATGAAGAATATGAAATTATTAATGGGGAAGTTTAGGCTAGATAAAGATCATTTCACTAGACTATAAAATCAATTATGAAATAATGTAATGATTATAATAATAATATTTTATTACTTATCTATTTATAAAAAAATAATCTAGAATTAATAGGATATTTAAACCTTTGATAAGAAATACTTACAATTATATGTCATAAATTTATTTCCATCTCCTTCATAATGATAAATACCTTTTAGGTGTACTAAGGGAGTTGGACTCAAACCAAAATATAAGTAAAATAATTTATAAAATAAATAAATAGTAAATAAACACGTAGACAAAAGGAAATAACAAACAAATAAACGAGATAAAATAAAACTAATTAAAGAAAAACTTTAGATGATGACCATTTACTGAATGATGCAACCAATTTACATTAAGATCCTATAAGTGGAAAGCATTTTTATTAATAAAAAAAACTATATTATATGTACCAAACCATAGTGAATCAAACTTATGGTGTTTTCCTAGTTCTTCATGTACTTTATCCCAATATAATACTAAATCTCCAACCTTAAAGATATTTTTAGAAACTATATTATAAAAAAAATCATAAGTTATTCCTTATATTTTGTAGTTTTTGTAGAGTTGTTTCTTTAGTTTCATCTATAGATCTAAGAGGTCATTTATTTTTTGTTCTATGACATTAGTGTCTTTAGTGAGATGTTAAAGAGTAGTCCTATCTAAAGTGATTTACAATTCAATTGAAAATGTGGTTTTGAATCCATAAGATAGCATAAATATATAATAACCTATTGTATTTTTTATCATTATACAATCAGCCCATTTTAAAAAAAAATTAAGATGCCAATTTATTTTATTTTCAAAAACTATCTTTTTTCATAATGGAAATCAAATTTTTGTTAATAGATTTTGATTTTCTATTTCCCTGTGGGTATAAATTCTAAGAATGACTAAAAATAATTGAATAATATCCTAAATATTATAAATATTCATTAAAAATGAATTGAGGCCCATTATCCAATATTATTTGATAAGGAATTTTGAATTTTGAAAAAAAAATGATTCTCAAGTAATGATATCACTTTAGAAGTTACATAACCTTTTAATGTTACAGCTTCAAGCCATTTTATGAAGTAATTAATGGTAGTTAGGATGTTTTTATGGCTATTTTAGGATGGAGTATGGATGTTAGATATAAATATGTTATCCCATTTAATGAAAGGTTTATTAGGTATAATAAGATCTAAAGGCATGGTTGGTAATCTATCTCTACTAGTGAAAATCTAACATGACATAAATGACCTTACTAATTTATATGCATATTGAAACAATGTAGGCCAATAATATCTTGTATGTGGGATTTTATATGCAATAGTTTTTACTAAAAATTTCCCAACACAATTTCTTTCATGATGGTTCCAAAGAACCAGTTTGAGTATGCCCATGGGTTAATCAACATAAAATCACACCATGTTTATTATTATTAAATATAAAAAATTATATCAAAACAAATTTTAAATCCTACAACCTAAGAGCTCTTATCTGACACTTATCTAGTGAATCAAGATAGGTTTGGTTTTAGAAGTAGAAAACAAGATCATGATACCAATCATCTTATGAAAAAAACCAATCCCAATCATGCATCTCAAAACCTATCTTTAATTTTTTTGATTGATGAGAAACATTTATGATTTGATAATAATGTTTACCATTCAAACTATAATCAGCTAAAAAAACTAAAAAATTTATGCTAGAGGTTTCATTTTTATCTCAATGTTAGGCTAGCCCATTTCTACTAATAGTTTTTGAAGTCTCAAATTCCAAATCAAATTCTTGAATTTTGAAAATACATTCCTAGATCCTACCTTTAATAAATTGGTTGCTTAAAAATATAAGATAAAATAGGTACATTTGAACAAATAATTACTTTGTTTAGATTAGATTAAACCCACCTAAATGAACAATGACTTTATTTCCCATCAAAAGATATCTATATTTATTTAAATACAAAATTAATAAGAGAAAAAAAAATTAATTAAAGGGTACCTAACTTCATCATCTTTAAAAACTTGAATCATATAAATAATATGTATTTCCTCACGATTATATTCATGTTGAGTAATAACAACACCTATGAATTTTTTAGTTGTGTCTATAGACACTTAGTTTTGGTCACTTTCATGCCTAAACTAGAATTTAGTTCAACTTCTAGCAAATGACACATTTTAAACCTAGAAATCACCTAAATTGCCAAATTCATCTATGTAAGTTATTTAATTTCCAAAATACATGATGATGCTAGCTTATTTGGCATATTATCTTGTATGCACTAAAAACCTAGTTCAATTTTAATCCTAGTCAAATTATGACCTAGAAATTTGACACTTTTAGCCTATCAAGTTATTAATTCATTACATTTAAAATAATTACCAAAATCCAAAAATCATTAAGCAAGATTAATTACATTAAAAATCTTAATTAACTTGCCTAAACAAAAATTTCAAATCAAATTAGTAAATTTCATTTACCAAAAAAGGAACTTTTAAGGTCAAAAGAGCTAATAAGGTGATTTATTATTTCCTAAATATTAAAAAATTATGAGTTACACCTCATAAATATCTAAAGTGAGTTGTCATGCCTCACAAATATCAGAAATTGAGGTGTCAATATTTCATGAGTTCTTTGACCCAATCTAGCATGAGCTTGATTTAACCTAGGTTATTTTAGACTCAACCAAAGTTAAAGTTTAACCTAACCTCCCTAGGGTTAGTGTTAGAATTAGTAATTTGAGCTATAAATACAAGTTCCCACACCATATTCCAACAAGATTTTGTGTGTAAAGTTATTGTGTTGGAATACCTTCTTGAAACCCTTAAGATTAATGTTATAATGCCCAATTTATGCCAAGCTTCACACTAAGCCACAAGTGACTATTGGAGAGATGCTACCACCATAGAAGAGCATTGCTATAAGACTCAAATAATCATAGGCTGAGCATGAACATCCTTATGCCAAAAAATAAGCATCAAATTTGACAAAAGAGGTAACAAATTTGTGTTGTTTTTATCTCTATTTTATGATCTTGCTTATTATGTTATGATCTGCCTAGTTCTTAGGCAAGATTGTTTAGTCCTAATGTATTTTTATGTTTGATTTTTGTCATTTGGACTAACAAGGGACTAATATATATATATATATATATATATATATATATATAACACCTAAGGTACATAATGGCATTCCTGGTGGGACCATGCATCTTATATGGCCAAGGATAATGATAAGTTAGCCTTAGTTTTACTAACAAATGCATTTAATTATTCAATTTTAGAGTTTTAACCTTGAAATATACATCATTTTATTTTTTGAGTTATCAATGATTTAGCCAGTCCCATACTTATTTATAATATTTATTTCTACAAAATGGATAGATTCATAATGGAAACTTTTACATGTTAAATGGTGGATTTACTCTATAGAATAGATATCTTTGATCCTATTGAACAGTGGCTTCACTAGGTAAACTTACACTCTATTTTCCTATTTTTAAGTTGATTTCAATGGCTTCGCCCTACTAAATAGTGGTTTCACAAAATTTTCCCTCTATGTCTATGTTTTCAAGAAAATAATGGATTCATCTTTCTAAATGGTAGCTTCTCTCTGTATTTTTAAAAAACTTGAGTTCTTGAAATGGATTGTTGTTTACTCACTTGCTTTGTGAATTCTTGACAAGCACACCCCCTAAGATTTTATAGAACATAAGGTGGAGAGAGAGAAGCCTAAGCATTGTTAAAATCTCACATACACTTTTTTTTATTGTTTAAAATCCACTTAATCACATTTTTATTTTAGTTTTTGAAGGTTTTACAAGTGCAAACAAGGCAAAAGGGCCAAAATTTCAATCTTACTTCGATTTGGGGCTATTAAAAGGAATATATATTTTAGTTAGAAATATTAAGATCTTTTCACTTTATGTTTGTTTTTTATTATGAGCTAAATTTTAAAGTTTATATTTAGGTTTTTTTGTTTGTGGAAAATTAAAAAATATTGCCTGTATGCTCTCCCTTGTCCCCTTTAGGTAACTCAAGTGAACAAAATCACTTAGTTTATTGCCTTATTTATTTGGTCTTGTAGAAAATAATGTTGCATATGCTCCCCCTAAGATCCAAGTAATTTTGGTGACCTAGAAATGAACTCTAAAGCCTTTCCATTTTATTTTATTGCATTTATCTTGTGGGTGGGAGACCGTTTCTCCCTCAAAAGTTCTCTAAGGGTGTGTTGACCTAGGGTTTCATCTCCCAGCATCATACCAACCCTAATCTATGATGGGATATATAAATTGGGTACATGATACTAGGATTTATAAGGGATTGAGTGGTTATCCTCTCTAATCCTAATAAAAATTGAGTCAAGTTTTGCTAAACATTAGAATCTACTAAGCAGTGCATGGCTAGAGTTGCTATGCAAAGGAATAGACCCTTGCATA
Source organism: Torreya grandis (assembly GCA_037957365.1). Taxonomy (NCBI): domain Eukaryota; kingdom Viridiplantae; phylum Streptophyta; class Pinopsida; order Cupressales; family Taxaceae; genus Torreya; species Torreya grandis. The sequence continues at coordinate 47,986 of JARHVA010005323.1, forward strand.
GTAAGTTAGTAGGTATGAACCTAATTGATGTGATTGCACCCTTATGTTATCCACACTTTGGTCCATTTAGTGTGTTCAATATTTATATATTTTTAGCCAACCCCACTTGTCATGGAATTTCTTGCCAAATTATGAGTGATCCTCACTCTAAGTTGATTCCATGTATCAATGCTCAAAAGATATAGGAGGGTATAAAAACTCTACCTACACCTATACTTTAATTTTTGTATTAACACTTAATCCCTCACAAGCATTGGTATATCTGTGAAAACTTTGGTATAAGATATCCACACCCATATCAATTTTAGATATAGGATGGGCAAGTAGTATTAATTTTATTTTATTTTATTTACATGTGTGTTTTTAGAGTAATAATATTTGTTTATATTGTTGTGTCAAAACAAGTCCAAAACTATCACATTATTTTCACACCCCTTCAATCAAAGAGGTGTTCCTTTATCCATTTTATGTCACATTTTTGCCTTAAATATTTGTTCCAAAACCATTTGTGTGTCACGTGTTTAAATGGGGCATCATTACTCTTCCCATTTTTCCTTAAAAATTTATATTGGATTTTTGAGTCTAAAACCATTGTCATGACATTTGTTTGAAGGAGCATTGTTATGCTATCTAGATCATTCTAAATCTCTTATCACTTTTGAAACCAAGTTCCAAACCATTATTATACATTTATTATTTCAAATTTGCAGTTATGATGATCACTTTGGTATATCTCTTTTACATTAGAACATTCAAGTATTTTTGCATTAAATCTGAAACTCAACCTTTCAAAGTCCAAATCCTAAACTAATTAGGTTTAGGCCAAAGCCTTGTCTAATTTAGGATTAGGTTATCTACCTTTTATGTTTGGAATTTTTTACTTGGGTTGTTTTCCTATTTTATTTAAAAGACCCCTTTACCTAGACCTAGTGATTATTGTTTGTCTTGTACCTTATTTGGAGATTCCTTTGAACCAAGTTGTTGCCACGTACTTTGTTTGAAGTTTATTGTGTAAAAATCTAAATGTCCTATTTTTATTATTGTATCAATCTCTTTTGAGTAAAATATCGAGTCTTAGTGAGATAATTACTGAGTGTCAACCAAGCCAACTACCTTAGTTTAGTTTTTTTTCAAGTTTTTTTTTGAGTTCTTTATTTTTGAGTATAGCCTTATTTTCCACATCAATTGATTATAACTACCTTTGGATAAATCATTATTATATTTTGATCCTAGTTTGTAATTGTTAAACTTTGTCTAGACACTTTCATCATTGATTATAACCACTTTTGGGCAAATTATTAATTTAGCCATAGATGAGTTTTGAGCTTTTATGTTACTTTTACCACTGATTATAACTACCTTTGGGCAAATCAGTATTGTTTGTTAGACCAGGTTCAAGTTATTTTTTGTTCTACCTTTTCCTAGTCTAATTGTTTTACCCTCTTATTTTTTAGAGACCTATCTATAGATTTGAACATGCCTTGTTACACATGTAGTGGGACCATGTATAATCTAGACTATGAAAACTTTATGACCAATGACCCTTTTATTCAAGAGTCATATGATGACATAGCTTATGAGATGGATCCCTATCCATATTATAATATTATATTATTATATTACATATAATTAACAAAGGCATTACCTTTTAACATAGTATTTGGTGATTGTACCTACTTATCCATGCCAAGAGCAAGAACAAATGGCATATTACCTTGCTCAAACAATGCCCAAAAAATGACCAACATTAAACAAAGTTAATAACAAGATCCATACTATGGTATGATAATAACATAGAAGATATATGATCTATACTTGTTTGAATGTCATCTTTTAGAGAACAAAGATGAATTTCTCATTAGATTTTTTAAATTAAGAACCAAGTTTCTACCAAAATTCCTACATGAAAGTTTGAGTAGTTTGATTACAACCCCTAATAATGCATCTCCAATTTAATTTTAAAGGATACGTATCAACTAGTTATAGTCAAGCCTTAGTCCAAATACTATAGAAAGACCAAATTATGCTTATAAAAGGGAAAGGTCCTATGGATGAACAAATGGAATAAGTACATCAAGCGTACAAAAAATATATCAACCTAGCTCACAATATTAACACAATGGATATTTTTAACACACCACTTATTGAGATAGCTCCACTAATATGGAAACAAATAGATGCTTTGGGATATACAAGCTAAAATATAGAATCATTTATCCAAAGCACATTGGTTGGTGATATGTATAATGTCCATGTTTCAACTGAAGAAATTTTCACTCAAATGGAATATCTCACTCAAAACATTAAGAATAGCATGAAAATGCATTCAAATTTAAACTAAAGTGAGTTTAGTTTATTATTGAGTAATACATAGCAAATTTTTCCAGATAATGCCATGAATGGACTACAATAGTAAGAGATATGAATGCCTATTTCCAAAAATAAAAAAATAACCTCCACTCCTCAACCAAATTCTTACTTGAGTGTGTAATAGGGGGGAAAAAACAAACAACACACCAACTTACCACTGAAACAAGTGCAAAACACTATGCCATCTCAATAGGTGATAATGAATGTTTTGATACAACAAGCACAAATTGCTATACCTCACCAATCACAAATCTTACCTAACTAATAACATATTCCTATTTGTAAAAAAGTGTTGGTTGGTCAATAACACCAAATGTCAAACACCTAAAAATTACCTAACCAATAATAAGTTCCTATTTAACAACAAGTGTTGATCCAATAATAGGTTTTCAACCAAAAAAAAGGTACTTATATACAGTAGGTACCAGGTGATAGGAAATAATTACCTTTCACTCAACATGTATCACACAATCAATAAGGATGCAACTATCAGCACCTCCAATAATAGGGATCTAGTCAATAATGTGTTCCCTATATACAACAGGGTAAGTAGGCAACAATTACCCTCCCAAACCCAATAATACCAAAACATTTCATAGATCCAAATGCCATTACCACATCCATGATTCATGAGCCAAGGTTATGTAGAAATTCTAAATCAGAATGTGTTTCAATATATCATAATTTGTATCCACAGTGTAATCCCATTACAAAAATATGCATACCTAGTCATCCAACCAATTCTACCAACATTCCACAATATTTCTACCCCAGTCAAGGTAATCCACCTCTGACCACACAACCTCAATAGTAATAGGCCACTCCTTCTAATTTCCTTATGTAAGATTTTCAATAGATGAAAGATTCAATTCAAGCTATATTGATTGGAAAATAAACAAATAAATTCAAAATGGATGAAGTATGCTCTTATCCATTCAAGATGGAGCATCTCTAAATACCATTTACATTAAGTTATGAGCTACCTAAATTTGAAAAATACATAGGCAAAAAAGACCTTAAAGAGCATTTGAAAGATTTTTTTTTTGCCTACTAGCCAGTGGCTTATAGTGACACATACTTTCTTCTATTCTTTCCAAGGAGTCTAGTTAGACAAGCCTTAGAATGGATGCTAAAATTACCAAATAATTATGTGTTTGACTTCAATTATTTTTAAGAGAATTTTGTACAACACTTTTCATATAATCATGATCATGAGATTACTATTATAGATTTAAGCCAAGTTATATAGAAGCCTAATGAAAGCTTTGCATATACTTGTAATGTTGGAGAGCACCACACCAGTGAGTTGATTTACTCACAATCTACTAGATAAATAGTTGGCCATGATATTTACTAGGAACTTACACAATGAGATATCATACCATCTCGATTTGAAATGTGTTCATACATTCAAATAGGTTATAAATAAAGGAATACAGATTGAGAAAGCCCTTATCAACAAAAAGATAATCAAATTATATTCTTCTAATCAAAACTAGAATCAACATCAAGGATAGAACCATAATCATAACCCAATTTAAATACCACCTTTAACACTACCTAAAGACAACAAAAATGAGAGACTTAAAACCCATAATCATAATAAGAATGTTGTTGGTAATGGGGTGACTAAATCCCAATGTGTTTAGATAGTTCAAACACTGGCTATCCATTTACCCCCACCCACTTAGTAACCACCTACTCCATACATTCAACTAAGGCCTCCAAAAAACCAACCTATACTAAATCAAAACCAATTACATGATGCTCCTCTAAAGATAAGACCACCCATTGCCCAATAATTTAATGACCTTAGTGATCCTATTAGATTTATGTTTTGAATATTGGTTCAAGCAAATATGATTAGTTGGATGATACCAAATCCATTCCCTGAAGGGATTCCTTTTCTTGATTGGTACAAAAAACATGAACTTTGTGAGTACCATCATGTCAAAGGACATTCCATACACCAACTCAAGCATTTGATTAAGAATATACTATAAAATGGAAAGATAGAAAGAGACACCCATACTCCTATAACCAATCATAATTTGGGTATCTACTAGAATCCATTTCCCCAACATAATAATAATTAAAAAACCTTCATCAGTACCAAAAATATCAACAACAATGATATAAAAATCCTTTATAAAATCAATAACAACAACACCAACCATAATAACATCAACAAAATGGTCATAACCAAGGGTAAAATGATCAAACCAACCAAGGAGGCCATAATTCCATTGTGTATATCTATAATAATGTTATATTACATGTTTTAGGAAATCATGTTGTCACTATCACCATTAACCCTATACCAACTACCAATAGACAAACCTTCACCCAACAATTCCTATTTACCAAGTAATGCTTACCAACCTCATTATGTCAGTTATTCTTCTACAAACCATGTTGAAAATCAAGCTCCATGCCATTTAATAATAATCATTCCAATCCTCATTACCTACCCATACAATTATAAAAGTTAAATTTTAGATCAATATTGTGCAATTAGAACTTGATGAGTCATGGTCACTATCAAAGGAATGAAACCAAATACTACAAGTGAGCCTAATTATCCTTCCATGGCTATCATAAATAAATCAATTGATAAAATGGAGGGGAATACCTATGATATTGGGGAATAACTAAAGAAGACATTTGCATGCATATCCATCATAAATTTATTACGTACATCTCACATCTACAAAGACATCCCAAATGATTATTTGAAGTAATACATAATGCTAGATGACATCACTCTAGAAAAATTACAAACCATGGTAGGCACTTGACCCTAGGCTAACATCTTACATTTGACCAAAGTGACATGTCATCTTTGGCCCTTTTTCATAGTAACATGTTGTACATTGAGGTTAGTATAACAAACCATAGAGTTAAACATCTTAGATATACAATAACTGACTTGCAGCCATATACCATTATTATCAAAACATATGATAATGAAGAGTGGGAATCTCAAGGTAATATTAGATCACCAATGTTCTTTGGTCCTTTGACTCACGATACACTATGCCATGTTTTAGACCTAGAACTATCTTACAATATATTATTGGGGAGACCCTGTATCTATGAAATAGGGCTATACCTTCTACATTACATCAGTGTATAAAATTTCCACATTTAGGAATGGAAGTGACTATACCAGCTGATCTTTAACCATATTAGTATTATAAATGCCTTGAAGCTAAATATAAAATATAAAACTATCAATTTGGCATGAATCCTATGCCCAAATTATATGGAGAAAGAACTAAAAAGAGAAAATCCATTGAATCAGACCCAAAAGGTAATCATTTTGACCCAAACAACTTAGCCTCTACCTCATCCATGCCTCTACCAGACATTACTAACCACTTCTATATAACCGACAAAGGTCTCAGAGAGTATAGTACCCATAATGCATTATATATTGCCAAATTGCTAAAAAAATCAAAAAGTTTATGGGAGACCTAAGGCCAAAACTACTCATATGGAGTACGAAACCAAAAAAAATCTCAATTAAAAAAGGCCATTATTTTCAAACCAACCTTTATCCTAGAATAGGACCCTTAATAGAAGATGATTCATGGCTCTACATTGATGAGTTAAATGACTATTACCAAAACACAAAGTATCCTATTCATAATTGGATTATGGATCACCTAAAAGGTAGAGGCCTAGGGCTACATCAATCAGGCACAATCAAACTATTATAAATGACCAAGTACAAGGGAACCCATGGTATTATATTTAAACTATATTGTGGTGACCCCACATACCTTATTCATGTTCCAACATGAAAAACTAGTGATGATGATGTCAATAGTCACAGAAGGTCTAATTATATCATCTAAGATGACCTTACCAATATAGATTTATTTAACCCCCATGCCATTTGCACTATTATCCCTATTTACTAACATTCACATTTAATCCTTTACCATCCAAAATTGATAGACTAGGACCAAAAAAAGTCAACAATGCCATTAGACAAGTTTGAAAATGATGAGGCCATATACGACTTCCTAGGATTAAGGAATCACTTCACAGAGTGGGTGGACTTCCATATCCAAAAAAAAAGTGAAAATATCTTTGAGGAACTTTTTGACCAAGTAAAAATTAAAGACAAATGCAAGTCTCTTAGTGAAAACTAGTTTCCAACACCATTAGATGGGAATGTTCACCCTTCTTTCTATGAAGCATGGGATACTTATAGCCCAAAAACCTATTTATGGATCAGATATTAGTACTAAAGAGTGGCAAAATTTTGTGAAAATTATTCAAGAGTGTCCTAAAGTATTTGTTTCATAGATAATACCAGAATTATGGGATTATGATTCCTCCTACTTAAGAGAATTAGATGAGCCAATCTATCTACAAGACTTTCCCATTATCAATTAGTTAAAATCCTTATCAATTATTTTAGATGATGGTTATACACTTCTTATAGAGGACACTTCATAGTTAAACATTAGGACTCTAGAGGACCCAAAATGGATTAAACTAGGCATATTTCTCACTTGAAATTTTTACATCCCTTTTGAAGGAATTTATTGACATATTTGCATGGGTCTATTTAGACATGCCAAGTTTGGACTCCACCTTGGTTGTACACCATCTAATTTTTCATCCTAATGCCAAGAATTTTAAATATAAGTTGATTAAGATGCATTCTCATATTATTGTGTTATTCAATAAAGAGTTATAAAAACTCTTAGACATGAAATACATTAGGGTAATCTACTATTTAGAGTGGATTTGAAACATTATGCTAGTAAGAAAATAAAAGGTATTAGAATCTACACTAATTTCAAAGATATCAATAAATCTTAACCAAAATATGAATTTCCTCTACCTAATATTGACATGATAGTCGACTCTATGATTGGATGTGAAATGATCTCTATAATGGATAGCTTTTCAGGTTATAATCAAATCAAAATAGTACTAGAAGAACGACACAACATAGTGTTCACCATTCCATGGGAAATATTTTTTTATCAGGTGATGCCATTTGGAATTAAAAATTATGGGGCCACTTACAAAATAGCCATAACAATGATCTTCTATGGCATGATGCATGACATCATTAAGGACTACATCAATGGCATCTTGGGTAAATGAAAGACCCATGTCGATCATCCAGCCATATTATTAATAATCTTTAAGAGACTTTATGAGTACAACATCAGGATTAATTTGAACAAATGTGTATTTGTAATTACTTTTTTAAAACTATTAGGATTCATTATCTCTCACAGAGGCATTAAAATCAACCCAACTAAAGTTCATATAATTATAGACATGCCATCACCATCTATCTTAAAATAGCTCCATAATTTATAGGTTAAAATTTAATAAATCAGACACTTCATTTCACAATTAGGTAACAAATGTCATCCACTTATGCACTTATTAAAGAAGGGTATTACATTATCCTAGAATGAAGAGTGTCAAAAAACATTTGATCCTCTTAAATAATATCTTTCCAATCCACCTATTTTTTTACCACCAATGACAAACAAGCCATTACTCCTTTACCTATTAGTAATTAATAATGCCTTAGGGGTAATTTTGGCATAACAGACAAATGGGGAAAGATTATGCCATGTATTATCTGATCAAAACATTGGTTGTATATGAACATAGCAATATGTTGACTAAAAAAGTCTATTTAGAAATGATGTTCACAACCCAAATGTTGTGTCACTATATGTTGAACAATAAGACCATTATTATTTCCAAAGTAGATTCACTCAAGTATCTACTTTTCAAATCAGCTATAGAGGGTCGTATGGAAAAATTGATCATGTTATTAAGTGAGTTTGAAATTGAATATGCTAATCAAAAGGCCATTAAGAGGCAAGTCCTCATAGATCAACTTGTTAAAGATCCTCTTCAAGATACTCAACCTCTTATGTTTGGATTTATAGATGAGTCCATTATGACCACTAAATAAGTAGATGTACCTCCTGAGGTTAAACAATGAAATATGTACTTTGATAGATCATTCATGACTTGTGTATCAAGGGATATAATATTGTTTGTTATGCCACAAAGGGATCTCATTCCCAAGTCCTTTCATATTATATTTTTGTCTACGAATAACATGTCCATGTAAGAAGCACTCATTGCAGGGTTTTGTCAAGGAGTATAGTGGAACATTAAAGATTTACTCATGTATGAACATTCTTAGTTAATCATAAATAATTTCATGGACTAGTACCAGACAAAAGATGAGAAGTTGGTACCCTATAAAAATATGGTCAACATTCTCAGGAAATAGATTACCAACATCTAATTTGAAAGAATACCTCAAGCCAATAATAAAATAGCTAATTCCATGGCCACTATTGGTTCCATGATCTAAATCATAGACAAAGGAAAGGATTATCAATTTCTTATTAAACATCTTTTAAAACTAGCACATGAATAATTAGTTATCGATATAGTTTATGACATTGCTACTCCCATGTCTCCCTAGTACTTAGAGATATATTCCTATCATCAATACCAAACCATGCATCCCAATTTATCACTTAAAAAACAAAAATCCTTTTCCCATAAATCCTCTTGCTATACCTTACTTGGATTGACCTTGTATCATAAAAGCTATGATGGAGCTTTGCTTCATTATTTACCTTAAATAAAATCTAAAATAGTGTTGATAGAAGTCCACAAACGAGTGTGTGGATCCCACACTAGTGGGAAAATCTTAGCCAAAATGTTACTATGTATTGGTTATTACTAGTCAATGATGTAATTAGATACAGATGCATATGTAAAGAGGTGTGTCAAGTGTCAAAATCATTCCAGTCTGATTCATATTCCATCTAAGACACTCAAAGCATTGGCAACACCATGGTCAATCTCAATATGGGGACTCAACCTCATCAAGAAGATCAATTCCACACATTTAAATAGACATAAACATGTCTTGAATACTATTGAATACTTTATTAAGTGGGTGGAGTCCATTCCCCTCACTTAATTCGCTGATAAGTAAATCTCTAAGTTCATATCAAATCATCTCATTAGTTGCTATGGAATCCACTCCAACATTATATCTAATAATGGTGGATCATTTAAGAATAAACATGTGAAATCACTTCATTCTTAATACCACATCAAACAACATTTCTCTATCACTTACTATCTACAAGGCAATGACTAAGTTGAGTCTTTTAATAAAACTATTATCAATATTCTTAAGAAGAATGTCAATGGTGTTGGTTGTAATTAGTACTTGCAGCTATTTAACACCCTATAAGTATATCATAGCACATTTCATACTCTAATAGGAGCTACACCTTATTCACTTGTTTATGGAACTTAATCCATTCTTCTTATTGAGGTTGAGTTTCCTTCTCTCTAACTTTTGTTGTAGCACATCATCAATGATGAAGACTATAAAGTAGCTCACTTGCAAGAGATAGACCTCATTGATGGTAAATACTTGGTTACCCTAAATAATATTTGGGCTTATCAGAATAGATTAAAAGGATAATAAAATAGGCACATTAAGCATTGTGAATTAGAGCTTGGTAACCTTATGTTAAAGGAAAATAAAAAAATTATAAATGTAGAGATAAGAAAAAAGGAAAGATCCAACCAAACTAGTTAGGACCCTATGTAGTTATTATTAACTATGGTTCTAGAGAATATAGGGTTGCTACAATAGATGGAGATGAACTTGATGAAAAAATGAATATATTTCACCTTAAATGTTTCTACACTTGAAGGACTCATATTATTGTCTAAAAGGATCTCTTAAGCTGTGTCCAATTGTACCCATTATTTATACTATACCTCTTATCTTTATATCGTTCCCTTAACCCTTCATAGGCTAGTTATTTTTACCTAACCCTACATATCATATTTGGCCTTGGTTTTAATTCATTTGTACTTCAAGCACGTTCAGTGTTTGATGGTAGATTCAGTTTTAGTAGTTGTTTTAGAATCAAACGTTTGAATGATATTATATGAAAGTAGTACGATAGTGGTATTGACAATGGCATCCTTCATTTATTGTTACATTTCCACCTCTTGATACTAATTATAACTATATATGATAAAATTGGTACCACTAACCCTTTATCATTGTTCCCTAATTATAACCACCTATGGGAAAATCAAGATCATCACATTTACCATGCATTTTTGCATCACCTTTCCATTATTATTACCATTTACCTTACCATTTGACTTTATCAATAACTTTTGGGTACTTAATCAGATGCCTTTTGTGAAGGCAAAACTATAGTTACTTGAGGTTCTATGGGACTATGTATGTAGTGCTTGATTCATGTTGAGGTTAGCTCAGTCACCCCTTTGCCATGATCTCCTCATTTTGCAATCAATTTAAGTTTAAATGCTCTTGCCATTTTGTGAGAAAGCTAAGCCATGATCTCATTTTTATGTAAGTTAGACCATTTTGTATCTCTTAATTCTTGCTTAAGTTGAGATACCTAGAAAATTCCAAAAAAAAATCAAATAATTTCAAAACCCCTAAACATTTATAAATATTTATAAAATCCTAAAAATCACAAAATCATGAAAATTGGATTAGAATTTCCACACAAGATATAAATCCATAAAAAATTTCTTGGATGGGAGATCTTGTTTGTTCATTTTCATTTTTAGACCACCTTGGCCTTTTCCCTCCCATTTCTAGGGGAACTACATCAGCTTGAGGTCCACGTAAATTAAATAGGTAGCACTTAAATACATGGGGTATCTCAGGTTAGTTTGACCACACCGTCCTTTCTTTTTTAACCTATTCTTTACCTTAATGATTATGGAACTCCTAACTTTTTAATGAGTAACCACTTGTCATTTAGTTTCCCCATTCTTATTGGCCTTAAATCTATTATCTCACCATTTCATGATCCCCTTTCTATTTGAATTCTCTCACCATTTTTTAATCAACCATTTCCTACACTCTCACCATTTTGTGAGCCCATTCTCATTCCAAGCCTTAGATGTAGTAGACACTATGAATTACTAATTCATTTCATGTTTGGATACTCATCTCTTGTATTTTAGTGTGGTTTTAACTTTAACCATACTCTTGCACTTATGCAATTTGTTTGTGTTGATGTTTTCATGATTGTGAAATGTTATCCCCTCTTTTCTCACACACTCATCATTCTGTGAGGTCATTCCTTTTTTTCTATAATTAAATCATGTTTTATTACCATTTATTTTCTTCTATGCCATATCCTAGGAGAACTACATTTGGCATCAAGTTCACATTGGATCCTATGTCCATGGAACTATGTAGGTAGCATCCACTTGCCTAATGCATTTGGAGTAAGCTTAACAACCCCTTCTTTTTCTTCTATTCCCACCATTTTATTTGTTTTGTTTCATTGTTTCCTATATCTTAGAAGCAATATTTATTGTATTATGTTTGTGTTGTTGTTTCATTATGTCTTATGGGAAACCTTATGCTAATTGATCTTGTATTTTTATACACGTGTCATTATTACCTAGCTTAGGGTTTACCCTATAACCAAGAGTAACACCTCTATTACACACACATGAACAAATTGTTTTTTATTTGCACTAACATTGTGATTAAACATTGTTTGTGTATTATTGTTTGTTTAGCCTATTTTGTTTGTTTTTGTGTGGTTAGAGTAGTTTGTTTGTGAAAAATTTATTTTCTTTGGATTGTTTAGTTGTTTTTATTGTTTTATTTACTTTGTTTATAGCTTTGTTTGTTTGTTTGTTTTCTTTATACATTTGTTTATTTTATCTATCTTTATTTGTATTGTGTTTGTTTATTTATTTATTTTTGTTTATTGGTGTTTTGTTTACGTGTTTTGTCATTTTGTTTGTTTATTATTATTTTTTTCTTGTTTAGTCTTTGTTTAGTTGTTTGTTTTTGTGTTGTTTTATTTGTTTGATAATGCTTTGTTTATTTATGTTTTATTGTTTTTTATTGGTGTTTTGTTGTGTTTTATTTGTTTTTGTTTGGTAGTCTTTTTGTTATTTGTTACTTTTTTGAGTTTCATTTATTTTTGGTTTATTGGTGTTTTATTTTTTGTTTTTACAGTTTATTTATTTTATTGGGTTTTTTTATTTAATGTTTTTTTGTTTATATTTTGTTGTTAATGTTGTTTGTTTATGTGGTGTTTATTTTATTTGCATTTAGTTAGCTTATTCGTTTATTTTTATCTATTCATTTTTTTGTTTATTTTTATCTTTATCTATGTTTTGTTTGATCATTTTGTTTTTAAACTTTGTATTCCTCGATTGCTTTAAGATTATTACATTTTATTTGCACTTAAGTCTTGATCATCCATATCATGAACTTAGGTTGTAATTTTTTGTATTTAGTCTTATACTTGATTTATTACTTATATTTACACTAATATATTTGATTATTCATATCTTATTCCTAGTTTGTTTATATATACATTTAAACTAAGTTTTCCATGCTTAGGATATATATTGCCATCATAGTTATCCATAAATATCATGCATAATATCATAAGCTAAAGAAAAAAAATACACATAAAGTTTATTCTATCAATACAATGACATTACTTCTCCAATAGATAAAAACCAACCAAATAACCAATCCCATGCTTGAATCTATGAGTAATAAATGAGATCAATAATGATGTATTATGTGTTTATATAGATGAACATCTCTGAATAACCATCCATGTGAGTCAAACAACATAATCAGATGATAACCGATAGAACATCTCATAAAAAAGTCATAAGTAATAAATAATTAGAGTATACATAAGTATAAACATTAACAATGTTAAACATCAATAATGTTAATCAATGCTACACATGAGATAAACAACATAATGACATGGTATTGTTAACCAATTTTGACCCCCAAGGTCAAAATGTCAACCTTTATAGTTTAAAAATTGATTTTCATGTCTTTAAAACCTAATTTAATCCTCGTCATGTCTTATAGGGTCTTATAATAGTCCTTCTAAAACTTTATTAGCAAAGATTAAGGTTATTTTGGAGAAATTAAGGTAATTCTTTGTCTTTGTTTTATACTAGGTTAGTCATGTCATGGAGTGATGAAACTTGTCCAAATGGTTTCATAGGTTATTTGGCCCCATAAAAGTATTTTCATGCCTTAACCAACTTACATAAACATTTAATACTTGTTTGGAAAGGTTAAGGTTTATTTGTGGACTTTAAGATAAAATTTAATGAAGGAAAAAGAGGTTTTTGACTAACTCCAATGTATACCAAGACCACAAAAGAGAATAATATATAAAATAACATTTCCAAGATCCTTGGATCAGTTTTATATCTCCCTTATATGTCAAGATGTCAGAAAGAAATCAAAATATTAGATTTCAACACGAAAGGAGTTTAACTGATTTGTATGGACTTGCAAAGCTCACTTTTAGGTAAAATATTGAAAGAGTGTCATTTTATATTATAAAAGTCATAATAATGATTGGGATAAAATTTTAGGTCTCACATATGTAGAAAACTCTTCCTCTCTCCCATCACTCTCTCCACAACCTCATGAAGGAAATTTTCAAGTAAATGGTACAAGTCGTATAGGTAGAGTTGGAGGATAAGATTTTGACCATAGTTGGGTACCCATATGGGATATAAATTGGTGTAATTTTTCATTTGATTTAAATCCTTATCTTTATGAATAATTTATAAGGAGCTAAGGTGCTTTTTTGAGACTCAAAACCCCATTGTCTTAGTTTTGGGAGTCATAGTTGCAAGTGTGAATTCATGGAGGTAATGTGAAAATTTAAAAGGCTCCTTAGAGGTGTAAAAAACCCTATTAAGTCATTATTAATCACCATATAGCCCATATATGCATTGGTTAAGTAATAAAATTACTCTTCTACATAGTATGCAAGTGACTGTCATTGTTCTTTATTGTTTCAGAGTTTATATAGGGTTTAAATATATAATTTGATGGCTAAATGTTTTACATAATATTTATATCTCATTTAATATCATATATGTCTGACCATTCCATACTATCTCTCCAATTGGTAACCATGCTTGAGGACTATGTGTGGGGTTGCATGTGCAAATATGATCTCAAAGGGCCTTATATACATAATAAAAGTAATGATAAAAAGGTATGTATAAAGGTTATAAATAACATATATTAAACTTTAAATACTGTCTAAGGACTATCAAAGTGATTGATGGCAATAAAGGAGGTTCTTACACAGTTATAGGCCTAGACAGTCATGCATAGGCCTGCTCACTAAAGTATGTGTTTGATGGAAAAAATGGAGGAAAATAGTGATGTTTCAAGGGGATGAGAGATATGAAAAAATATATGGATAGATATATAACACCTTCTAAATTTTCTCATGATGATAATTGTATGTAATGGGAAATGTAGTAGATCTATAAATCAAGCGTAGCTTAGAGAAGATAAATCCTACTTACACTTTTGATTAGAGATACATTAGATAATTGGATCCATGACTAATATGGATTAAATAAACCTAATAAATGGATTTATTACCATAATAATATCATTAGGAAGGGTTATAAAGCCTCTAGTCAAGCAAAACTATGTAATAACCCTACCTAGGTCCTATGTTTTCATATTTTGTAAACTAATAACAAGTAAAGTAAAGTCTAATCTAGTGTTCACCAAAGCTTGTGTCATAAAGTGGGGTTAGTAAACATAAAATTAAATATGCATAATATAATCATATCTAATCTATGTATAGGTAAAACTCTAATTTATGGAGAGAGCATTATATTCAAAATCCATTAATTATGTTACTTCTATCTACTAAAGAGAGGAGCAAAGTTAGAGATACTTACCTTGAAGATGAACCCATAGAGACTCAATATCTCCCTTGGCCAAAGGTTATTTTCAAGAGGTTTTTATGGTTCATAAGGATCACTAAGAAAGTCCAAAGAATCTAAGACTTCTCCACAAGAAAATATTCTTCTCTAATTAAAAACCTTAAGCTAAGACTCCTTAAGTAGAATGGTGAAATAACATTTTATAAATAAGAGAAAATGAATAATTAAATATTTTTTCTCTCTCTAATAATGGTGAAATGTATGTGTTTATATAGGTGAATTTAACCTTAAATCTATCCAAAAGTTTAGGCCAATAAGGTCGACCCAATCAATTTAGTATCATAATTGACAAAAAAAATTAGGTCATGGACTAGGTTGGCCAGGGGAGACTTAGACCCTAATGAGTTTCATCAATAATAAACAAGGTCTATGTGGCCAACTATGTAATGTAAACTATCAAAAATGGGTTTAGGTTAGGGAAATGGATAATGAAGGTGGTAAAAGACTAAAGGAGGGTGAAAAAGAGGAAGCCAAGCTTAGAGTAATGGTTTTAGGATACAAGTATGTAGCTGGCAAGTGGAAAAAGGGATAAAATAATAGTGAAACACTAATGGTCTACCCACCCTTTTTATGATGTACCCCTTAGGGCATGCACTCAGAGAGGTTGAGACTCGATGGTTTCATGCAAGATAGAAAGCATCAATAATTGATAAAGTTTGAAAATACTATGTGTATGTATATGACCCACTTGAATTTCATCAGGTGTCACTTAGGTGCAATAAGGGATGGTGCTTCGAGAAAGAACATAACAACAAACAATATTAAGTCTAAGAAAGTTGTAATTTAAAGCATAAATAGTTGAAATTAAATGACTAAAAGGGAAATAACTAAAAAAGTAAATGTAATGTGTACCTTGAATTACCTTTATCATTGGATGGTTGTCATTTATGTTTATAGTTTTGATCATGGAGGGCGTAGAGACTAAATTTGACAAACCCAAAGATATAAAACTAAAGAGAAAAAATAACCAAACATGATAAAGCCAAGATAAATAGTGCTATGTGAATTAGATGTACTTGAAAATTTGGCAAGCTAGGGTGACAAGTGTTATGTTAAACAAAATGACCAATTCAAAATTTAGAGTAAATCAGGTAATTGAAAAGCCAAGACTACTAAAGATCAAAAAACTCAAACAAGTAAACCTTAAGTAAGAAAGGAAAACTCACCAAATCAAACCAAGGATGCATGTCAAAAATGATGGTAATCAAACATAAATGAAAAAGAAATAATGATCCTTTGACTAAGTTATGTAAAAAAAATGGTAAAACAAAATTGATGAGTGAGCAGTAATAATCCTTACTCAATAATCAATGAAAAAAGAACATAAAAAAGAAAACAACATTTGTGAGTGAAAAGTAACAAGCCAACCACACTCAATAATGGAAAAAGAGCATAAAAGTAGAAATGGACTCAGGTGTCCACAAAAGGGTAGTAAATAAATAAATAAATGGTAAAATAAATTGAATCACATCTAAAAATGTAGATACATGGTATAAAGAAGATAATATATAGTTGTTCAAGCATATTATTCCATTCGAAAGATAGATAAAAATGAAACAAAGTAGTGTTAGCATGTTATTAAGATGTGAAGAAGAGGGAATATAGAAGAAGGGAAAACAAATTTATAATCACATGATTCTTGTCAAGGGGGAAAATTAAATGGGTGGAAGGCATAATGAAAGGAAAACCAAGGTGGAGGAACTCTTTATTGAAGTCAACACACTCAAATTAGATTTGTCAAATAAGATCAACCTTAAGGACTCTGAAGAATGTATGCTAATCACACAAGTCTTAGGTTAATAAATGAAGTATGTAGATCATCCCATGAAGGCTATATGCATTAAAATTAAAATAGACCTACCTTCCCAAAACATGTTCCCCATTCCTTAGGACTCCTTACAGGGTCATCAGCCTACTATGAAGATTGGGTATTTGCATGAGAAACTATGTAACACCATAAAGTTTGTTTAATTATCCTATTATTATCTATTGGCCAACCACACCCCAATGGACCTAGCTATATTCTAAGGCTAACTGTGGAGTTTTAGCTTTGATTGGAGATAGGAGATGTGCTTGGAATCACATCTTTTAGTGTGATTTTAACTTTTGAGATTTTTATGTTACCTTTTTTATATTATTTCATTTTGTTTCAAATGATTTGGTTTTTAAATTTATTTATGGATTTTTCTATTCCTCCTCCATATGAATTTGAAATACCAAACATGGGTGTTAAAGATGAATTTCATTTGAATACTTTGGACTTGGTTACTAATAAAGAGAATGTAGAGAGAATGAAATCTAAGAGTCTTGTAAATGAAGATAAAAATAAAAGTGTTACCTTGACTTAGACATTGTTTTATCCAATGTGGAGTGAAAGGAAAGGAAATCAATAAGAATGAAACATGAAATTTTTTGAATTACCTCAAATTATAAAAAAATTAACAAAGGGCGAGAAAGGGATACAATGATAGTAAAGTGTGATCCCTTATCATAAAAATGAGGTAAATGTAGGAAAACATGCTAACATAGATTATTTTGCAAATTTTATCTATGAAAAGAAGTAAAAGCTAAAGTTAAGTATAGATATCGAAAAGTTATAACCATTGTAAAACACATTCTATATAGGGAATGAAAGATGGTGATTTTATGAGGAAATATAGGTCATATCCATGTTTTTACACTATAAATCATAAAAGAGAAACCCAATGGGTGCCTAAAATATATAAAAAGTAAATAAGATAAAAATGGTATTTTGTGAGGAAATCTAGGTCCTATCCATGGTCTTACATTAAAACTCATAAAATATAAACCCAAGGGATGCCAAAAAGTGTTGGAAAGTAGGGAAATGAAGAGTATAAAAGTGGAAAATCATGAGGAAGACTAGGTCGCATCCATGATTTTACAATGCAACTCATGAGAAAAGGGAAACCAAAAGACTAAAAGGAAGGACTACAATTTGTGAAAAGAGAGAACTACTGTAGAGGATAAGATCCATGGAAGTATCTTGTAAAAAGTGTTAGATATACATCATATATAAATCATGAAAAGAAGGTAAGTAGTCTATGTTAACATATATATCAATGATGAGCATGTGAGAGACAAGCCTATCTGTCTCAGAAGGTTTCTTGAAGTTGAATTAGTTTGGTATCATGCCATGTAGAATAAGAGTGGGCATTATAAGATGCTTCAGTGGGTAATTAGATGTAGGTATGGGAATAAAAAAATGTCTTGGATTATAAATTAACATGTGGGTGGGAATTTTAATATGACCCAAAGGATAAAAGAATATGTGGATGGGCATTGCAATATGCCCCAAAGGCTAAAAATAGGAAGAAAAGATAAGAAGAAAAGAGCATCCCATATAGTGGCTAAATGGATTCAGGTTGTCCAAGAAGATTATAGTAGGGGATTTCATGATGTGAACATAATTTTAAGTAATAAGATAGATAAATTAGGTAAAAATAATTAACTTAGCTTGATAAATAAATAAGGATAATAATCAGATACAAGGTTGACTGGGTCAACTATGTACTATTGAAAAAGGGGCTGAGAAGAGTACAGAGTTGACTAGGTTGACTATGTACTACTAGACAGAAGGTATAAGAGATGAATAAGGGGAATATAATTCAACTTAGTATTGGAATCCAAGAGTCAGATAAGGGTACATAGTCATACAAGTTGAATCTATACTACAAATAGGGAGAAACACATTTTATATGATATTGTACTAGATAGAATGTTAATGTGCTAAAATAAGGAAAATTTTTAAATATAAATGATGCAAGAAATGGCAGTAAACACATAAAAAATAAGATCAATGTGAGTGATCTAATTAGGGCACACAACACAGAACTTTCCACCAACATTGGCCAATCTAAGTTTTTGCAATAGAATACACAATGATTAGAGAGAAAGCAATTAACTAAAAATTAAGTGATAACTAAGTGGTCATCCTGAGTGTTATTAAATTATTATAAATTTTTATTTTAAGATTGATAAGGAAGTTGGATAAAAATAGGGAATAAAAATAAATCTATGGATGGTTTTAGTACATTTAGGTTGAAAGGGATCTATGTTGGCAATCGTACTAGCTTAGTATTGGGGCATACCCCCTTACTTCACAATCTCAAAATGATAAAGGTGTTTGATGCTTTGACAATATAGACCATAAACCTCATATTTATACTTGGCCAAAAAACCAAGTTAGTTTCCCCTTGGTGATGAAATCCAAATATGTAGGCCTTGGGAAGACACATGTTAAATTCATTTTGAATATTGTGTGATTTGGTAGTGTGTTCAAAAATATTAAAATAGTGTAACTAAATGGTAGTTTGAAAAACCACATATTTAGACTATGTGAGCTACTCTTTTGCATGCAAATAGTTGAAAACAAAAGTATGAAATAAATACTAACAAATAGTTGTTAATTACCAAATTTAGAATGGTATATATTTGATTTAGATGACACTATATGCAAATAGTATAGAACAGAGCTGACTAGGTCATAAATATTTTAGGAAGAAAAATTATTTAAGAACATAGTCGACTAGGTTGATGTATTCTTTTAGACAAAAGATAAGCTACATAACTAAGTCAACTTAGTTTATAGTAGGTTTTTAGTTTTAAAGTCTGATAACTTGTATAAAATAGAAATAAAATGAATTATTGAAATTAATGATAGAGAAAGAGAAGAACCTTGGTGGGTTGGAAGATGATAAGGATTGTAAATTTTATGCTAAAGTGTCTTGAATGATACTTGCAAATTCTACAAACTAAGTCAACTAGTTTTACCCAGTTCTACAAAACCCTATGTATTAAAGAAGTATAAGATGATTAGGTCAACTTGTTTGACATAGTTTTTTGATCTGGATGCTAATTGAGATACTAAATCAACCTATTCAACCTAGTTTATTTATTTGGATGTTGACTGAGATACTAATTTGACCTATTTCACCTAGTTTATTAAACTGGATGTTGTTAGAGTGAATAAGATGATAGAGTTAACCTATTCAACCTTATATTCATATCTAGAATTTAAGAAGAATACTATTTTGACCTATTTTATCCAATAACATATATCTAATGAAGACCTACACAAAAATAATAGAGTCTTTTTGATGTGATTATGTGTTAAACCTACACACAAAAAGTTAGAAATATATCAACTAGTTCGATATAATATCACAAATATAGAGAAATAATAAGATGATAGAAATGAAAGCATGAAAGAAAACCTACAAGGGTTATATTCATGTCAAGTTCACCTAAATGCATGCAATGATAAATTTAATATATCTTTAAATTAATCCAAGCTCAGAGAAGAAAAATCCTACTTACACTTCTAATTAGGGATACATTATATAATTGGGGTCATGACCAAGATGGATCTGTTAAACCTAATCAAGGGATATCTTACCATAATAATATCACTAGGAATGGTTTCAAAACCTATAATAAAGTAAAATTATGCAATAACCCTAACTAGGTCTTATGTTTTCATATTCACTAAACTAATAACAAGTAAAGTAAAGTCTAATCTAGTGCTCACCAAAGCTTGTGACACAAAGTGGAATTAGTAAACATAAAAGTAAACATGCATAAGAGAATCATATTTAAGCTATTTATAGGTAAAACCATAATGTATGGAGAGATCAATATATTTAAAATCCATTAATTATGTTACTTCTATCTACTAAAGAGAGGAGCAAAGTTAGAGATACTTACCTTGAAGATGAACCCATTGAGACTCGATCTCTCCCTTGGACAAAGGTGATTTGAAAGAGGTTTTTGTGGTTTTTATGGATCAATAAGAAATTAAAAAGTATCCAAGACTTATCCATAAGAAAATATTATTCTCCAAGTAGAAATCCTAAGCTAAGACTCCTCAAGTAGAATGGTGGAAGATAAAATTGTAAAGAGCACAAATGAATAATTAACTCTTATTGTCTCTCTAAGAATGGATAATTGGATGTGTTTATATAGGTGGATCTAACCCTAAAACCTTCCAAAATTTTAGGTTGAAAAGTTCAACTTGGTCAACCTAGTATCACAATTGATAAAAATAAACTAGGTCATAGACTAGGTCAGCCAGGGGTTGACCTAGACCCTAATGAGTTTTGTCAATAAGAATACATGGTCAATGTGGCCAACTATGTAATGTAAACTATAAAAAAGGGGTTTATGTTAGGAAAATGGATAATGGAGGTGGTAAAATACTAGAGAAAGGTGAAAAATATGAGGTCAATCTTAATGTAATGGCTTTAAGAGACAAGTGTGTAGATAGTAAGTGGAAAAAAGGGACAACAATCCTATAAAGAACCAATGCTTTGTCCACCCCTTTCTCGATGCACCCCTTATGGAATGAACTTTGATATATTGAGAATCAATGGGTTATTGAAAGATATAAATCATTATTAATTGATAAATTTTGAAAATATTATGTGTAAACAATATGTACCCTATTCAATGATCTAAACCTTCAAGTGATAGTTAAATAACCAATATACATGTACATGCTTGATTGGACACTCAAGGTTGGGTTTCAAACTTGAGGAAGAAGTATGTGGAAAAGTCTCATGAGTTTATAATGTGCATAAAATATCAATAACTCATTGATAAGGCTAGTTTTCTAAGCTAATTTTTAGGATTCTTGATAAATCACTACCTACAGCCAAGTCCAATTAACCTATAGTCAGATTGACAAACTTGAGTGGTATAGGGATTTAAGTCATCATGAAAAATATCTAAGATAAGGAATGCAAGATGAGGTTAAAATATAGTATTTGAAGATGAAAAGGTCTTGAAATTCATGCAGGTTCATCCATAAATGGCAAGTCATTCCAAGTCCACAATCACTCAGCTCACTAAGACAGTCAAGACTGCCTAAGCAATTTAGTTATTTTTTTCAAACTTGAAGGAGATAGTGTAATATTTTATGTTTGAGTCTAATTATATAAATAAGTGATTAAATAAACTAAATAATAATTTGAATCAAAGAGGAAGGTCAGAGAGAAAATGAATTGGTAGGATTCACTTAAACCCTACATATATATAGTTCACCTCCACCTACATGTCCGTTAGGCAATGCATACCAATTTCAAGTTAGAGAGTAGGAAAATATAGCATGAAAAATTCATTAAGAGATTATTGAAATGTCTAATGACTAGAAAACAATTTGTAAAGCCAAAAATGTAGTCAAACTACCTCAATGGATACCTATAGGTCTAATGGAAGGATTATGCTAGTTTCAATCCTAAAGAGAAGGCAACACACATAGAAAAGGAGAAATGGATTCTAAATTGGATTATAAAATAGGTTAAATAGGTCATTTAAATTCTAATTGACCTAAAGGATATTTCAAAGATAAAATAACTTAGCAAGATTCATTCAAACCCCACAAACACAATCCATATGCACTTATAGATTACAGGGTTAGCATGTTGGTTTCAAAGTCTAAGAAAAGGAAATGCACATACATTAAAAATGGGGTTTAACTAGTTCAAAGAGATGAAAAATTAAAATATTCATTTGGATTAACAAAACAAAAATAAAGATTCAGGGGAATGATCAAAATAGAGGTCACTCAAACCTCCTATACACTTAGCTAAACAAGTATACAATCTTTCCTGCCTAGGCCTGATTGAAGTGTTCAATTTTTTGAGACTCAAAGAGGTTATAAGGAATTAAATCATATTAAAAGGATATTCAAAATACCTACCATGAACTCCATATAATATTCTCAATTAGTATAAAGGAGTGGTAAGGTTAGGAGGCATGTGTAGGCCTGTTGAATCTAAAACCATGTACACAATTATATATATATTATAGTGGAAAATTCTTTGTTGAGATGAGAACCTTGAGGAACATAAAGAGGTTATAAAGACCTTATACAAGAATATATGAGGTCCTAAACCCTAAAATAGATGAGAAAAGTCTCAAACACATTCAGTTAGGGTCATTAGTATTGACTTGGTCAAGAACCCTAGCATGAGTTGATGAAGGATATAGAAGGGTTGGTGAATAAATGTGATAAGATAATCATGGAACCAAGCTAGGGTGGATGTAATAGACATATGAAGGTCATTATAAGCTAAAAAATAAATTTAAATCACCACCTATAGGCCTCAACTCTTCTTGGCATCACAGAGTGTAGTCTACCAACCTGAGAGGTCACCTTCTATTGCTCAGTACTATACGTAGGGTTTACATGGTGACCATATCTCATTTGGAATGGTAAAATACCTTGTGTACTTATAATTTATGTAATTGGTTAGTTAATTAAAACCCTAGTCTTTATAAATCATCCCTAAGAGTGTAAGACACTCATAGGCTACCAAAGAGACCAATTTTAACCCAATGAGAGAAGATTATTTTAATGCCTCAATATGAATTGATTTAGCCTAAAACAATAAGGATGACATTAAAAACTCCCCTAATCATCTTCTCATGCCATTGGTTGGCACATATCAATGTATAATGTATAGAAAAGGGCTAGAGAAGGTTGCCACAAACATGTTTGGTAGGTTTGTACAATGTGTCCAGAGCCAAAATTTGACATGGAGGATACTTAAGAGGTCCTTAAATTGAATCATGAATTTTTTTAGGTTTCACATGTGTGGGAATATTGTAGATCTAAAACTCAATTTTTGGGCCTAGAGGGCTAATAGAGACATGATTGAATAGAGAGAAAGGAAGAAAAAGGATACTTGTACTCAAATTCAAGACATGGAATTTGACATGAAGATATAAAGGGATACTAGGTACTAAAATATGTGCTCATTTTCTTAATAACCTCTATAAATTATTCTACACAAGGTGGTTTACACATTTTTAGGGCTACAAAGAATGAGACCAAATGATGCCTTTTAATGAAAAATGAATTCTTGAGGCTAGTTTGAGACCTCTAAATGAGTTTTTTAGGTCTGATATGATGTGTATAGGCCATCCATAGAGAGAGAATTAATTGGAGAAGATGAAATACATTTTTGACACATGTAAGCAAGATTGGCCTAGTGAGATAAAAAGGCTTCAAGACACCTAGAAAGAGAATGAAGTGATGTGTCAAAAGGAACATTTAGATATTAGTTGAAAGGTGTCAAGAAAATCAAGGATGTAACTCAACATGAATTTATGGTCAAGAGTTCCATTTGTTCTCTCACAATCCAAAGAAGGGGTAGTTTTAAAGAGAAAATTTAAGGTGTGAAGTCAAGTTTCAAACTTCTACTCCACTTGTAGGATAACATCTTCAAGAGAGTATACTTATCTTCTAATACATATTGAGATAATTTCATAACTAATATCTTGATTGTAACTCTCTTTGACACTTATCTCCCTCTCTTTCTTATGCCCTTATCTCCTCTTCTCTCTCATTTCTCTATATATTCAACCTTCATAAGCTAAGATGGTATCCTCCACCTGGGTGTGGTGAATACCTACCCATTTTTATCCTTTGATCAATATGAATAATCTATTTTTACATTCTCTATGGAATAATTTCAATATGTATGCTTGACTAGCTGATCTTGCTAAGTGATAATCTTTCTTCCATAGTATGCTTTTCCTTGTTTAGAATTCATGTTCAAATTGGAATCCTTTTTTATAGGTATTTTGAAGTTTCTAAATGGAGTGTGAAAGGTTGAGTGAGTTGTATTTTCATTAGTGTTAATTCATGACCTCTTGACTAGTCCTCCTATCCCAATCATTCTTCATAACCTTCATGAGAAACATTAATATAGAGAGGAATATTTGGAGTAGTGTCATGTATAGGTTAGTCTTATGTTTAAAGTGTATTTATAGCTAGTTCAAAGTGGCCAAATCATATTCGGTACATCACCTGCATTAGAATAGGTTTCTTTCCCTTTTCCTAGTAAGTGTTAGATTAGTGTTTGAGCCTAAGTTATTCATTAAGGGGAGATAGGCCTTTAACATATAGATTCACCTCTATAATAGGGTACCCACAACCTTGAGGCGTTTCTATGTTACATCAAATTTAGAAGGCTTCAACTACCTTCCAAAGGGTGTGTTAATTTGATTGATATTAGGTATCGTATATATATATATATATATATATATATATATATATATATATATATATATATATATATATATATATATATATATATATATATATATATATATATATATCAAAGCAATATCATGTACATGTACATCAGCCTTGAAGGACTCAAAAATGAATGTCAATGTATCTCAAATGTCACATACATAAAGGATATATACATATCACTATAATGTCTAAAAAATACATAAGTATGTTGATAAAATGGGTATAATTCCATATGCCAAACTATACAAAAATGAAAAAAAATCAAGGCCCTATGATCAACTCTAGATATTTGTATCCATAGGACCTATATCTAGAGAAGGCCCTAGTGGCCTTGGTGGTCCTGGTGGTGGTTGTGGCTGATGTATAAACTAGCCTAAGGCACATGTAACATGAGTCCTAATATGAGACTAACCCAACCTATTCACTATCCTTTGTGCCTCCTAAATTTCAAATGTAACTATGATCATAAGAATCCAAGAAGGGAGGTTAGATAAAGTGTTAGCTTAAACAATTAAACTCAAATAAAACATATTAACACTAACACTTACAACCCTATATCTTAGGGGTGAGCTTAATGAACAAAAGACAAATGGAATCACAACTAAAATTCAAAAGACATATAATATCTTACTTTCCTTGAGAGTTATATATGCATTGTTGGGTGGATTTCTTAGTTTTTGCTTCAAAGAGTCTTTGACAATAGAGGTTTGTTGGCTTCTTCTCTCCTTAACACCAAGGCTTATGTTGGATCGATGTAGTTTGGCTCAAGAAATTGGCATTATAAATTTGATTGTAATCAAATGGGCATTATAACATTATATAAAATGATCTTTGAAGTCATTTGTGCATGATAAATTTGCACTAAAATAGCTTAAAATTCAATAGGCAAGGCATTTTATTTATAGAAAATGAATTTAACCCCAACCCAAAGTGAGTCAAGGTGTAGTTAAGGCTTATAATTAGTTCAAACCCAACCTAAGTGAGTCAACATAAAACTAGTAGAGATAAAAAGTGTAAATGAATCATGATTTATAATGAATATGCATAAGTCTCCAAAATGAGACATTTTGAGATATTTTCCAAAGTCTTGACAAATTACAAAGGTAATCATGAAAAGTTAGGATATTTCATATTTTTGAATCTCATTTTTTATTGATTCAGTAATTGCACATAGATAGTTAAAATAGGCATTTAACTTGGTTTAGCTTGTTAATTAATTATAATTAACCATTTATCTCTTTAAATATTTTATATTTATTCATGTGCCCCACTTAATAGGTATATAGGCCAAATTAACTATTTTAATGCCACAAGATGTTTAGGGATGAATCTATGAGAGGTTATTATTTCATATAATAGGATACCCTAATTGGGGATGTCTCAATGAGGTTTTGAGCTTTTAAGAATGATGCACAAGCAAATTTGGGATTTTTAGTGATTCCTAGGCTTAATTTGTAATGGTTGGTAGGAATTAGTCTAAAGTTTGGTCAAAGGCCAGTTGTGGCCAGTTTTAGGTGTTTACAATTTTCCCTTATTTGGGAAGGCAATACAGTCTATAATCATAATAACATATTCTCAAATAATGAAAAGGACCTATATGCCTATGACTTCAATGATAATGGATGAACTATAGTTTCCCCCTTGAGGGAGTGGTCAAAAAAAGGGTCAATTATCAGTACCTAGAAAGAAGTAAAAAATGGGATCAAAAATATGAAATGGGGTGGAAAAGACTAATTTTCCCATGGCTAGTTATATTTAGTGTCATATAGAGCTACCCCAATTGGACAAACAAATATGATGATTTTCCCATAGGTGGTTATAATCATTAGTAGTGGCGGGACAAAAAGGGTAATGATTTGCCCAAAGGAGATTATAATTATTGAAAAAGTCACAGGGTAACAAGAGAATGATTTGCCCAAAAGTAGTTTTAATTATGAAAATGTAAAATAATGATTTTACCATAGGTAGTTAGAATCATTGGTAACATAAAATCATGCCCCATTTGGGTGGATAGAGATAATGGTTTTCCCAAAGGAGGTTATAAGCATTATCATGATAAAAACATGCCCTAGATAGGTAGAAGAAAGAAAATGATTTGTCCATAGGTGGTTATAATCATCAACCTTAAAATGGATGGAAATCCAAAGATTTTCTTGAAGGTGGTTAGAATCATTAATAATTCAAATGGGATGGTATACAATGATTTTACCAAATACGGTTATAAGAATTACACCTCAATTATGGAAAACATGATATGGAATATGATGGTAAATTTGTATAGAAGAGAAAAATTGATTTGGGCAACTTGCTAATATGGATATACTCATCTAAACTCATGAGGAAAATTATTTTAATGTTTAATTACTCTGTGTAGGATATGATTTTTATGAGATCAATAATTTTGTTGGTGCGAAGGAGATATATCATTTCTTCATTACCGTGTAAACTCCTAGAGCTGATTTTTACTATAACACATAATGGTAGGCACCATGATAGAACACTATGATAACTTGGCTAAAATATGCATATAGACTGAAATGTTATCCAATACTCAAAGGAAAATAATGCACCAATGATAAAGACCATGATGATAAAGTTGACGTATGTAAATGGATGGATTTAAAAATAATGCACAAAGAATCACCCAATATGGACACGTAGACTAAATCAAAGCACAAAAATAAAGAAAACAAACATAAAGATAAAAAACAATAGATGGACAAGAAAGATAGAACAAAAAAAAACAAAGAAAAACATGAAAAAAACACAAACAATGGTTAATGACAATGTTAGTATAAACAACATGACATAAACAAGATGACAAACATTGCCCCTAGATGATAAGAGACAACTGAACAAAAAAATAAGATGGGGAAGAGAATAAAAGTAAGGGGGTGGCCGAGATGCACTAGGAAAGTGGTTGTTGCCTACATAGTTCCATGGGCATAATATCCAACAAAAAATTTAGGCCAAATGTAGTTCTCCTAAGAAATGGGATTCAAAAATTGATAATAAGAAGAAAATATGATTGTGTTATAGAAGAATATGTTAATGAACTTTTAAAATGGGAAGAGCATGGGATACTAGGCCAATAAGGATGGGGAAACTAAATGACAAGTGGTTTCTTGTGAAATAGCTAGGGAGCCCATAATCTTTAAGGCAAAAAAGTGGTCAATTTGTAGGATTTTGTAGATCTTTTATGAATGTTTTTAGAATTTTTAGATAATCTCAACTTGATTGATAATTATGTGATACTAAATAGTCTAAGATCATAAAATAGTAAGAGCATTAAAACTTTGAAGATTGCTCACAAAATAGCGAGAGCCTAGCTTGGGTTGCTCATGAAATAGTGAGAGTATGGCTTAAGTTGATTGTAAAACAGTGAGAGCATAGAGCTTAGGTTGCTCATAAAATATAAAGAGTGTGGTAATGGTTGACTGAGTTGACCTCAACATGAATAGATATTTGCATACATAGTCCTATGATGGGGCCTCTAGTCACTGTAGTTCTGCATTTCAATGGAGGAACCTAAATAAGTAGTAATTAATTCAAATAAAATAGGAAAATTTAGAAAATTTCATAGTACAAAATAAGAATGGCAAGATGGTTCTTCAAGGCATGATAAATAATTATTTCCTCTAATTTTCCCATAAGTAATTATAATTCAAAAACAATGGCATAGGTCAATGATACTAATTTTTCCATAGGTATTTATAATTAGTAGTATGACAGTGAGACCCTAATTTTCCCAAAGTTGGTTATAATCAGGAACACTTGGCATATAACAAAACAAGAAATGAAGGATGCAACTACCAAACCACTATCATACTGCTCCAAGATATAGCCTCTATCTAGAAGATTAAAACAACTACTAAAACTTGATCTAAATCTTCATGCTGAAAGTGGTCATGGAACCAATGGAACATAATTAAGGTCAAAGGGATGGTTAGGGAGGGTGAAAACACCTCAGTTGATAGAAAAGGCATGGTAGAATATAAACACTAGTCATTCATATATATTACAAAGTACCAATGGTTTTAGGAGATAAGTGTGTAGATGGAAATGTCAAAAGGGACAACAATCTTATGAAGTACTAATGGTATAAGGAATAATGTCAATATTATAGATGTTTGACAACTCAATATTATGAAGTACTAGGCATGGTAGTATTTAAATGGTTTTAGGAGATGAGTATGTAGATGGAAAGTGTCAAAAGGGACAACAATCTTATGAAGTACTAATGGTACAAGGAATAATGTCAATATTATGGTACAACTGAAATGAGCCTCATAAAAAATACACTAGGTCTCTCAAGTGAAGTAACACTTGAGTTGTATAATGTTCATCGACTCATCAAGTTTGTCCTAGTCTAGTGTAGTGAGTTTGTATGCTCCAGTGCTATATTTTTCAATAATGATGAAAGGGCCTATCAAGGTAGGTTTGAAATTACCTTTGTGTTTCTTCCTAGCCATGGTATTCTATTGGTTTTTTAAAGGACATGGTCACTAAGCTCAAATTCTCTATGTTTGATATGATGATTTTAGAGTCCATGGAGTTGGTTTAGGTATGTTTGTATGTTATTAAATGTAGCCATGCATTTCTCATCAAACAAATCTAGATATTGTAGACTAAATACTTGATAATATACATCATCCAATACATGCTTCAAAGAGATGCACAAATAAGGTAACTCAATCTCAATGGGAAGAATGGCCTCAGTTCCATAAACAAGTGAATATGGAGTGGCTCATGTTGGAATATAGTAATTAGTATGGTCTGCTCAAAGGGTGCAGAATATTTGGAGGTGCCAATCAAGGCCAACATCATTG
Source organism: Torreya grandis (assembly GCA_037957365.1). Classification (NCBI taxonomy): domain Eukaryota; kingdom Viridiplantae; phylum Streptophyta; class Pinopsida; order Cupressales; family Taxaceae; genus Torreya; species Torreya grandis. Next base: position 78,103 of record JARHVA010005323.1, read on the forward strand.
ATAATATTTTTGAGGATTTTGACAATCATTTTGTTAGATGTTTTGGATTGGCTGTTACCTTGAGGGTAATAGGCTATAGAGAAATGTTGAGTAACTTTAAACTCAACACATAGTGATTTGACATCCTTATTATTGAATGATTCACCATTATCAAATATAATGTTGGAGGGGACACCATAGCAGAAAAGGAGATGGTTAAATTTGAATTTGTAAATTTACTTTCTAGTCATGTAAGTGAGGGGTATAGCTTTAACCCACTTAGTGAAGTATTAGGTAGTGGTAAGGATATGTTTATGGTTGTTAGATGAGGTGGGGTTTATCTTCCTAATGAGATCAAGTCCCCATGTATTAAATTTCCATGGTGTAAGCATTGGTTTTAGAGGCTTGGGTGGGAAATGAATTAGATTGGCATACCATTGACATTTATTACACTTTTTCACATACACAACTACATCTACATCCATCGTTAGCCAATAGTAGCCAGTATGTAGGATATTTTGGCTAGGATGGCCTAGATTTTGTGGGATCCACATACTCCTTTGTGAACTTCCCCTAATGCTAATGTATATTCTTCCAAATTTAAACAATGAAGTAGGGTTCCATTAAAATTGTGATAGTAAAGTGCTAGTTCGAGTAAAGTATAATGGGTGGCATGGTGGATAAAGGCTTTGGATGGTTTATGGGATAGGTATGGTGGCATTATTTGGTCATGAATATAGGTGTAAAGGTATGAATACCATATAGAGATGGGACCAAAAATATCATAGATCATATCAATAATTGAAGGCTTATGAGCTAGTGCTAAAAACTTTCCAATGAGAAATTGGTATTCTTTTGCCTTATCTGCTTGTTGAATCAAAGATCTAATGGTGGCCATATCATTTATTATTATATTAATGGCCTTTGGTATATGTTAAAATTAAACATTGGCATTTTGTTGTTTGAAAATGTTGACCATCGCCTTGTATGGGACCAATTTGTCATCTTTGCTATAAAAATGGTCTATAACCTAATTAATGAATAATTGAGAATCACTATAAACCTTGAGATTTTATATGTTCCATTGTATTACTTATTGAAGCCCTGAAAAAAGTGTTTTATATTCATCCATGTTGTTGGTACAAGTAAAATTGATCTTGAATGATTTAGGGATTAGATAACCCTATGGTGTAATGAATTAAAGGTCTACCCCAGATCCATGTGTTATGAATGAACCATCAAAATATAGTTTCTAGTGTTAATCTATAAGAGGTGTTTCAATGATGGTCATAATGGATTCATCTAAGAATTGGAATGTTAGTGGTTTTGTATCTACAAGGGGTGTTTTAGAAAGTTGATTTACAAGAACTTGCCCCTTGATGGCCTTCTAGTTGACATATTCTATCTCAAACTCACAAAGAAGCATGATCAATTTAGCCATGTGGCCTTGTAAAGATATTTTAGATAGTATATAATTGAGCGAATCTACTTTTGAAATGATCATGGTCTTGTTGTTTAACATGTAATGACACACATTTTGAGTTGTGAAGACCATATCTAAATAAGATTTTTCAATGGGAATATAATTGTGCTCATACATGAGTAGTGTATGGCTCAGATAGTACATGACATACTCCTCTTCATTATCATCATATTAAGCTATAAGTTCCCTTGGAGATTTATATATGGTAGAAAGGTATAGTAAGAATGACTTCCCTGGTATTAGTAGTAATAAAATAGGTGGATTTGATAGATATTTCTTTAGTTGTTGGAAAGATTTTTGAAATTCATCATCTCAATGAAGTGTGGCACCCTTCTTCAAAAAATGTGTAAAAGGATGGCACTTGTTGGCCAACTAAGATATGACACATTTGATAGACTATACCTTACCCTGTAAACTAAGAGCTACTTTAAATTGGTTAGTGGTGACATCTAGGTAATGGATTGTACTTTGGTTAGATCAACTTTAATGCCTCGATGAGACACAATGAAGACAAACAATCTTCTTGAAGTAACACCAAAAACACACTTCTTAGGATTAAGTATAACTTTGTATTCACATAGTCTTTCAAATATCCTTCATAGTATTGATGGATGATTAGCCTTAGTATTTGATTTTCCTAATATGTTGTTGATGTAGTCCTTAATAATATCATGCATTGTATAATGATATATGATGGCCATGACTCTTTGATAGGTGGATCCATCATTTTTTATACCAAATGGCATAACTTGATAATATAATGTTCTCCATAGTGTGGTGAATGTTGTTTTATGTTGGTCTTTTGGTGCAATATAGATCTAGTTATACCCTAAAAATATATCCATCAGTGAAAGAATTTCATAACCAAATGTAGAGTCAACTATCATGTCAATGTTTAGTAGAGGAAGGTCATCCTTGGGGCAAGCCTTGTTTATATCTCTAAAATCACTACATATTCTGATTCTTTCTAGCTTCTCACTGATTGGTACATTATTCAAGATCCACTCTAAGTAGTAGATCGAGAAAATACATCCTACTTCCAAGAGTTTTTATAACTATTTTTTTACTAATACAAAAATGTGATAATGCATCTTGCACAATTTTTGTTTTATAGGTTTGCCATTAAGATGTAACACAAGATGGTGCACAACCAAGGTTGGGTCTAAACTTATCATGTTAGAGTAAGCCCATGAAAATATATCAACAAATTCCCTCTAAAGAGTTTTAAAGACTTCACATTCCTCCTTAGTAAGGGATGTGCCTAATTTGATCCATTTTAAGTCATTTGAAGTCCTGATGTTAACTTTTGTAGTATCCTCCAAAAGAAAACTTGAACCATCTTCTAGAATGGTTGAAAAAGATTTAAATTGGTATACAATGGTAGAGTCCTTTATTAGGACTAGTTCTTAAATTTCTCTTAGGCATGAGGAATCATAATCTCCAAAAGTAGGGATGGTCATATAACAAATATTATTGGGAACTCTTGGATGATTTGATCAAAAGCCTACTATTATTCAAATAAAAATTAGACCCATAGGCAAGTTAATCATTGGTGGTCTCTTGACCTATTTTTGAGGAAGGTTGAACACCACCATCTAATGGAACATGAAATAGGTTTTCACCACTTGACTGACCTTTCTATTTACTATTTCCCTAGTCAAAACATGTCTCAAAGAGGTTTTCACTTTTGGACCTTAATGTTTTATGTCAGGTTTTGTGTTTAAGGGTGTTCACTCATTCTCCAAAATAGGCTACAAGATTTAGTTTGATTGAAAACCTTTACTTGTGGTCTCCTAATAGAATATTATCCCTTAAGCCTAGAAAATCATAGAAGGCCTCATCATTTTAGAACTCATTACCCAAAACTATTGATTCTTGTTTTCCCAATCTATAAGTTGAGGATAATATAAAGGAAGTGGATTATGGTGAATAATTGGTCAAAGGGTACAAATGTCATTGGTATCAAACAAATTGGTGTTGTCTAGGTCATCAAAAGGTCTATGATCAGACTCTACTTCATTTTCAACATCCTCATCACTATTTGTTGGTATTAGAACATGAATAAGGTACATGGGGTCACCCCCAACTTGTTTAAATCTAATACCATATGTTATTTTGTACCAAGTGGTAGAAATTAGATCAATCAAACCTTTTTAATTTATCCCAAGGCCTCCTCCTTCATAGGCATGCTTCTCCATGATTTTGTTTGAAATGGGATACTTGGCATTTAGGTAACAATCAATATTCATCATTTGTATGTGGGTCCTATTATTGGCCAATGGTTGGTATGAAAATGATAAGTGTTAGACTATGCAATTTGCCTTTGTCCTTTATTTTCCATTCCATGCAAGGTGGTTTGGATTTTGGTTTTCCAAAGGACTTGTGGTTATGTGGAAGCTTAGCAATATGGAATGTATCATGAGTTAAATATTCTCTTGGGTCATTAGCTGAGCTAGTATAATTATTAGATATTTTAGGAGGAAAAATGTGGGAAAGTGAATCAAGGGTATCTAAGTTAATGCAATTGGCCTCTAGTGAATCAACAAGCAATTCATTTCCTTTATACTTCTTAAGAACTGGATTCAGGCCAAAATGTTAGTTATAGCTTTGGTTCTCAGCCTCCAAATGCTTGTAATGTGTTAATAATATGGAATGTAGAGAAATATTAATGAAATAAATATAGAAATAAAATGCAAAAAACATAACATAATAGAGACATAGATTTAAAGTGGTTCACCTAATATGGGCTATGTCCACACAAAAATAGCTTGTCCTTCTTATTATTCATTCCAATAAATGAAGGGAAAAACCTAAAATACATCCACTACAATATCCTCTCTAATTACACACAATATGCCACCATGATTACAATCCTTCATATCAAAAGAGGGTTACATATTATGGAAAAAATGCACAAACATAATTAATACCATTAGATTTGTGACCTAATAGTGAATGGTGGAGATTTAATATGAACTTAAAATATTTTACAATGGATTTTTATCAAAAATTGTCCCCATGGACCCCCCTAGTGACCATAGTAGAGGAATTTCCCCTCCATGCCCCTATCAAAAATTAGGCATTATAATAAGATCAGGCTCCACCTTCCAACACAATGTTCATATGGTTACAAATATCTATGAATGGTGATCTCCATACCTAAATGGGAAAACTTGATACACTGGTACAATGTTGATGGAATCACATGAATCTCATGTACACAAGGTCTACCCAAAAGTATGTTGTAGGACAAATCAAGGTTTGACACATGGTATATGGTATCATGGGCCAATGGCCCAATGATAATTGGTAAGTTGATGGTGCCCTATGATTTCTACTCTTCACTATCATAGGTCTTGATTATGATCATTTCTAGCTAGAGATCAGTCATGGTGTATCCAATAATCTTGATTAAGTTTAGAGACATGATATTTAGACCCAATCCATTCTCTATGAGGACACGTTTCACCTTGTGCCACATTATGATAATTGTGACATATAATGGATTGTTATGTAAAGGGCCAATGGATGACATATCACTTTGGTCGAAGGTTAATTGTTGGCCTGGGGATAAATGTCTAACCAAAGCTTGAAATTTATCTAGAGCTATGTCATTAAGAACTTAGGATTGGCCAAGTAATTCTATCAATATATTCTTATGAATATTGGATATATGTAACAAATCCAAAATGGATATTTGTGTAGGTGTCTTCTATAATTGTTCCATAATATTGAATGTTTTTTCTTCCATAGTTTTAAATGTATTGTTCCTATCCATAATGGTGGGTTGGATGGGTGAAGTGGTAGATGGTTTTAGGCCTAGTATGATAACCTTTGACTTCAAGTTGTGATTTCATAATCAATATTAGATATAAGACCATTATTTCTAACAAATAATGATGGTGGGAGACCAGATAAGATAAGTCTTGATTATCACCACACTTGTGTGTGGACACGAGGCAAGTATGAGTTATCAGTATGTGGTCCAAAAGTAGTGATCCTTATTTACTAGTATGCCTATATGCAGTCCTAGGTTAAGGAAAGATCACTAACATAGATCAATTGATTGGAATTGATTAGAAATGGTCTTGTTTGATTGGTATATGGTCTTGTATTGATGGAAATGGTTGAAATAGGACCTCTTACAATATGGCCTATAACCTTTTTTTAGTCATGTGCAACTATATGGTAGGTCTATTAGTTATTGGCATCATTCTAGCCTTGGCTCCATCCATTTGGTTGATGTTGTTAGTTCTGATGTTAATTTTGTTGGTTCTATCTTGGATATTGATTTTTTTGTTATTTTTTTTGGTTTTTATGTTGCAAAAAGGGGTTTTGATAAATAATAAAGTTTTAATTGGACATAGAATCTCTATTCTCCAATGTTATCTTTTTATTATCAAACATATTATTAGTCAAATGTTTAATTTTCACATAATGGTGAAAATTATGTCCATTAACCCAATGATACTATTGGAGAGTTTCCAGTGATGTCATGGAGGTGTCCAGGTGAGTGGATGAAGTGTCTTGATAGTCTAAGTGTTAATGACAAAGTGTGTAGTGTGCTTATCCTAGTATGCCTTAAGTAGGCTTGGTCGATATTTAGTTTTGGCATGATTAGGGGTGGGTCTAAAGTATTGATCATGTGTAAGGAGTCATCTTAGAGGTCAAGGATGATCAGATAGTGTGTGTAAGTGCATGGTATTCATCTGGTTCTTTATTATGTTCATCTTGGCATAGTTGGTTTTGTGATATAAAAGTTTGAGTAAATATTTTGCTGCCATCACCATTGCCATGTATGGATGAGTTAGGGGGAGTTGGTCATATGGGTGTGATTAAATTAGTTCCAAGTTACTATGGTCCAAGTTTTAGGTCACGTAGGTGAGCGGAGAAAAATATATAACTATGCAAAGTTGGCTTCTTGAGTAGTTTGATATGTTTTCCCATAGCCAAATTTGTAAGGGAGATCTAACAGTGCACATTTAATCACATCACATATCAACAATGTGAAATGAATATGAGTTTAATGTCTAATTTCAAGAATGTCCAAGTAATAATTATATTTCACATGCATGAAATTTTCAAGAGCAGTTTGTTACATGGATGGATTCCCCTATGTAAGAAGATCATATGGTTTAAATTTCAAGACATATGACTAAGCATAGGAAAATTTATTAAGGTTCAAAGCTGACCTTCCAAGTATATTATAATGATTCCCATACTTATTTGAATTTTCATGAAATTAAAGATGAAGACCGAATAAGGATCTAATAGTGAGCGAGTGCTCATACATATAGATCTACAATGTGTATTGAGTTAAAGAGATCAAAGTGTTTGACATTTAAGAAAGTTAAAGTTTAGGATACTCTCAAAGAGATTGATTGAGTGCATTTGTTATAATTTTTTAAGAAGTAGTTAGATGATGACAATTGCTTGATGTTTAAAAGTAATCAAATGTAAAGACCAAGCAACTTCTAAGAAGATCGATGGTGTGTATTTGGTCAAAGTTGTTAGGGAGTACGAGATGAGGTCAAAGTGATAATTATTTAATATAGTTAAATATTATTCTAGTTTTGAGGGAGATCAGTGATGCATATTCATTAAATCAATGTGAGGACATGAGATGTTGAAAAAGTATTTGATGTTTAACAGTGACCATTAGAATTTGAATATTTAAATTTATAAAAGGAAAACTAATCTATAGTATTTCACTCATATATTTTGATCCAAAATGAATTCAAAAGTGAATTAAAAATAAAATTTGTAGAGGACTTCAAGGTGCATCTAGATAATCTAGTTAGAAGGTTTGAATGTTTGTATAGTCAAAGTTATTGAGATCCAAATTTGACTATATGTTTGACCATGTTCTCTAAGTGACCCGAGAAGGATATTTTGAGATATTATGATGGTATTTGGATGTTTTAAGGAGACTTAGCTTTTGGAGAGTATTTTAGACTCTATGAATATTATTTGTATGGATTTTGGAGGTTTGAATAATCCATATTTGGTATAAAAAAATGCTTATAAGTTGGCTGTGTGTTTGTTCATGGTGTTCTTTTGTACATGGCTAATGTTTGAGTAGATTAAACATATGTAGAAATGTGTAATGAAAACTATAATCATTTTAAGATGTCTAAAATGTCATGAGGAGTGGAACTATGCATTTTTAAGTGGTCTTACATTTCTAAATTTATTGATGGAGTGTTAAATGGGTGAATAGGTCTCCATGAGACCTATAAGGGCTATTAAGGCCTAATTAAAAGGTGTAGCTATTTAAAGGAGACCCATGGATGCTATGGATGACCTATGAGAAGGGTATTGATCTATGTATTCATATGATATAATCCTTAAGATTTAATTTAGTTCTAAAGGTAGACTAAGAAGATAATAATCATGAAGGCTCTATAAAAGGTGAAATCAAATGTGTTGATTTCTAGACTTGAGAGAAGAGGTGTATGTGAGAATTAAATAGTGAAGGAAAGAAGAAAAGGTGTGTTCCTAGTGGATGGGATGTAGATAAGATCAGGTCGATGACTATGTGTATGAGTTATAGGTTATATTTTTGATGCCAAAGATAGTTCTCTTGTAGGTTTGAAGATTAAGGATGAGCGAAGAGGTCTAGAGTGATCCAAAAGGATGTTTTGGATGCCTTGAGTGTGAGTGAAGGATAGATGGTGTATGTGTAATATTGGTGGTTGATTTGAGAGGTAGATAAAAGTGTGTACTATGTGTATGACCATTTGGTCATGCTATTGAGGTTGTGATAGAGTTGTTGCTGAGAAGTGTAGAGTGATCCAAAAGGTTTTGGATGTTTGTGGCTATGTGAAGAAGTGAAGAGGGATAATATACATTATATCTCCATTATATTAGCATGAAATAAGTATTCATGAGATGATCATTCATAGGTGTTGAGAGGGTGATCAACATCTAGGTCATAAGGTATTTAACAATCTTAAATACCTTAGAACTATCACTCAAGGGGTTATCAGTAGAATGGTCATAGGGGTTGTGATAGGATGGTCATAAGGGTTTCACTCAAGGGCTTGTGATAAGATGGTCATAAGGAATTTACCATCCTAGGGATAGCTTCTCCTTATGGAATAGGTGTTTCACTAAATTTTGGTCAGAAGGACTTGACCATCCTAGGGGTCGGTGATCTTTGTGTAATAGGTGTTTCACTAAATTATAGTCAGAAGGACTTAACCATCTTAGGGGTATAAATTCCTTATGGAATAGGTGTTTCACTAAATTTTGGTCAAAATAACTCGACCATCTTAGGGGTAGGTGCTCTTTGTGAAATGGGTGTTCCACTAAGGTCTCATGTTTATAATACCTTATAGGACAAGTATTCCATGTGTTTCCAGGCTTGAGAGTGGGTTTTATTCCCCAAAAGGGTTTCCCACATAAATATTGTGTTATTTGTGTGATCTTGAATTATCTATTGTACATTGCTATAAACATCTTGAATTCTTCATGAATGGCTGTATTAAAGGCTTTAGTGTTTGAAGGATTTAAAAATTGAATTTGATTATTTTCCACCACTGATTCACCCCCCTCTTAATGCTTTATACCTCTAAAAATTGGTATCAATTTAGGTTATTTTTTCAAGATTAACCACTTGAAAGTGATGAAAGGTACAATGGTTGACAAAGAGACTGTGGCTTATATTCAAGACAAACTAGTATGTGCTTTATCAAACATCAACATAGGCATGGATGATGTGAAGGCACAAGTGAAACATTTAGTATCAATAGTCAAGAATATGTAGGTCAAGATCGATAAAGGTCTCAACCAAAGGATGGAATAATTGGAAAATGAAGTCATGACTTACTCAGATATGTTCTTATCTAAGGACAAAAGGGATTTAAACTCCACCAAAAGGGTCAAGAATGACAATTCATGGATTAGTAATGGTTAAGAGAAAGGAAGGTCAAATATGAACAATGTATTCAATGTGTATTGCTTCTCCAACAATCATCTTGGTCATAGATATAGGGATTGTGCTTTCTCTTCAGAGATCAAAAGGGATCTCATATGCTACAATTGTAACCAACAAGGTCATATATCCAATAACTACTAAAGAACATTTTGGAAAAAGGATATACAAGTCATTCATACCATCAAATGGTTTAAGGAGACTAAATCTAAGATTGAATAATAAAAGAAGTAGAATTCAAGTAGTCTACCTAAGGAAGAGTCAATATTTATTCAATTAGACTTGCATACTCAAGAAGATGGGAACAAGAGATGGTTCATAGAAAGTGGATGCTCAAATCATATGATAGGAGATAAGAGCAAGTTTATCTCTCTTAAGAAGAGTACTCTAGGTTTAGTGAGGTTTGGTGATAACAAATCTACTAACATAGTTCGTAAAGGTACTGTGAGTTTGGATAAAGGTCATAATAGGATTGAGAATATCTTATATGTAGAAGGTTTGAAACATAATATTTTAAGTGTGAGATAAATGTGTAAGAAAAGAAATGTTGTAACTTTTCATGATGATGTATGTGAAGTAAGAAAGGCAAAATCTTGTATATTAGTTACAAATGTTCATAAAACAGATAACATGTATGTATTCCATGAAGCCAAGAAAGGGGAGTGCTCCATGAGTCAATTGGAAGAAAGCTAGATTTTGCATAGAAGGCTTGGACATTTAATTTTTTATAATATGGTAAAGATAAATTCATATGGGTTGGTAAGGCACATTCCCAAGATTTGTAAGATTCCTCATTCTTTTTGCAAGGCATGTCTTCATGGGAAGAAAACCAAAAGAAGATACAAATCCAAGGAGTTCCCCACTACAAATCCATTAGAGTTGATCCACACTAAACTATGTGAACCTATGAGAACTCAAATTATTAAAGGTAATAGTTACTTCATGCTTCTCATTGATGATTTTATTAGGATGACTTGGCTATTTTTTATTAAAGAAAAATCAAAAGCTTTTGTAAGATTTATGGCATTAAAAGTGATTATGGAAAATGATAAAGGGTCAAATATCAAGTGTGTAAGATCAAATAGAGGAGGTGAGTTTTGGTCTCATGAATTTGATGATTTTTTTGAGAAAAAAGGGATAATGAGACAATATTATGCTACTAGAACAACACAACATAATGGTGTTGTTGAAAGGAAGAATATGACTATTCAAGAGATGAGTAGAATCATGCTTCAATATGTCAAATTATTATATGGATATTAGGAAGAGGTAGCCAACACTTTAGTTTACATCCTAAATAGGTGTCAAATCAGAGTAAATGAGGATAAGACTCCTTATGAGTTATGGAAGAATAGAGCAGCTAATGTCACACATTTTATAGTGTTTGAGAGAAGGTGCTTCATCAAAAGAGATGAAGAGAATCTTGGAAAATTTGATTCAAGGTCTGATGAGGGCATATTCTTAGGTTACTCTTCTATCAGTACTACCTATAGGTTCTTCAACAAGAGACTTCATAAGATTGTTAAAAGTTCAAATTTAAGGATAGATGAGACAAGTAGAGTCAAGAAGCCAAAATTGTAGGTAAGTGACTCGATTTAGAATTCTATTTCAAATAATCATGAGTTATCTATTCAAACAAATGATGAAGATGAAGAGGAGGAAGAAAGACAAGACTCTAAATCTCCATCTATAAGAATTTAGAAAGATCATCCAATCTCTCAAATTATTGGAAATGTTAGTACAAGTTTATAGACTAGAAGGAGAATGTTAATCAATCATAATCAACAAGACTTAGCTTTGTTATCCATGATTAAACCAAAAATATTAATGGAAGCTAGCAAAGATGAAAGTTGGAATGGTGCTATAAATGAATAAATTGATCAAATAATAAAGAATGAAACATGGGATTTATTTCCTAGGCCAAAAGATAAAAATGTGATAGGTACCAAGTGGGTTTTCAAAAACAAGATGAATGAGAAAGGATAAGTCACAAGGAACAAATCTATATTAGTGCATAAAGGGTATGCTCAGGTTGAAGGAATAGATTTTGATGAGACTTTTGCTCAAGTGGTAAGAATGGAAGCAATTAGACTCTTCTTGGCATATACAAGTTTTAAAGGTTTTAAGGTATATAAAATGGATGTGAAATATACATTCTTAAATGGAAACTTAGAAGAAAAATTATACATTGAGTTACTTGAAGGATACTTCATGTCAAATAATAAATATTTTGTGTGTCAACTAAAAAAGTCTCTTTATGGTCTTAAACAAGCTCCTAGAGCTTGGTATGATAGGTTAGATAAGTATATTTTTAGTCAAGGTTTTAAAAGGAGGTAATTGATAGTAATTTATACATTAAGATAGAAGGCAATCATCAATTGATAGTGGTTGTATATATTGATGACATAGTTTTTGGATCTGACAATGATAATATGAGTAGAGAGTTTTTAGATACTATGAGGACTAAGTTTGAAATGTTAATGTTGGGAGAACTTTCTTTCTTCTTAGGATTGCATATTAACCAACTTGATGTAGGTATATTCATTTAATAAGCTAAATATATCAAGGATATGCTAAGGAAGTTTGACATGATGGATTTCAATCCAATGGGTACTCCAGTGATGATAGGATACAAGTTAAGTAAATTATATGACTCACCAAAAGTTGATCAAACTTTGTATAGATCTATGATTGGAATTATTTTGTACTCTACTACTTCTAGGCTTGATATCATGAAATCAGTTGGTCTTATAAGAAGGTTTCAATTGGATCCTAGATAATCTCACTTGAAAGTAGTCAAAAGGATCTTGAGATATATCAAAGGCACCATAGAGTATGTTTTATGGTATCCCAAGAGTAAAGAATTCACTTTGAAATCATATACTAATGCATATTGGGTAGGATGTGTGGATGATATGAGGAGTACTAGTGGTCGGGTCTTATTCATGGGAGAATGCTTAGTGTCTTGGCTAAGCAAGAATCAAACCTCGGTGTCTCTATCAACTGCATAAGTTGAGTATATAGAAGTTGTCTCTTGTTACATGCAAGTAATGTGGATGAAACAAACTTTGGAAGATTATAAGGTAAGATAAAATGGGCCTTGTCCTATCTATGTGACAATACTAGTGCAATAAGTATCTCAAATAATCTTGTTATGCACTCATAAACTAAGCACATTCTTATTAGATATCATTTCTTGAGAAAACAAATAAGTAATCAAAGTGTTACATTGGAGTATGTGCCTACAAAAGAGTAACTTGTAGATATTATGACCAAACCATTGTCAAAATATACATTTGAGTATCTAAGATAAATCTTGGGTGTCATTTATTTATCTATGAATCAATAGAAGGTATTTTGGTTAAGGGGGAGGGACAAGTTCATGAGCTTGCTCCATAGGTGGTTTGAGAAAGAAGGCTAGTAAGCCTGTGTGGTGGTTCTTCATGGTGTATGGAGATCTGAAGATGCTCAAGAGGTTTAATATCTCATAGATATTATGGGGAGTCCCTATCAAATATTTTCTTGGTGAGTTTCATTAGATTTTAGTGTTTTTTTGTGTTCTTTCTTCATTGGTTGCAGTGCTTGGTTGAAGAGAGTGTTGGCATGTATTAATAAGAAGTTGTCAAGGCAAGAAAATGTAGGCTCAAAGTAAGGGGGATTTTGTATCATCTTTATAAGTTGGTACTTTCCTATTGGTGGTCTTTTTAGGTCCATAGGATAAGTTTGTGTTCACTTTGTCATTGTGTCAAAGGGGGAGAAGGTTCCTATTATGAGAGTGCTTAAAGAAAAAGATGTAAGGTGAGTTGTATGATGGGTGTTGATATCAATGACAAAGGGGGATATTATTTTATATTTTTTATTGATGTCATAGAGGTGTCCAGGTGAGTGGATGAAGTGTCTTGATAGTCCAAGTGTTAATGACAAAGTATGTAGTGTGTTTATCATAGTATGCTTGAAGTAGGCTTGGTTGATATTCACTTTTGGCATGATTAGGGATGGGTCTAAAGTATTAATAATGTGTTATGGGTCCTATAATAGGTAAGGATTATTGGATAGCTTGTGGAAGTGCATGGTATTCATCTAGTTCTTCATTATGTTCATCTTGGCATAGTTAGTTTAGTGATAGAAAAATCTAAGTAGGCAGTGTGTTGATGTCACCATTACCACATATGGATGATTCATGGGGATTTGGTGATAATAATGTGATCACATTAGTCCCAATTTTCTATGTTCCAGGTTTTAAGTCATGCGGGTGAGCGGAGTAAAAGATATAACTTTACAAAGTTGGCTTCCTAGAAAGTTTACAATGTTTTCCCATACTTAGCCAAATTTACAAGGGAGATATAGGAAGTTTGAAATGTTTTCCCATACTTAGCCAAGTTTTATAGTTTTCATTTTATGGAATTATATTTCACATGAGTGAAATTTATAGGAGTAGTTTGTTACATGGATGGATTCCCCTATGTAAGAAGATCATATGGTTTAAATTTTAGGACATGTGATTAAGCATAGAAAAAGTTATTAAGGTTCAAAATTGGTCTTCCATGTAGATTGAAGTGGTTACCATACTTAGCCAAATTTTCATGAAGTTAAAGATGAGGACCAAATAAGGATCTAATGGTGAGTGAGTGTTCATATATATAGATCTATGATGCATATTGAGTCAAAGAGGTCAAAGTGTCTAACGTTTAAGTAGGTTAAAGTCCATGCTACTCTTAAAGTGATTGATGGAGCATATTTATTCCAAATTATCAAGAAGTAATGAGATGATGTCAAGTGCTCGATGTTTAACAATGATAAAAGGTAAAAAGACGAAACTACTTTTAAGAAGGTTGATAATGTGTATTTGGTCAAAGTTGTGAGGGAACACGGGATGAGGTCAAAGTGATAGTTGTTTAGCATAGTTAAAGATCATGATAATTTCAATGGAGATTGATGATGTGTATTCATTCAAGAGATGTGAGGACATGATATGTTGAAAAAGTATTCAATGTTTAACAGTGACCATTGGAATTTGAATATTTAAATTTACAAAGGGAAAATCTAGTCTGTAATATTTTGCTCATATCTTTTGATTCAGGATAAATTCGCAGGTGTAGGAAAAATAAAAGTTGTATAAGACTTCAAGGTGCATCCATAAAACCTAGTTAGAAGTTTTGAATGTTTATACAGTCAAAGTTATTGAGCTACAAATTTTACTATGTGTTTGACCATGTTTTGTAAGTGACCCAAGAAGGATACTTTGAGCTATTCGGATGGTATTTACATGTTTTAAGGCAACTTAAATATTAGAGAGTATTTTAGAATCCTTAAGGATGATTTGTATGGATTTTAGAGGTTTGAACAATCCATATTTGGTATGAAAAAATATTATAAGTAGACTATGTGTTCATTCATGGTGTTCTTATGTACATGGCTAATGTTTGAGTAGATTGAGCATATGCAAAAACGTGTAATGAAGAATATAATAATTTGAGGATGTCTAAAAGGTCATGAGGATTGGAAATATGCATTTATAAGTGGTCTTATGTTTCTAAATTGCTCGATGGAGTGCTAAATGGGTGAATAGGTCTCCATGAGACCTATAAGGGCTACTAAGGCTTAATTGAAAGGTGTAGCTGCTTAAGGGTGACCCATAGATGTTAATACCAACCTATGATAATGGTATTGAGATATGTATTCATATTATATAAGCCTTAAGGGTTAAGGAAAATTCTAAAGGCTGACTAAGAATATAATATTCATGAAGGCTCTATAAAATGTGGAATCAAATGTGGTGATTTATAGACTTGAGAGAAGTGTATGTGAGATTTGAAGAGTGAAGGAAATAATAAAGGGTGTGTGCCTAATTTATGGGTTATAGAGCAGAGCAATTTCATGACTATGTGTATAACCTATAGGTTATATTTTTGATGTCAAAGATAGTGCTCTTGTAGGTTTCAAGATTGAGGATGAATGAAGAAGTCTAGATTGATCTAAAATGATGTTTTAGATTCTTTGAGTGTGATTGAAGGATAGATGATGTCTATGTAAGATTGGTGGTTGATTTGAGAGGCATATCAAAGTTTGGAATATGTGTATGACCATTTTTTCATGTTGTTGAGGTTTTGACAGAGTTGTTGCTAAGAAGTGTAGAGTGATCCAAAAGTTGGTTTTGGATGTTTGTGGCTATGTGAAGAAGTGAACGGGGATGATATACATTGTATCTCCATCAGATTGGTAGGCAATCAATGTTTAGGAGATGTTCATTTCATAGGTTTTGTGAGGGTGCTTATCATCTAGGTCATAAAGACTTGACCTTCTTAGGCAATCAATGTAGAGTGATCCAAAAGGTGGTTTTGGATGTTTGTGGCTATGTGAAGAAGTGAAGGGGGATGATATACATTGTATCTCCATCAGATTGGTAGGAAATAAATGTTTAGGAGATGTTCATTTCATAGGTTTTGTGAGGGTGCTTAGCATCTAGGTCATAAAGACTTGACCTTCTTAGGCAATCAATGTAGAGTGATCCAAAAGGTGGTTTTGGATGTTTGTGGCTATGTGAAGAAGTGAAGGGGGATGATATACATTGTATCTCCATCAGATTGGTAGGCAATCAATGTTTAGGAGATGTTCATTTCATAGGTTTTGTGAGGGTGCTTAGCATCTAGGTCATAAAGACTTGACCTTCTTAGGGGTAGGTGCTCCTTGTGGAATAGGCATTTCACTAAATTCTAGTTAAAATAACTTGACCATCCTAGGGGTAGGTAATCCTTATAGAATATGTGTTTCACTAAATTTTTTTCATAAGGACTTAACCATCTTAGGGGTCGGTGCTCCTTATAGAATATGTTTTTCACTAAATTTTGGTCAGAAGGGCTGACCATCCTATGGGCAAGTGATCCTTGTGGAATGGGTGTTATACTAAAATCTCACATTTGTAATACCTTATAGGCTAAGTTGTCCATGTGTTTGTAGGCTTGAGATTGGGTTTTATTCCCTAAAAGGTTTCCCACATAAATCTTATGTTGTGTGTGTGATATTGCATTATCTATTATTCATTACTATAAATATCTTGAATGTTTCATGAATGGTTGTATTAAATACTTAAGTGTTTGAAGGATTTAGAAATTGAGTTGGATTATTTGCCACCAATGATTCACTACCCAGTGGTTTTTATCTCTAAAAAATACTCATATAATTCATTTTTTTAGTACCAATCAGGATAAGGAATTCCCTTAGGATAGTGCTTCAAAATAACACAACTAATCATAATAGTGGTGCTAATATTGCAAAACATATATTTAATGGGTTATCCAAGGTCACTAAAGACTCAAAAAATAGGCATAGTTCTCCTTTGAGGAGGGGTTTTTAAAGGCAAAGGTTGTTTCATTTATTACATTGTTCAAGGTTGATACACTTTTTGTGTTTGCTAAATATGTTGGTTAGCAGTAGTTTTTACATACGACATAGGCTAAGCAGATAGTGTTTGAACCATTTGGACATGTCATGACTTAGTTACTCCATTCCCAATAACATTTTTATTGTGATTGAATGGCTTGGACTTTTCATAATTATTGGCTTATGATGGTTGTGATGTTTTTGCTTAGACTTAGTTTTGATTTTGATTTTGGCCATTTCCTTGGTCTATAGTTTGGTTCTAATTTAATGATGTAAGTTTAATGAACCATTTGTTAGTAATGAATATTTATATCAATAAACCTTTGTCAATGATTTCCTTGAAAGGGTGCTCACACTGTAGCTCGAAATGGTAAGATATCTCACTATGTAAATTCCTAGTAAACATAATAGTTAATTGCTTATCTAGTAAACTATGGGTGAATAAGCTTGCAAGTGTTTACCATCATTGAAAATAACTTGAAATTTTTTCACTAGCCTTCTGCATGGCTTACATCAAATCTACCAATGAAATCTCATGTTTGAGATTATAGAAGTGTTGTAAAAAATTCTTAGAAAGATCATCAAAATCAGAGATTAAATTCTTTGATCATTTTAGGAACCACTCCAATGCTTGTCCTTGTAGACACCTTAGGAATAATAGTAGAAAGTATTTGTCACTATAGGCCACTGGTTTGCAAGCAATAAATAATTTTGTTAAATGGGCCTTAGAGTTTCCTTTACCCTTATATTTGTCAAATTATGGTGGTTTATACCCTAGAGGAAATGGTATTTACAAGTATTCCATGTTGAATGGGTAGGAACACACATCATATAGATGAAAATTTTTGGTATGTTTCACATCTTGGATGACAACAATCACATCCTTCATTTGTTATAGTTTTTGGGCTAGGAAACTGGAGAGAACATTGGTCTGAGGTGGAGGCTAAGCAATCAAAAGTGGATTACTTTGATCAGGGTATAATAGAGGCATGTTCTGATATGGAATGTTGGTTTGGTTTGAGAATTAATTAGGAATATGCATACATGGATTAGGATGTGATTATTGGAATTGTACACATTGTAGTGCAATATTTTGGTTAAGAATTGGTATATGGTCCTAGTTTTGGGGAAATTATGGCTGAGATGGAAGGATATGGTTAGGAGTAGAATACTATGGCTTTTGAGGTTGATTAGGGACTTACTATAGACTAGCAAACCTTGTTGATTAAGGGGAACTTGTGAACCAAGGCCCTATCATTGAGTTTGTGGCATATTAGGAATAAAAGGCAATTGTTTCCTAATCAGTACTTATGGAATATTAGAACCTCTTAGCTTCATGAATCCTTATTGGGAATTATATACATGTTAAAGCTTTGGCAATTTTCACTAACCAATACTCATACACTATTGATAAGACATCATTTATGATTACAATGGTATGTTAGTTTATGACTGAAGAGGTATATTTTTTACTATCTGATTAGGTGGAACATTGGTTGCCCCTATTCAGGTGGAAAAATGTTTTGTCTCTATTACATGGGTATGTTGGATTGTGCCAATTATTTTGGAATATTAATCATCATATATTGTGGTGGAGTAATAGTCATCATGATTTTTTGAGGCATGACATTGGTCATTGCTTGACTACTTAATCCTTGTGTTATTATGCTAGAAGAAGCAGCTGGTTGAGGATTCGAGGTAGTCATTTGTGGTTGGGAGGTAGAAGTTCCTACCCTTCACATTTATGAACCACTCATAGTGTTAACTAAAGGCACATTTTTTGGACTAGTTATTTGTGCATTTATACCACTTTGATCGAGATTATATGTCACTTGCATTTTTTCCATTATGTTTGGCTCACTATTTTGCATAGAAGTAAAAGGCACTTCATTGATAGCTAGGGTATTAAACATGTCTCTAACTAAATTTCTTTGTGATAATGTGTTTATACCCTAATTTTATTGGCCTATAAATTTGAGTAGGACTCATGTCGATAGAATTATCTTAATAAGAAGAGAATGGACCCTTTTTTTTAGAGATACAACTCCATCCCTTTGACCAAATTAGATCAAGTTTGAACCTTTGTATTTTTATACATTATTTTATATAGTTTGTATAATTCTAATTTGAGTAGGTTATGTCAATTGAGTTCATAATAGTTGACTTACTAAGCAAGGGTCCATTCCTTTGCATAACAATTCCATCTATGTACTTCTTAGTGGAATCCCTTGGTTAACCAAACTTAACTTAGGTTCTCATTACAATGGAGAGATTAGCCACTCAACCCCATAGAAATCATAGTATATGTGCCCTAATTTATCTACACCACCATGTAGTAGGGTTGAAACAATGATAAGAGATGAAAACCTGGGTCAAAGTTTCCCTAAAGAACTTGTGAGGAGGTTATGAACTCCCACCCACAAGCCAAGTTTCATAAAATAAATGACCAAGATAAAAGACTTTAAAGGTTGTGTCTAAATCACCCAAACCATACAATTTTTTGGGAGAGCCTTAAAAACATTCTTTTTATGCCTTAGACAAAGGCACAAATTGTAAGGAAGAAGTACTTTTGGTCACCCAAGTTCCCTAAAGGGGATGGGGGAGAGCATACACGCATCCTTCATTTATGAAAACCACACAAGTATAACATATCTAACACAAAAAAAAAAATTCCAAAAAAAGTGAAATTTTAAGTGAATGTTTATTTTATACACCAAATTGATATGTTTGTGAATTTTTCTTGCCCCCTTGGCCTTCGTTGAAATTTTTTTAAACCTTTCAAAAATAATCCAATCATAAAAACAACTAAATTCCTTTTAAACACCAAATGAAATGTTTAAGACTTAACCATTTTCAAATTTTTGCCTCTTTCCCACTTAGATACTATAATTTTTAGAGGTTTTTTGAGTTTTGTGAAATGTTTATGAAAATTTAAGGTAAATTGATAGCGTATTCTAAAAATTTAGGAGAAAACACATGGTTTTTTTAAAAAAAAAAACCATGAATGGAGTCTGGATGACCCCAAATGAAGCTCTAAAAAATGGATTATCAATCTTAGGCATACACATAGTGCAAAAATGCAACTCTACCTACAAAACTACAACTATAAGTGAAAAAATAAATTGTACTTGAAAAACCGCAATTGTAAGTGCAAAACCACAATTTTACCTACAAAACCACAATTGTAAGTGCAAAACTATAATTTTACCTATAAAACCATAACTATAAGTACAAAACCATAACTATACCTATAAAACCCTAACTATACCTACAAAACCACAACTATAAGTGCAAAATTCAATTGAAAGTGCAAAAATGTAACTATGTGAGTTGTGATATTTTTTTATAGAGAACAAAATCATGATTACATAGGGAAACCTCATTACTGGAAAAAAAATGTCCCTTAGCTTAAATTTTTCACCTTTTTTGGTTAGCAAGATCAAATTTTGACATGAACATTGTTAGTAGAATGATATAGAAGGATTTAAAAGCAAATTTGTGGGGTGCATGTCCCACTAAGCATGCCATTTGTGATCATAGGAATCTAAGAAGGGAGGTTAGATCAATTTTAGTTTAAGCAAGAAAACTCAAATAAAACACACTAACACTAATACTTACAAGCCTATATCTTAGGGGTGAGCTTAATGAAAAAAATAAAAAAGGAATCACAACTAAAATGCAAAATAAATATAATCTCTTACCTTCCTTGAGAGATCCACATGCATTATTAGGTGGCTTACTTAGTTTTTGCTTCAAAGAATCTTTGGAAATAGAGGTTTGTTGGCTCCTTCTCTCCTTAGCACCATGGCTTGTGTTGGCTTGATGTAGCTTGGCTCATTATAATAAAATGAGAATTATAAAATTATATCAAAAGAGCTTTGAATTCATTTGTGCATGATAAATTTTCACCAAAATAGCTTAAAATTTAATAGGTAAGGTATTGTATTTATAGCAAATGGATCTAACCCTAACCCAAGGTGAGTCAAGGTGTAGTTAAGGATTAGAATGGGTTCAAACCTAACATAAGTGAGTCAAAATAAACCCAGTAGAGTTAAAATCTATCAATTACTCATGATTTACAATGAATAGGCATGGGTCTCCAAAATGAGATATTTTCCAAAATCTTGACAATTTATAAAGGTAATCATGAAAATCTAGGACATTTCATATTTTTGAATTTCCTTTTTTATTTATTCACTAATTACACGTAGATAATTCATCTAGGCATTTAATTTGGTTTAGCTTGTTAATTAATTCTAATTATACATTTAACTCTTCTAATATATTATATTTATTCATGTGCCCCACTTAATAGGTTTATAGGCCAAATTGACTGTTGTGATTCCACAAGATGCTTAGAGATGAATCTATGAGAGGTTATTGTTGCATATAATAAGATAACTCAATTAGGGATGTCTCAATGATATTTTGACATTTGACAAATGATGCACAAGAAAATTTTAGATATTTAATGATTTTTAGGCCTAATATGCAATGGTTGGTAGGAATCAATCTAAAGTCCATTTAAAGGCTAGTGGTGGCCATTTTTAGGTGTCTATAGTAATACTTTGTTGATCCATAGGCATGGTAGACTCATAGGTTTACTTGTGATAGGATGCCTCATCCTTTTACCAAAGGAAATCCATAACCATCTATGAGAACATTACCTAATTAATAGCTCCCCAAACCACATATTACTCACCTGATCTTATCCATAATGGCCAGTGCCTAATCTTATCACTAATAGCCTAATCTCTCTTCATAGTGAGTTGGCCTTGAACCTATACCATCCTAGCTATTTCAACCTTTAGCCAAGTGATCTTTATATATAACTAAGTCATATCATCATCCTTTATGTATAGGGTGCTCTAAAAATTAGATAGTCGATTATGTAACCCTACTATCTCCCATACCTGAGCAATGATCTCTAGATCAAACATGTTAGTGTCCCTACCTACATAGCTTTACCAATAGGACCTACCTAGCCTAGATCCACCTATGTGACTGAATGTCTTAAGTTAACCTATCCAATTATAACCACTACCAATTTAGGATCTAGTATCATCACATAGATCCCTCCATCTCCATCCCCATCTCTTCCACCATCTCCTCCATCAAAACCATCATCATCATCCCCAACCTCACCACCAATCTCATGCCAATCATTACCACTATCAATCAAGGTCTAGGCCCCCATTTCCTCAATTTCCATAGGTACATATCCCTTTGTTAGAACTAAAATAGTCAGCCTTAAAGGGTACACCTGTACCCACCAATGTATATAAGCTAAAGTGACCCCTATATTTTTGGCTCCTCCTACATAAGCCTAGACAACTCATGGTATATTGATGTAGCTCGATGTGGCCTTACTCCTCAAGATCACAAGAGTATCTTGGATGATCTCTCACATAATATGGGAAAACCATTGCATCCCCTCATGTATATCCCATGTAAATTTGAACTTCTTAAGTACTTGATTAGGGTGGTACTCATCTATGATATGGGAATACTTCACCACTAGCTAGTGTGAAAATGAATTGTTTTCCACCATAAGGGTGAATATATATCCAAAAAATTTGAATTTTTACCCCCTATAGGGCCTATAGTTCATTTTACGCACTCTATAAAGTGTCTTTTTCACATATGTGGTGTATTTTACATGTCATTTGATCCTACATGCCTTATTTTTCAGTCATATTACTACTAGAACATCTTTTTGGGTTTCTCCTAAACATACACTACTTAATTTTCCAACCTATATCTCATGTTTGATTGAATGTGCATCTTATAAATCACATTTAGGATAAAAATGTGTTGTTATCCTTTACCATCTCATCAAAAATCTATTTTACAAATTTTTTGCATATTTTACCCTTGACAATTTACCCAATTGTGACAAATTCTTTTTTTTCAATCAATAAACAAAGTCTTGCCTTTCTTGGGCATTCATGTTTTAAATCACTTAATATGAACATGCAAATTATTATAATTGCCTTTGGGAAAATCATCTTGTTTTCAACGAATTTAATGATTATAACCACCTATGGGTAAATCATTATTTTTGTGTCTCATATTAGTTATTATAACTTACTTTGGGAAAATTATTATTTTTACTTACTCCACCAACCCTTTCAGGGTAAATGCTTCTATTCCTGATTATAATTGCCTTTGGGAAAATCAGTGTTTTTCATTTCATTATTGATTATAACCACCTTTGGGTAAATCAGTGTTTCTAATTTTGTTACTGATTATACCTACCTTTGGGAAATCATTATCCATTCCATCACCCTACTGGGGTAGATATTTGTGCCACTAATTATAACTAAATTTGGATAAATCAGTGACTCTTTCATTATTATTGTTTATAACTACTTTTGGGAAAGTTATTAATTCCACCCATGTTGCCACAAGATCATGTTATTTTATTCATTTTTATGGAACCTTAGATGATTCTATTTAGCTTCCCACCCCCTCAAGGGGGCATCAAAGTCTTATCAACTTCCCTTTGGTGTATGAACCACTTAGATTAATGAATTTTACATTCTTTGAAAATAGGTTATTGTGCTTGTGTCTCACAATGCCTTCTCAAATAAGATAAAACTATAGACACTTAGTTTTAGCCACTTTCATACCTAAACTATATTTTAGTTCAATTTCTAGAAAATGACACTTTTTAAGCCTATATATCCACTAAATTACCCAAATTCATATGTGTAAGGGATTTAATTAACCACAAACTTGATGAGGCTAACTTATTTGGTGAATTACCTTGTATGCATCAAAAATCTAGTTTAGTTTTAACCCTAGTAAAATTATGACCTAGTAATTTGACACTTTTGGCCCATCAAGTTATTAATTCATGAAATTTAAAACAATTACCAAAATCCAAAAAGCATTAATCAAGATTAGTTACATTTCAAATCTTAATTAACTTGCTTAAACAAAATTTCCAAATCAAATTAGTGGATTTCATTTACCAAAAAAGGAAATTTTAACCAAATATGAAGTCAAAGTCTAAAGTATCTAATGAAGTGATTTATTATTTCTTAAATATTTAAAAATATGAGTCACACCTCACAATATATAAAGTGAGTTTTCCTTCCTCACAAATATCTGAAACTGAGGTGTCAAGATTTCATGAGTGTTTTGACCCAACCTAGGGTTAGCCTGACTCAACCTAAGTTATTTTAGACTCAACCAAAGTTAGAATTTAAAATAACCTACCTAAGGTTAGAGTTAGTATTTTGATCTATAAATACAAGTGCCCACACCATATGCCAATAATATTTGTGTGTAAGGTTACATTGTTAGAATACCTTCTTGAAGCCTTTAAGAGTAGTGTTATACTACCCAATTTATGCCAAGCTTCATGAAAAGACACAAGTGACTATTAGAGTGATGTTACCACCATGTAATATCTTTTTTATAATAATCAAATCACATAGGCCAAGCAAAAAAATCCTTATGCCAACAAGTAAGCATCAAATTTGATAAAAGAGGTAAGAAATTTGTGTTTTCTTTATCTCTATTTTGTGATATTGCTTATTATGTTATGCTCTCCTTAGTTCTTAGGCAAGAGTGTTTAGTCCTAGTGTATTTTTATGCTTTATTTTTTTCATTTGGACTAACAAGGGACTAATCTAATTTTTTTTTTCTCTTCGAACACCTAAGGTAAAATTTTGACATACAAAATAAATTATTTATTTATATTAAGTTTAGCAAGTACACGATCAATTTCTATAACATCCTTTATTTCATTAAATGTTAAATATAAACATGTATCCCATAAATAAGTCTTATTTTTTAAAATCAAAATCTATAAATTATTATATTTGTTAACAAAAGTAAAAATGAGCTTATGCAAAAACTTGATTTTACCAAAAATGATATTAGACTAGATTGGTCCTTAAAGGGTGGTAAATATTTAATAACTTCAATGCATTATGGATTATTTAAAATTATATAGTTTAAAATAATATGACCCGATATTTTACCTTCCATAACTCCAAACACTAATTCCTCGGGATTCAAATATATACTATATTTTATATACTTCATGAAGATTTGATATAAATGGTCAAGATGTTTCTTCAGTTTCCTTCAATGAACCATCAATTCATCTAGGTAAACTTGAATGATAGCATTTATGATATCCTTAAAAGTTACATTTATGTTTCTTTAAAAAATGTCACCTACATTCATCAAACTAATGATGTTCTATTAAAATCAAATGTTCCTGTATGTGTGGTAAATTTAGTTTTATGTTGATATTCTAGATTTATGAAAATCTAATTATAACCTAAAAGTCCATTAATAAGATACATCATTTTATAACTAACAAAGTGTTGAAGGATCTGATCTATACTCGATAAAGGAAAATTATATTTAACACTAGCATTGTTTAAATATCTAAAGTCTACACAAAGATGGATATCACTATTTTTCTTCCTAACATGAACCATATTAGATACCTAATGTGAATATTCTAAAATAAAAATTACACCACCATATAACATATTATCCAGCTCCTAATTGATAGCATCTCCTAATAAGGGGTTGATTCTTTGAGATTTATACATAACTAGTTTTATAGCAAGTTTTATGGGTATATCATGTTTTATATTTTTGGTGTTATATCCACTTAAGTCTTTTTATATCTAAGTGAATATATCAACAAATTATTTAAAAAACTTTAATAAATTTCACCTTTTCCTTAGCATTACAATAATTTCATAAATAAATAAATTTGGGATAATGTTCAGTACCAAGATTAATAGGAATTGTCTCATCTATGATTTTCCTAGATGGCTCCTCAATTTTTGAGATTTTGGGTTGATGATTACGTGTAAACATTGATTCTAAGCTGACCAAACCAGCATTTAGCTTATGATTGTTTAACTACAAATAATCACCAAAATTGAGCACATAAGCATTATGATTAAAATAATTACCTTTTAATAAAACATCAATATGTTCATCATAATATAAAATAGACCAATTATCATTAAGATCAGGGACTTTATGTCTAAAAATTGATAATAATGAATAGTTAAGACAAGTTTCAATATCACTAAAAGTGGGATTAGAATAAAAAATATCAAGGTTATCAACATGATAATTGAATTCTCTAAGATCATGTGTGATGTTGAATGCTTCAAAAGAAATTGTTAGTGACCAAACTTTCTATGTGTACATAGAAAATGAATTTTATTACTTTTATAAATTTTTCTAACTAGTCTTACAATTAATTTAGAATATCCAAATATCTTTAAGTGCTTTCTATTAAATTCAATTGCCTTTTCAAGACCTAGACATAAAGCCTCAAACTCATTTGTGTTATTAGTATTTTCAAAATATATTTTATAAGTGAATCTAAAAACCTTACATACAATAGAAATTACGACAATTACGGTACCAATTTCATGTTGTGAACATGCTCTATTAAAGTACAAAGACTAGATGATTTATTGAGAAATGATTCTTATTTTATTTTTATCCTCATCTAAAGTTATAAACTCATAATTACCAATTTTGGTTTCAACATAGACAACATTAATTGGTATGGATTTAATAGGATTGTTATTCCATTATTTTATATGCATCAAATCAAATTCATTTCCAATGGGAACCCAAGTAATATATTTAACTAAAAAAGTAGCATTTGATTTAGGCTGATATCTACCTAATATCATAGGATAATTATCATGGATATCTAAAACTTGTACATTATAAATGCACCTAATTCATTCATCTTGAGCTATCTTAATAACAATATCAGGAAACATACCATAAATTTTTGTTTGGTGATGATCAAAACCAATAATTTTCATGTTTTTTTTCATAAGATATGCCTATTTTATCAATGATAAACTTAGGCATAATGTTTGTATAAGCTCATGTGAAGAATACAATTATGGATAAATTTATCAACAATTTTATGGATATATAAAAAGGAGGAATATAATAAGAAGGAATATCATTGTATTGAGTAAAAACATTACGAGATTCATTATTATTAGTTTCTTCTTACACACCTAATATATTCTTACTATTTGGATTTTTTATATCATCGTTAATGTTTTCATGTTGTCCAAGTAAACATGTATCTTAAAGAAAATAAAAACCCACTTTTATAGTTGCTATATCATCAATAATGTTACAATCTCAAACAACAGGTTGAAAAATATGAGTATAGTGCTTGGGATTATATGGAGGTTGGTATTGCACATTGTTGAATCTATTAGGTAAATGATTAGATTGTTAGGAATTTGTAGAATAACTATTTACAAGAGTATTATTATGTGTAGTAGCATTACTTTTATATTTTGAATAAGGTTTTGAAGTATATGGTTGATTATTATTAAGTCTTGCTAGGTTTGAATTATATTTTGGGATGGAATTATAATCCTTTTGTCTTTTTTGAACATAACAAACATCAATGGTTTTGATTTCACCTAAATACTCTTCAAAACTACACATTTATTTTATTATTCAAATCAATAGCAATACTATCTTTCCTTTAGATACAATGTTTAAATTTTTTAATAACAATACAAGTATTATGATCATGGTCTATTTCATAAACATAATAGTAATGAACCTTTTTTTCACTGCTACCTTTTAAGGGTTAGGAACTTTTCCTAATGATAATGACTTTTCATTTAATTTCCACTTGATGGTGACCAGTTCATTTCCAAGATTATATATGGATTTTATTATTTAGGCATTATCATATGTTAAACTTGTAGAATTTCATTCTTAAAAACCAATTAATTTTAGCTTATTTTCATATTCAATACAAAAATTGATGGTAGCATCATATTCTAAAATATCCTCATCTTCTAAATTCATTTAATACTTAAGTAGTCATGTATTAAAAAAATATAATCTTGATAAAAAATTAGATGGTCTCACATTGCATGGTACATTTTGATGCAACTTAGTAAATATGGTAATAAAATGATTAATAGTCTCACCTGGGTTAATGGAAATATTCATAAGCTCATTGATTAACTCCAGATCTTATTTAGTTTTACCAAACATAATCCAAGCCAATCTATGATATATTTCCATGTATTAATAACTTTATCGGTCAAACTAATGAAAATTTGTTATGTTTTACCTTCTATTTTTTTGAATACCTTAAGAGATACCTTTTAATTAGTTATTCCAAGGATTAAAGAAAAATATTAAATGAATCTAAGTGATCTTACTAAGATTAAATAGGGTTTCCTAAAAACTTATGAACATTAATTCCTTTAAGAGAAGGTACCTTGCCATGGCAATTATATGCAATCGAAAATACATCATGTCCATAGATCAATCTTGGATTAGATGGGATAGAGCACACATAAACTTTTGATTGAGGGTATAATTTTTTTAAGAAGGAGCATGAATAATGTGAAGATATAATAGACCCAATTAAGGGATCACTTGTCACAACACATCATGTGAAATAGGGTTACAAAGTCTATAGTCTAACACAATCACATAATAACCCTAAAAGAATCTAATGATTTAATATTTCACTAATCTAATAAAAATAAAAGTAAATCTAATCTAGTGCACACCAAAGCTTGTGGCACAAAGTGGGGGTTAGAAACAAAAAAATAAACATGTATAGAAGACATATATTCACATCAATGTATATGAAATCTTAATGCATAGAAGATAAGAATACAAATGCAATATCTATCTACTCTTAAAAAGGAGGAATAAAGTTAGGAATACTTAGCTTTGAAGATGAACCCATAGATCCTCAATCTCCCTCTTGGCCAAGGTGATTCATAAGAGATTGTCTTGGTATGTAAGGATAACTAAGATAAATCAGCTCTAGGATACACAACCTATCTAAACATCCAAAATACTTATCCATAAGATGAGATCAGAGTTCCAAAGAAAGTATTGAACCTTAAAGATTTATTCCCCAAGTAGAATATTTGATAGGTAGATGTACATTCACACTTATTTGCTCTTATCAAATTTTGGTAAATTACCTTTTATATATAGTAGTAACTTGTTTTAAAAAATTTTGGGAATGTTTTTTGTGCTAGGTTGACCCAGTCGATCTAACACATTTTTTAGGCTAACTCATTAGGTATGTGCTAGGTCAGCCAAGAGGCCAATAAACTAAAAGAGAGAAAAATTCCCTAAACTGTGCTATCTTGACCTGGTCAACCTAACACAATCGACAGGTCAAAAGGATACTAGGGAAAGAAATGAAGGATAAAACATAGTAAATGATGGGAATAGGTAGAAATAAGAATAATAATCTTGGATTTAATATTTTTAAGAGGCAAGGGTGTGGATGGAAAATGGCAAAGGGAATGACAATATTATGAAGCATTGATGGTCTACCCACCCCTTTCTTGATACACCCCTTAAGGTTGGCACTCAAAGAGAATGATACTTGATAGGTTACTGCAAGATACAAAGTGTCAATAATTAATAAAAGTTTAAAAATATTATGTGTATACATATGCCCCAGTCGAAGCTCATCACATGTCATGTAAGTGTAACATAGGATGGTGCTTCAGAAGAAAACATGATAATACACAACACTGATGCTAAGTTTGGTGAAATAAGTAGCAAATAAGATAAATGAAAGAACTGTATTGAGAAACACATACCTTTAAATTACCTTAGTGATATAGATAAATAAGTAGACTATAAAAAGTGAAGGTGTCCAATGCAGAGTACACTAGGTGGACATGTAGAAGTTAGTGCCAAAAAAAAGTCAAAAATTAAAAAATTTAGAAGATAGACATATGATTGTGGAAAATAATATCTACGTCATCATGATTCTAATGCATTTTATAGTTTGTAAAATGTATGAGCAGAAATGAAGATAGAGGCAAAATAAGAAATCTACCTAAAAATAAATGAAAGAATTTGAATTGTTAAAAAGTGGTTTTAAATAGGGAAAAAGAGAATTCATTTTGAATTTTGAATTGTGAAAGAGTTAAAATAGAGCTCTGAGACTAAAAAAGGCTAGGATGGTGATGGAATGTTAGGCTAGATGAGGAACACACCCAAAGGTAGCATCAAGTGCACTACAAGTATGCAACTATGGATCTCAAACCAATTTTTGAAAATTGTATTGAATTATGTGAATTTTTGATAAAATTTGCTTTTAAGAATTTATATATGTCAATATTGAACAAACTTAAATTATAAGGGTAGAAAATAAGAAGATGAGAAATGGGTTGGAACGGTTTAGGAGAAAAATGAGAAAATGCACATTTTGGGTAAAATGTACTGGGTTGGCACATAAAACATATTATGTTGACCAGGTTGACTTTGTAGGTTGAAATAGGATAAAATCCATATGGTCAATGCAGTAGGTATGGCTCGACCTAGTGTAATCTATAAGTTGAAAAGCTAGAATAGAGTAAGAAACTAGTCCGTAAGGGCCAGAATGAAAACTCAAAACTAGGGAGGGGAATATAAGAAGGTTAACTTGGAATTTGAATTCAACTATGAGAAAATACTGAAATTTTGGTCAAACTAGGTTGACTAAGAAAATAAAATAAGCATGAAAAAACATGCAAAAAGCTGAAAGAGGGCTATAATGGCCCAAAATGACCAGAGGAAGGCAAGAGGGACTAAATAAACTAGAAATAGGATAAAAATTAAAAAAAATGAATAAGGTATAAGTAATTAGGATTTATTTTAATTAGAATTGTAAAAATAATGTGTAAAGAACGTATTATGATTATACATGACATGGAGGAACTAATACATCCTTTGTTATTTCTTGGATGTAGAAACGGTCAAGATTTTAGAGGTTTGTGAATGTGTCTTGGTTGTTGGATTTGTTAGAGAGATTGATAGATAGAGATCAAGCTATATTGGTAGCCATATGTCTAAGAGGTATATATAAGATGTGTAAGATCCCCCTTAGCACTAAACTATTAGTCATATTCTTGGGATGCTAGGAATGGTTGACTAATACCTTTAGATGGGAGGTGGATGGGGATGTGATAGAGGTGGGTATCACAATAGAGGATGCCCATGCCATCTTTGAGCTACCCATTGTAGGAGTACTAATGACCATAGGGATAATTTATAACTTAGAAGAGAGGAGAGCCTTAGCCATATGGACTATAGGCTCAGAGATGATATTAAGAGGATGGGGACTTAGTATGGATGATGTGTATATATCTTAGATTTTAGATCTTTAGAAAGTGATGATAGGCCTTATGACATAATAGGCACTCTATCATAAGTTAGATGGAAAGGTATCACTATTTATGTTAGCTTTGAGTTGGATGATTCTAGAGGAAGGAGTATTATGCGACCTACATTCTATCATCTAGGTTTAGCTCATTCATGATCTATTCAAGATGCTAGTTAGAAGGAAGAAGATTATGGGACTGATCATACTATTGAGAGCATGGATATATGAGAGATTTCCCATGTATCAATTAATTGGGTTTCCCCATGTGGTCAATGATGGGTTACCTTGAGTATATAGATGGAAAGAGGACCAGGTAGCACGGGCCATACCCCACATGCTAGTGCTATAGTAGGTAAGATGTGAAGACATTATGTGGTAGCTTTATGGGCACATAGTAACTACATGGATAAGTTGGCACATAGTTTTACTAGAGATAAAGAGGAGAGAGGTGATTGGTCACTATATGTGGTGGAAAGAGCCACATTTGGTGGCACAAGTGCTAAGATAGATGGACTTAGCTCATCTAATGACAATGATATTGATGCCTAACTAATGGGATTAGCATGTTGGGGAGCCATGAGGAAAAAGGGGATTAAAAACATTAATAGTGAGGTCAAAACTAAGGCCATGTCAAGAATGACCATGGATTGGTCAAGCATGATGAGTGGTATAGGAAGAGGTGGAGGAGGCAGAGATATTAGATATGCTACTACCATCCCCATAAAAAGATGAGCAATGACCATCGAGGATATGGTGGTGATCGAGATAGGAGATAGTGGAGACTATAGGAATCCTAGATGATCCCATAGATGCATCAGAGGAGATGTTAGAGAGAAGACTCAGACAGAGATTAAGATGGACATGAGCCATGACAACCAAGTTTGAGATAAGGAGGTGATCGATCGAGGAGGTACTAAGAGGATACATAGATAGGGAAACTATATTAGGTGATTATGCAAGGGATGATATCATAAGAGATGAGACATAGATAGATATAAAGATGGTTGAATTATTTCTTAAGTTTTTATTTGGTATTAGAGAGATATAGATAGATATTATGAGATATGATAGTGATCTAATATCCATCTAATGTGATTTCTTAGGCATACCTAAGGATGAGGAGGAGAGATAGGGGTCCCTAGTGATGCTAACACTTTATGAACTCCTAGATAAGACTCTACATCCATATGACCCCATGATAATAGAGGATTCAAGTGTACCATCTACCCTAGCTTAGGTGAACTAGTTTAGATTAGCTAGCAAGGTAGTGAGGTAGATATAGTTGCAGATGGAGAGGGTGCAACCACCAATAGAGATGGGTATAGGTGAGAGATAAGATTGATAGGCCTTGGTAAACAAGATATCTATGCATTTATAGATAGTGACATAGATGATGTAGGCATATACATTGATGTATAATTAACTGACATAGGCACATATAGTGAACCAAGATGAGTTAGTGCAGGCACAGGTGCATATAACATGCCTATAAAGATAGGTAGAGGGATTGAGATCTCAGATTGCCTCATTATAGTGTACCATTTGGAGGAGTCAAACCAAGGCCCTAGTAGGCAGTATGGCTAGGGCATGAGATACATAGGGTGGAGCTTAGCCCTAGTTTTGAGGCTTTATATATGGTTGTATCAAACTCATGGTGTATATATATATATATATATATATATATATATATATATATATATATATATATATATATATATATATATATATATATATATATATATATATATATGATGTATCATTTTTGTCTTATTGGTATTGGTTTTATATGTTGTTTTTATGATGGTTTTGTTTGATCATTATGGTTGAGGTTTTGGATGCTTTGGATATATTTCTTTCTAGCACATGTATTTAGATTTGTTATATATTCTATAGGAAATATATGTGATGTGGTTTCTTTTCTAGAATTATGGATTACACATGCATGGTTAAAAATAAATAGATGAAAAAGGACTTGCAAAAATATTATCAATAAAATAAATGTACTACGCACTAGTTCAAGTTGGGAAATGTGTAATAACAAAAAATGACCAAATATAAAGATCTAAGAAAATGGAAAACAAGATGGTAAAATGGGATTTGTTTTTAAACCAATGGAAAAGATTTTTTCACCAAATTAAAACAAGTAAAATCATACTAAATATCACGTTGGGAAGTATGAAAATAAATGTAATAAAATGGAAGGTATGTAAAAGGGAAAAAATGGTAATAAAAATAAATCAAAATTAAGTTAATTAATTGTACTATTTCATGATGGGAAGTACAAAAGAAAAAAATTACAAAAACTTGGTCTTAAATTTATCACACTAATTCAAGTTAAGAAGTATGAGAAATTTAATAAATGGTTGTAATCTTACATGCAATCAAAAAATAAGAAAGTAAAAGGTGAAATAAGCATAAAACATACTAACTATCAATATTGGAAGTATGTCAATGACATGTAACCTCATAATCTATCAAATATTATCTCTTATTTGACACATGTAATTTTGAATGGTGACTTTTTTATTGGAAAATTTTGTGAGGAGGGTCATGTCCTATCCTTAGTCTCACACTGCAACTCACAAAAAAAAAACCAAGGGGTACCAAATAAATATTGGTAAGAAGAAGTATAAGTAATGTTAAATCAAGGATGTGGGTAATAAGATGGAAAAGATGGTAATTTGTGAGTAATATCAGGTCCTATCCACGGTCTTACAAAGCAACTCACAAATGAAATCCCATGGGGAGTGATTAGTAAGCAAAATAATTTTTCCCAAGAGGAAATATGAAGGAAAGGGAATGAAAAATGTAGTGTAAGAATCAAGATATAGGCATCTTAAGAGAAGACCTTATGAGTCAAGAGGCATGATAAGGATATGAAAAGACACAAAGGGACTAGTGGTCATCTATGTACAAAATAAACCTACTTACTATAGACACAAAGCTTTGCAGGCAAATAGGTGTGATACTAAGATCAAATCATGATGGTAGATTAGTACAAGGAAAATTAAAATGGACTTACCTTACCAAAACATGTTCCTTGATCCTTAGGACCCCTTATAGAGTCATCGATCTTCTACGAAGATTGCATACTTACGTGAGAAAGTAGGTATCACTAAAAGACAAAGATTGGATACTTACGTGAGAAAGTAGGTATCACTAAAAGATTATTTTTATTCTCTTCTTCTAATCTATTATCCTATTGCACCCCAAAATACCTCAACTCTATTGTGAGGCCAAATGTAGAGTTTGAGATTCAACTAGAAGAAGGAGATGTACTTTGAATCATGTCTTTTAGTGTGATTAGAATTTTAAGAATATTTAATATTTTTGCTTTTTGATATCATTTATTTTTTGTTTAAATGATTTGGATTTTAACTTTATTTTGAAGTATTTTTAAGATTACTCATCCATATGGATTTGGAATGACCAATCATGAGAGAGATAGTGATACACACAAATGAGTTGTAGGCTAAGGCTAAAGGAAGTTAAGTGACCCAAGATAAAAGAATGACTAGAAAACTTAGGTTTCACAATGAACTAAGCATGTGATCTCAAGTATCAACTATATATATGCTTAGTTTATGGAAAAAGAAAGAAGGAAAAAAAGAGATACAAAGGAGGACCAGTGAAAGGAAATAGTAATGAGAAAAATTGCTTGTGAACTGATCACATGACAATAGGAGATATTAATCAAAGGGAAGAGGGTATATATAACCAAGTCACCATAACAACTATCTATTAAAAATAAAGATAAAAAATAAATCAATCATGAATATACAAGGGAAGATTTTTGAGAAAAAATCTAAAGGAAAAGAAAGCAATGATAAGGGGAAAATAGAAATGATAAGAAAAAGACAAGTATATGTGAAATCTAAAATGATAACATAAGCTAACTATAGTATAATAAGAAGGAGAAACATGGTATAAGATAAGGAAGAATTTGACATAGTGTCAAATTATATAATCAAGATAGAAATAATATTAGATCACACATCCAATCCAAATATAAATAAGGAAGCACCATGCATGTGCTCATAAATATTGGTAAATCTATCCACACATATTATCCAATACATCAGATAAGTCTCTATGAATCTGTAATCAAAATGTTGCTAAGGTCACATCAATCTTTAATGAATATTGGGAAAATAATTCTCTTATGATCTCCTCAATTGAAAAGGATAGAATGCTTGAAGGATCATGTTGAGGATGAAATTTAGGCAAAGACTTGTCAAGAGAATGAATGGAAATAGGATCAATAGGAGAAGAAGGAATCTTAGGTGAAGGATCCATGGGTAAAGGACTCATGGGTGGAGAAGGATCCATAGGTGAGGGAGGGTCCACTAGTGAAATAATCATAGGTATAGGCATAAAAGGTGGTGAAGGTACCACAAGAAGTGATGGAACCACTAAAGGTGGAGCCATGGGAGAAGAAGGAGGAGCCTTCTTATGAGAACAACCTATGGGAAGAATGGTATAAGGTCTAAGGATGGTTACAAGGTGATCTCTAAGATGTTGTTAAAGAATGTGATAATGATCAGTATGATGTGTACCACATAGGTGCCATAGACAATATACCTCACCATTCTTAGGTAAATATTTAGGAAGTACCTTTGGGGGAGGTATGGATTTATCTAATGATGGGAAAGAAAGACACAAGGAATTAATATATTGTCATAACTTATGAATATGGGTAGAAGAGTGATTATCTATCCTATGGAAGCAATAGATATGCTTGTAAGTGGTTTTAAGAGTATTCACAGAAGGAGGTGAAATAGGAGTGAAAGCAATGGAAGAGGACTCATCAACCCATTTGGTATGGAAACAAATCATAATAAATAGAGGTTGATGATGAGGAATGAGTGGAACTAGGCTCAATAGGAGGAACACTAGGAAGAAACACAAAAAGAGGATCATCAATAGTAGGAGAGGAAACAGGCTCAACTAGAGTGGAAAAAGGAATAATCTTAACTATAGTTGGATGTGCTAAAGGAGTGGTAGGATTTGTAAAAGTTCTAAGGAGGACTACCCTAGCTATGGAAAAGTGATAAGGTCTAGTCATAGCATGATCTAAGAGTGTTGTCCTAAATGGCTCCTTAAAAACTAGAGGTATCAGTGTCATCTCTATCATACAATAAAGAGGAAAAATGCAAGAATTAGGTACTATAAATGAAATACAACAATAAGATGAATATAAAGACTAAATTAAAGAAGAGAATAAATGAACAATCTCAACATCATGGGCTTGTTCAAATCCACCTAAAGATCATCTAAATAATATCCATCATCATAATATAGAGTATAAAGATCAATGGCACAGGTCGAGATAAAACAAGTTTGATGAATAGAGTGCTTAGTCTTGGTTAAGACTATGGGAATGTCATCACAAGGAATATTATGATAATGAGGTTGTAAATAAATAGGGAGCTGAGAGATGAGAGATGAGATGAGACAAGCAATTGAAAGTTTTGATCTTTAAGTTAATCTCATCAAGCTCATCATCATCAAAGTATAAAAGGTTGGGAGAAATGTTACCGATGAGATCAAGATGCCCATTGTAACCTTTGGTTGAGTTAACAAAAAATTTGAAATGTTGTGACTCATGAGATGGAACATTAGGCAAAGATTCAAGAGTAATAATCTTGAAGACACCATGATATTAAAATTGTTTAAAATTTTAAGGGTTAGTGTCTCCTTGTATCCTATAAATGGATCCATTATGAGGAAAATTTATGCATTGGTAGGTATACGATGCGAAAGCTCACATATGATGAGTCCACAACCTATAAAGCAAGATGTTATATGAAAGGTGAAATTTTAAGATCATCACCTTCACATGAATGGTGATAGGTGGGATGGTAATGAGAATCCACACACACCCTAAAGGAGGCATTTACCTTCTATCATATCCTTGGCATGTGTTGTGTGTAGACTTGAGATTACATTCATAATATCAAAGTCTCAATTAAATCAAAGGAGGTGACATAGGTTTCATAACCCTCATCGATCAAGGCTTACTTAGATTAGATATCACTTATTTGGATGCTAATAAATAATGGAGAATCATCTGCATAAAGCATAATCTCATCCAAAATCATAGTTTCAATATGAAATCATAAATAAAGAGAAGTGTTTATAGTTTCATCAATGTTAATGGACATATCTTCACATTATTGTAAGATAATATCCTCTGATCTAGATAAAGTGGCCTCCCATCTTGCTATAAGAGGGTGAGGGATATTCATATCAAATAAGAGTTGGATGAGGTGGTTTCTATGACATGGAAATGTCCTCATGATTTCAAGAAAAGGGATGTGGGATGGTATTAGTAAGTTCTGGAATGGGATCCCACTCATCATAAGCCATAAGGATATTATTAGATATAAGTGCATAATGATTAATAAGGCTAATTTGAATAGCATCAAAACTTATGTTGATAAGAATGAGAAGGTTGACAATAAGGTTGTAAATTGTTTGTTGATCTAGAAGTAGTTATTTTAGATTGATCTTGAAGTTTGAAAGAAGATGTGTTAGTAGAAATTGGACTATCATTAGTATTAAAGATGGTGGGAAAGAAGTAGAAATAGTATGATATGTGTCATATAAGGGAGAATCATAAATCAAATATTCAAAATAAATAGGATCTTCTTGCCCCAACTCATTTAAATGAGTTGGATAAGAATCTTGGATAACACAATGTCTTGTGGAAAGGAGGTGTAGATAGGTTGTGAATCAATGTAATCCACCACTCTTCACATATTTTTCATGCTAACCACATTC
This sequence comes from Torreya grandis, assembly GCA_037957365.1. Lineage (NCBI taxonomy): Eukaryota > Viridiplantae > Streptophyta > Pinopsida > Cupressales > Taxaceae > Torreya > Torreya grandis. Next base: position 115,843 of record JARHVA010005323.1, read on the forward strand.
TCTTCAAATTTTGGTTCAACAAGACTTTCTATGTTATTGGTGGAATAAGTGGGCTTGTATTGACTTTCTTGGATTGGTTGATGATTAGACAAGGGGTCTTTATAGATAGCTAAATGAGTGTTTGATTGATTTAAGGCTTGAGTTTTATCATGTGATTTATAATATTTGAAAGTAATATCATAGGCTTGTTGACTCTTATAGATAATGGAATCATGATCAAAAATTGGGCCAAGAAGAAAGTCCATGGCTAAATTATGGAGCTATCTATAAGTCTTGTGAGAGTGACCATAACTAGAATGAAACCAATAAAACTTATTACGATCAGACCATGATGTCATAGGTTGAGTAGGGTTAATATATTGAGGTAGAGGTTTGGGTATAATTTTAAGCAAATCCGTTGAGGACAAAGGCTTAGGATTAGTGAATTATTGAGAGGGGGTTAGTTCTAAATAAGAGGTAGGAACAATAGCTTAAACATTGTGAATTGTGTCATATGAATCAATAACACCATCATTGGTAATATTATAATTTTTTTCATTACTAATAGGTGAGGGCACATGAAAGTTTGGGGTAGATTGAATTGGTGCATGAGGAAATCCTGTCTTTTGGCCTAATCAATAGCCTCCTCCAAGGTACATGGAGAAAGAATACAAAATCAATATTGTAATTTAGGAACTAAAGCATTTATAAAGAGATGAAAGAGATTGGCATCTGCCATGTTATGTTCAAATATATTTGAAAAATTCTTTCATCGCATAAAAAAGGCTTGGGAAGTTTCATTTTCATTTTTTTTGTAATTGATGAAATGGGCCAAAGTGTTATGTGGAGACCAGTAGTTTGAAATTCTTGAACTAAAGCATTTACTAAGTCCTCCAAACTAGTGATAGAGTGTGTTCTAAGTTGATTGTACCAATCCAAGGCATCACCCATGAGGGTTTTAGTTAAGATTTTGATAGTGGAAAAGGTATTTAACTTTACCCAATCCTTGTAAATATTTCTAAATGTTTTGAGATAAAGGGTAGGATTGGTTGATCCATTGTAAGAAATTGTAGGTGTTATACCTCCAATGTCAATGTTATAAATCTGGGTGGTAAGAGGTTCATTTTGTAAATGTTTGATGATTTTTTTGTCTAATAGAGTTTTAGGAATGAGATTACCTTGAGAATATCAAAGAGGAGGAGGAGGAACACTTTGATTATGTGTGACCCAAGCCATTGGTTAAGGATTGGATTGAAGATTAAGGTGGTTTTGCATTTAGATCATTTGATTCATATTATGATCTTAGAATGTGTTCATTCAATTGAGAGTTTATGACAATAGTTGATGAGTTTGATTAGTGTTATTAGAAGAAGTAGTGTTAGTGTTTGTGTTTGTATTAGTGGGTTGAGTAACACTATTAGTGTTGATATGAGCTTGAGAAGAGCTATGATAATTTGAGCTACTAGTGGCAAAAAAAGTTGTGAAGAAAAATATGGACTCTAAAATGGTTGAGAAAAAAATAACTATAATCATGAGTGTTTTGGGTAGAAAATGATGAACTAGTGGAAGGATTAAGGCTAGTGGATCTTATGAGAGGCCCACTAGACATAGAACCTACCATGTTAGTTGAGATACTAGGCATAGAGGTAGAAGAAGTTAAAGAAGAATATGTCATGTCATAAGAAGGAGTCAATATTGAAGGAAGAGTTTTAGAAGCAAAGAAATTAGTACCCCTAAATCCAATTGAGAAAGTGGGAGTAGGAGAATGAGGTTATTCAACATGATGTCTAATCATGAGGTTATATATGGTGGAAGGATCCTTGCCTCTATGTTGAGTGAATCCTATGATAAATAAAATCATTTTATGAGTATACTAACTCAATATAATCCTTTAATAATAAATGAGGGTTTTTCTATAAATAAGTATGAGGAGGTGTCCCATAATCCATCATGTTTGTTGTAATATGAAGATTTCTAGCATTTACAAAAGGAGCCCTACTTTATCTATGGGAGACCCTATTAAGATTAGTGAATTCAATCATCTATATTGAATTAAATTTATATTTATCACCCCAAAAAAATTCTATGATGAAAGGAAAATAGACAAGATGAGAAGGTAAAGAATCAGAAAGTGACTGACAACAATACTAGGTCGACGTAGTCGACCTAGTACAAAACATGGATTGTAAAATTATACTAGGTCCACAATATCGACCTAGTTCAATGAATAGTGACTAGAAAAAAGAGATAAATATGTTATAAATACCACTAGGTAAACTAGGTTGACCTAGCACAATGTACAAGGGTTGAAAAAGATACTAGGTTGATAAGGTCAACCTACCACAATAGATAGGGAAGAAATGAAAACTAATAACAATTTATGAACTAAAGCAAGATAATTGTAAGTAATGTAAGAAATCACTAAGAACTAAAAGGGAAACAAAAATTCAATTGAATTGATGTTGGCCAATCTAATTGATACACATAGAGAAAAATCTTGCACTAAAGCTAGCTAATGCAAGCTTTTGCCACATAATTGATCAACGAGCAAACAAGAAACTTGAAAGTAAAGCTAGCTACTTGGTCAAACTATAATGTTGATTAGATTATTAAGAATGATTTTAAGTGTAAAGGGATATTGACTATTAACAAGGTAATATATAACAATTGAAGGATAGTTTCAGGTAAGTTTAGGATGAAAGGGACTATACTGGCAATGATACAAGATAGTATTGGGCTTACCCCCTCACTTCACACACCACATCGATAAGGGTGTTAGGTTCTTAACCAAAATACACCATTAACCATGATTTATTCTTGACTAGAGCATCAAGTCAATTTCCCCCTTGGTGATGAAATCTGAGTAGGTTGGCCTAGGTAGTTAAATGTTTAAATTCTTGTTGATGTTTATGTGGTTTGATTGTGTGTGTAAAAGAATAGAAATGGTGAAACTAAATGATTAATTAAAAACCACCTAATTAGAATATGTGAGTTATTTTAAACATACAAACAACTAAAAAGAAAGATGTGATTAACATATATGGTTAGTTACAATTTTGAAACAAGGTAAAGTTAAGAAACTATAAAGACAATACTACTTAATAAGGTAGATAGGGTCAAACCTGTACTATGGAAGCAATGTCTAAAAATGAACTAGGTCGATTAGGTTGACTTAGTTATTTCAGAAAACACAAAATAGAAAACTAGGTCCACATGGTTGACCCAGTTGACTATGTAGATGCATTTTTGAGGACTACATAATGTGAAAGGAAAGAACAAAAATAGAAAGATACAGATAAATATAAACTAACCTTAATGGTTTAGAGATGAAAATGAGAAGATTGTTGATTAAGAACCTTGGAGAAAACTATCAAAAACCTATAAACTAGGCTGAGCTAATTCACCAAGCAATGTAGAAACCTATTCAAAAAGTGATGAAAAATCACTAGGTTGACTTGATTGACCTAATTGATTGAATAAGAAGTTTTAAAAATAGAAAAAACTATACTAGGTCAAGCTGGTCGATCCAGTTATTTGAACATAATTTTTGCAAGTTCAGAAACCTATACAGAGTTGAGTTGGTCAAACCAGTTACCTATTCCTACATACCTATGCATAAAGATAAATAAATTTGGTTGATATATCATAATAAAGATATGATAAAAATAATGATGAGTATAAATAAAATAAGTGACAAAAATCCTGTAAGGGTTTGATTCACATCAGGTTCACTAGAATGTATGTAATCAAAAATGCATCATGTTCATAAATCAATCTTGGATCAGATGGGATAGAGCACACTTAAAATTTTGATTGGGGTGCATACAATTGATAAGTAGTAGCATGACTAATGTGAGGATGATAGACCTGATTAGGGGATCACTTGTCATAACACACCATGCAATATAGGTTTTCAAAGCCTATAGTCTAACACAATCACATAACAACCCTAAAAGAGTCCTATAATTTAATATTTCACTAATCTAATAAAAAAAAATCTAATCTAGTGCACACCAAAGCTTGTGGCATAAAATGGGGGTTAGAAACAAAAAAAATAAACAACTAAACTAAACATGTATAGAAGACATATACTCATGCCAATGTATACAGAGTCCTAATATATGGAAGAGAATAATACAAATGCACTATCTATCTAATCTTACAAAGGAGGAATAAAGTTAGGAATATTTACCTTTGAATATGAACCTACCGAGCCTTAATATCCCCCTTGGCCAAGGTGATTCACAATAGATTGTTATGGTATGTAAGGATAACTAAGATAAATTAACTCTAAGCTATACAATCTATTCAATAATCCAAAAGTCTTATCCACAAGACAAAATCAAGGATCCAAAGAAAGTATTGAGACCTAAATCTTTATTCCCCAAGTATAATGGTCAATAGGTAGATGTTCATTCACATTTATTCACTTAATTTTTCACTCTTAACAAATGGTGGTAAATGAACTTGTATATATAGTTGTAACTTTCCCTAAAAACTTTTGGGAATGTTAGTTGTGCTAGGTTAACCTGATTGACCTATCACATTTTTGGAGCTAACTCTCTAGGTCTGTGCTAGGTTAGTCAAGAGGCCAACAAACCAAAAGAGAGAAAAAGACCTTAAATTATGTTAGGTTGACCTAGTACAACTGATAGGTCAAAATGTTGTTAAAGTAATAAATGAAAGATAAAACATAACAAATGATGGGAATATGTACAAATAAGAAGAATAAGCTTGGGTTTAATGGTTTTAGGAGGTAAGAGTGTAGATGGCAAGTGGAAAAAGGAATGACAATCTTATGAAGCACTGATGGTCTACCCACCCCTTTCCCGATGCACCTCTTAAGGCATGTACTCAGAGAGATTGAGACTTGATAGATTCCCACAAGATAGAAAGTGTTAGTAATCAATACAAGTTTAAAAATATTATGTGTATACAAAAATTACCTATATTTTTGGATTATCTTGAATCTAAGAGTTTGTTGCTTATTGTTCATTTTCAACATCAAATTTAGATTCATTATTAGTTATTTATTCTTGGTCTCTATCATTTTTTAGACCATGTATGATGCCCTTGATTCTATATTTAGGTTTATCTATCATTCTATCAAAGATAAAAATTGTTTTAGGTTGAGGATTAACATCTAATATTTTTTCTCTTTGTCATTTAATATGGTAGTTTCATTGTTGAATGTGAAACTAAGTTTGAAGTCCAAATAGGGCATGTGTGTGTATATATTGAATACTTCACCTTATTCATAATTTATAACCTCAAGAATATGAATAAAATTGTGATATTTGTTATTCCAAGTGAAATAGATATTATTATAAGCTACTTCAACTTCATCTTCAGTAATATGTTTCCCATGTTGGATAATAAGAGGATGAGTTATAATGGTCATGGACAAAAGGATTTTATTTGAGTAAAAAACAAAATAATTGATTTATGAACTCCCCATTAGAGTTAAAAAAAAAATTGATGGTGATAAATGTCACATAAAATAATCAACCCTTTAACTTATCATAAAGTTTAATTTGGAATTGTACCAATTTAATAATAACAAACCATTGGGTCAAGAATTTATCCAAAGGCATAGAAATGGTTTTTAAGTATTTTAGGAATAAAGTAGTTTAATAATGTAAAAAATAAAACCTCATTATTGATATATTCAGTCACTTTAATATGTATATCAATTCTAAAACATATATAAATATATGATCTAACCTATCCAGCATAACAGAGCTTATGAAAGAGAAAATCTCTTGAAGAAAATAACTTTGATTTGTTATAAAATGTTCAAATCATTAAATATATCTTCAATATATATATCTCAAATGCCATAGTAGAACTAGAATAATCCCAAATAAAAGTAATGTAGGAAACTAAAATAAATATAAAACAAATGGATGTAGAAGACAAATAAAGAAACACTACCTAGAATGCATTAGTCTAAGCTATAAAAGTAAAGGATTAAAGCAATCAACTACCTAAGGAATTAAAAGAAGTGAATGTTAATATAAAATTAAACTAATAAATATTAATATTAAAATAATGGATAATTCATGACTATTAGTAATTAGATAACTACCGACTAAAGTTACTAACAAATGTTAATCTAGATTAAATATTAAGATAATAAACCAATCCAAGATGAAAGGCTCAAAAAGTAAGAAAAAAAATATAAAATAAGACTAATAAACCTAATTAAAACTAATTAAGAAAGAAAAATGAAACATAAATAAACTAAGTAAAATACAAAAAATAAGAATGAAATAAAAGGCATTGACTTAGAAATTATGTAAATAAAAAGTAATTTATTGATAAAAATGTATCATTAAAATTGATTATGATCAAAGCTTTAAAATAAAAATCACAATACAATCAATAATTCAATAATTTGTCATAAAATATAATTTATTCATCATTGTTAAGGCAAGGAACAATTATTTTTGCACATATGACTATGTATCTACATTATTCAAATAGTTTTACTTCACCATCAAATAAGGTGTTGTTTAGTCTATGTGTGTGTTTTTTCTCTCTTTGCTATATTCTTCAAGTTTGCTTATAGAACATATTCATTAGAGGTAGTTTTGTTTTTAAATTACAACTAAATCTTAGTTATTTATAATTATAAATTCAATTAAATTTAAAATAAAGTTAATCGCTATATAATTAATCAATTTATAACTTCAAAGTTTGTACTCAAACTTTATTAATAAAGTTAATAAGAATACAAATTTAAATTAAAATATAGACTAACATAAACATCTCTAATGAGTGGGATCCCTTTGAAACTTGTTTAAAAAATAATTAATAAGTCACTTAACATGTTTTATATAAGAAAATGATAGATAACATTGTAATTAATGATTTTAAAAATTCACAACAAATCAAATCCATAAAGTATAACCACACAATTATTTGAATATTAAAAATAGTCACCTAATTAAATAGTGGAGGGTGTGCATCTACATAAGATCAATGTTGTTATTTTATCCCCTGAAGACAAAGGTGAGAAGGAATGCCCGTCGAAGGCCCAAAGAAGAAAGGTAAGGAAATTCATCCCTTGGCTAGCAAAGAACATCTTAATCTCAATTAGGATTTTGAAAAGTGGGGGAAGATTCTAAAAAATTAATGTAACGAGGATAAGCTGGGGGAGGACCTCAAATTATAAATGGATTTTATTAAATAGATTTTTAGGAGTAGTCATATTTAAAGGAATAAATGAAAAATTCTATCCAGGAGATAAGCCTTCTTTAAAATAAGGACTAACAAAGCAAGAAGAACACTCAGTTGAAAAGGCTTAGAGATAAAGTGAGTACTCTCAAATGTGAAAAGTACAACTAAAAGTGGACATTAATATTTTGATGTCTATTATAAAAGTCTCTATGAAAAATATCATTATTGGTATGGAATGTCTGAGAGTCATGTTGGGAGGAATGATAGAACAAGTCGAGACATCCTCTAGCAAGAAGGTTAAGTTCAATGGATATGAAAAGGATATTAGTCAAGTCCACCATTTATTTCAACATTTAGACATGGAATTGAATAGAATGATCTGAAGATGGCAAGAGGCCTTTGGTGGCCATAAAGACTAGGTGCCTTCTACTATTTTTATGCCATTTTTTGGCTATGTTATTTTTTTTTTATGGTTTTGGATTTTGAATTTATGTAATTATTATTGAAAATATGTATTATTAGACTTTTTTATGGCTTCTTGTATAGGGTTGGTCCCTTGATTCAAAAAAATATTTTGTTTACTAATAATAAAAATATGTTAAATTACTTATTGTCATGGTTTTTAAAAAATAAAAAATTAGAAAAAATTGAATTAATTTTTGACTAATTTTGGTTTGGGACTAAAATTTTCAATTTTAAAAATTTTAGAAAATAATTAATTTAATTGAAAATCAAAGTTGTGAGAAAAATGTCTTATTTACCAAAATGTGCAAATGCCCTTTGAAGTTTCCCTACTATGTAAAAATCTTTCAACTTCTCCCACAACTATGCAATAGTCTCATTAACTCTTTTCAAGATGTGCAAGTGCTTTATATTTTTCCCTAGTTGCGCTAAATTGCCTAAACACTTTCAAGTCATTTCCACCTTTGCACATAGTGCAATTAAAAAATCAAAAATTAATAAATTTAATTGAAATTTTTTATTATTATTTTAATTAAAATATGTAATTCACTTTTTATTTTCCCCACTATTGTGCAATTATCATGGATACTTCTCTAGGTTTTGCAAATGAGTCTTGACACTTCCCTAAAACATGTAATTAAAATCTTTCCTTCCACTTTCATGCATGTAAGATTTATTTCTTCCATTCCACTTCCATGCAATTTGCCTTTTATTCTCCCCACATCATGCACATGTTGTAAATTTTCCCTTAAGTCATGTTAAAATAAAAATTATTTTCTTTCAAATATTTTGAAACCATTTCACACCATTCAAGTATATAAAATCCGCAAATAATATTTTTAACTAATAAGAAAAGGAACTTAATCAAATTTCATTTTATTTTACTCATCACCAAATCAAAGATCATTTTTGCTTGTTACAAAAGGGAAACTACACATTGTCATTGGAATAGAAAGAGGGTATGAAGTGGAAGTTAAAAAGAAAATAATCAAATTCAATTTGGTTTTCCCTACAAAACAAAATTGTAAAGTGATACCATAGAGGACAGATAGGGTTTTAGTTTATTTTCATTCTTTTTGTTGTCAATACAAACCCATATATCCCTATGGTCCAAGGAGAACATGTATGTGTATATATATATATATATATATATATATATATATATATATATATATATATATATATATTGTTTTCCTTGTCAGATGTAAAGCTATATAGTTACATAGCCATTAGATAGAGGATAAAATTAAAATAGATTAAAAAAAAATTAATATGTTTTTGGCTATATAGGAAGTTTGTATGGCACAAATGAGGTGGAAGAGATAAAAAATAAAAAAATAAAGTAACTAGTCCAAAATATTTTTGTTTTTTCTTGAAAAAGGAGGTTATACAATGCCAAAAGGAGAGGGGTGAAGATAAAAATTGAAAAAAAAGGAGCAGAATTTTATTTTGTTTATTTTTAGCTACCAAGTGAGGTCGTACAACCATGTCATATGAATAAAAAGGCATATAAAGGAGGAAAAAAATATTTTATTTTATTAACTGTTGAAATTAAGATAATCTAGGGGAAGTGAAATTCATAATTGACCAAATCAATAAGGATGTAAAATTTTCAAATTAATTTTATTTCTTCTTTCATGTAAGAAGTTGTGCATTGTAATAAAATTTCTCCTTGTCATGTGGATTAGGAATGATAATTGAAAAGTTGGTTAAATTTGTTAGATGAAATTAAATAAGAACTAAAGCAAATTCATGGCCAAATTATTGTTGAATTATTCTCCAAGGCATTTTGTCAAATGGCTCTCACATTTATTCATGAATATGTTATGGCCTCATAAAAAGGGTGATGTCAAAGTGAAGAAAATTTTCACAGGCAAAACTATGAGTACAAATTTCAAGTGTAATTAAATAACTTATTCTATTTTAAATTGTTTTGTTTTGTCAAAATTTACAAATAAACTGTGATTGTGTGAATATCTCTTGACTATCAATTTTCTTACAAAATTAATATCTTCATCCACTACTCTAGAAAATCCAACTCCAAACAAAGACAAAGTAAGTATGAAGTCTAAATTTTAGGGAGTAATGCCTCTTTCACCAATGGAATCCAATGTGGATTACATTTTAGATACCAATCTAGGTCATATTGACTTAGATGAATTTTGGGAAAGAATGAATGCAGTACACAAAACTGACTTTGGTCAAAGTGTTTTTGATAACAAATTGATATGAGATACAAAATTTACAATTTTATTGAAATATCATGAATTGGATTTGGTCATGTTATAACACTATAATTCAAAAATAAGGGAAGTGAGAGATTCACAAAGTGAATTGGTGGCAAGATTAGCTCTAGATCACATAGATAGTATGTTACATATTCTAGATAGATAGTCTTTTGTGCATTTAACTCTAATTCCTTTCAAATTTTTTGTGATGATAATAATGTCTATGTGCTAAACAAGACAATAATGGATGGTTGATAAAACCAAGGCACTCTTCTACATGACTCCCAAAGAATCTTGTAAGATCTGATTTCAAGAATGAGATACATGATATAATAACACTATTACACAGAATAATGGGGAAATTAATAGCTAAAGTTTTTAGACATGGATGTATAGGTTCATTTGGATCATTCATAGTAGTAAGAAATATTAAAATTAGGGAAAACTAATTAGTGATGTAATTGATAAATAGATAATGGATGTAAAGGTCACATCAAAATTTTATGACTTCCTATTTTGTATACATTGTTACTAGTTGAAGATATTTTGATAGATTTCATAGATGGGTGACTTAAAAAAAATAAAAGTATATTATTTTTATCCCCAAAATGAATTAAAATAAATCACTCAACACTTTAGGAGGGTGAATTATTGTTTCCTTCAATTTGGAATTTAGTTGTTTGAGAAAAACTTTTCAATACAAAGATATCAGTGGTGGCTACCATAGAAATAGCCATATGGGGAACTTGGTTCATATAATTACCAAATTTTAAATATTTAAGGATCATTGGATACATAATTTCTCCATACATGCTTCCATGGTATGCCAATGATAAGTGGGTATTAATGGAGCTAGTTAGATAATGTGTTGAAAAACATAAGTTTTTGACAAGCAGACACAGAGTAGGGATCAAATTTATAATTTTTATTGGTAGGTAAACTTGTCCATCATGAATGAAAGATAAAATATTAGAGAAATATATGTCTCATTTAAATTTCAAAACTTTTTAAAGTAGGTTTTTCATGTAAATGTTCACTTAAGTTGTAAAGAAAGAGAAAAGAAACCTGATACGGGTATGGTTAAAAAACCTATTTTTTTATGCATGCGTGTCAAATTAGAAGATTGTGAAGAGATCCTCTTTGGCTTGAGATAAAGACTTATAAATAATAAATCACTAAAGAAAACTTGTTTTTTTATATGGATAGTTGGGTGGATTGCCTAGTTATAGCTAGATCTCAGAAGTGAGAGCTTCCTTAGGGGCAATCAATCCACATGTTTTAAACAATCAATTTGAAAAATTGGAAATAAGATACTTGTATCAATAATCAAAAGGTACTAAAATTGAATACAAGAAATATTTATATAAAATTAGACTAAATATTATCTAATTAGTGATAAACTAATTAATACTAATGTTAATGGGTTAGGGTATGCTTCAAAAAATTAGAAGGGGCATGTGAGTGATCAAAAACATAGAAAAGCATATTTGATTGGGTGTAGGTAGGCCAAATTAGCTTTCTAGTTTTTCTACCATAGGTGACTATTGGTGGTTAAGGTAATCGTCAGTCGTTAGACTGACCATCAGTGGTTGGGGTCTAATCATCAGTGGTTGACTATGGAATTCTTGGTTTGATCAATGGAAGATAATGAGATTTCATAGATGAATTTTAGGAGTTAGGCAAGGGATAAATTGATTATGAAATGGAATAAAAGCACATGGATATTTACAAAAAAGTAGTTATCTTATTATAAGTCAGTTGGGTGGGTGGTCGAACCAGTTAGCCTATTGGTGGAATATAACTTGATTCCAACAGAGTAACGGTACCTAAAATCTTGGTTGAGAGATGATGGAAAGCTAGATCTCAATAAGATGGCTAATAATGATTGATAATGTTGATGATGCTAATTGACCTAATTGACCCACAAAAGAAAACTTTTTAATGCCTAAGATCTTGATAATTATTGTAGATGTATTTGACCTCCCATGCCTCTTTTTCTTATAGGCATAAGCAAGAGGTGGAAGTGAAGGTGTAATTGGGTCATCTAAATATAAATTATGTATGCAAAGATTCATAACACAAATTAGATAAGTTATATTTAGAAAAGGATTAGTAGAGCTTACATGCTCTTGGTAAAAACATGAATCTTGACCATTGATGGTTAGGGGTTCCCAAGGTTAATCATTATCGATCACCCTGACCATTGACAATTAGGGTCCACAAAGATAGGGTCCTAAAGGCTAGGGTTACTTATCTAGGTTAAAATTAAGTGTAAATTGGTTAGTTTAGGCTTGATAGGTGTAGGTTGGTCCTAAGAGGGTCTAGGACTACTTGCAAGGATACTTCAACATTTAGAATCATAGGTGTGATGATTTCTAGTGTCTACATTTTGCCCCTTTTTATTGTGCATCTTATGTGAATGAGATGTGAAATGAAAATGGATTATAGGTCACATAGTTGGTTGCCTCGAGAGTGGGAAGAGGTGTTCTCCCTCAAATTGAGATTTAGTGAGGTGAATTTAAAGTGATTATAGGTTTGATAAATGGTATAAAGTGATTCATGAGGTGTTGATATGAGGTCAGGCATTTGAGATGCAAACTTGCACACAAAATGCAACAAAAGGAGTGATAGCCAAGATCACACATAGATCAAGTTACCAATATTTGTAAAAATAAAGGTCAATGCTAATAAGGAAAAGTAATACCATGTGACCACCTATAGGCATGATAGTTGGGAATACTCGTAATGCAAGTCTCTTAAGTGATTTTTATGTTTTCAGTGGGTATCGAAGGTAGGAAGTGTTCCTGGGGAAAACATAAATAGGTCAAGTATCATGGGTATCCAAGTTAGGAAGTGCTCCCATTGAGACATAAGTGGGTTGATATGTGTGAGCTAGTGAAAAATGCAAAAGGGTCAACATGGAAATGTTGTCACTGTGGTCAAAGGACCAGGAAAAAATGTCACAAAATTCTACACTAGATGGGCCAAAATAGACCAATGGTGAGGTGACAAGGTGGTCAGGTTGGTAGGAGAAATAAATATCCAAAGTAGGCAAGAGCTTGGTGTAAATGGCATCAAATGTGTAGATTGATAAAAAAGGGGAAAAGTGGGTTTAGAGGGTAACCTAAATATCGATAATTAGGGTCCTTAAAAAGTGTCCATTGATGGTCACCCTAACCATTGATGATCACCTTGACCATCGATGATCAGGGGAAACCCTAAAATTTTAGAGGGTAAAAGTAAAAACATAAAAGTTAATTTGTCATTTATACCATGCTACATTATTTGACTAAGCTTTCAATGACTTCAATGCTTTACGAGAAAGGTACATGCTGAGGTGGACATTGTTTATTAGCTAGAGGTGCATGATTGATTTCATGGGTTCAAGATGTAAGGAGCATGAGGACATGACTAGGCACTTGACCAAGGTCTTAGACAATGGAGGAGGTCAAAAAATGAGGTAAGGTTACACTAAATTAATATCTAGGTGTGATTTTGTTATTGTTTGTATTTTCCTGGAGGGGAGGTCTGAAAAATACCTATTTGGGCTTGCATGCCCTAGGTAGGGTTTTGGAAAAATGGAGTGGTTAAAAACATCAAATGGATAGGGTGGGTGGGTGATTAGGTAGTAAGATAGCTAGGTAGAGTGTTTAGGCTAGGTGTGGATTGAATTGGGTCCATGTTTAGGTCTTGGTAGGTTTGAGCATTTTGACCATGGAATGCCCATAGGTAACCATTGATGGTTAGGCCTAAATGTCAATGGTTGATGCCCTAAGAATTAGGGTTCCCCAACCATCGGTGGTCAACATGACCATCAATAGTTAACCATGATATGGTAGGGTTGTTAAAAGGTGCTAAGGATTTAAGCATAGTTTAGGGGTAAAGTGTAATGATTAGGTCTAAAATTTGGCCTGATAGGTTGGGTATGAAGGCTAAATAGGTTATGGCTATGTTTAGGTGAAATAGGTTAAGGTTAGGGGTGTATTTTTAAAAGATAGGGTAGATGAGATTAGCTAGGGCCTAAGTGAAGAATTTTGATTTAGTGTAGGATCAAGAGTAGATATAAATGTTTGACTATGTGCCATAGATCTTCCTTACACTGCTTGAGCAGATGAATAATGATGATTGGTCCCATATGGAGGTGGTAGGGCTAGGAAGGATGAGGCACTACCAAGACAAGCCTAAAGATGCATATATAATAGTAGTGTTCATCAAGAGATGGGATCCTGCTACTAACACTTTCTTTTTACTAACTGGGGAGATGACTATTATCGTAAAGGATGTCCATAGGATCACTCAATTCTCACTATGTGGTGAGGCAATCTACCAAATTGAGTAGGAGTAGAATGAGTATGTGGAGTATTTATATGGAGATGATAGAGACTAGGTCCACTATCACTCTAGAGGTTTTAGTTACATAACATGATATGAGAGGGATCTCAAAGAGAAGAGACTTATGATGATGTTGATGATCATGGTTACTTGCTTTGGGTTTCCATATTCTAATAATAGGAGATTCCCTATGTATTACTGAATATTTTGGTTGAGCCATTTCTTGGGAGGATAGTATTTATTTAGGTCCCATTGTTGTTAGTCCATATTTATAGAGAGTTATAGGGATTCAGACACCATAAGAAGTATGGCATCATCCTTGGCATGGTTCTACACTACTAGGCCTATGAGCACATCCAAGTTTTGAGGCTAATGGGATTTCCATGGATAGGGTATGTAGAGTAAAAAATACTCTACATTTCAGTAGCATGATCCAAATTTTTTTCCCACATACTTTGGTCCGAGATGGCAAAATTTTGAAATAGAGAGAAGGCGCTAATTTTCCTTTTGATTCATTTTTGTCTAAGTGTCGAAGTCAAGCAGAAGCTGCCAAGTGTCATCATATGAGGCACTTTTCATAATTTCAGTAAGGATACAGAGATTACCACGTACTTCATAACAACTCAGCAAAGCATGACAAGTGTTGGCATCTACATTTCATATCAGCATCTGCATTTCAAGCATTTCATATCAACATCTGTATTCCAAATCTCTTTTCAATGGGAGGTTTCAAAAGCTAAGTATCAGGATCAGGTGGAAAGCACCAAGTGGCAATCACGGAAGGTCTCAATTTTACTTTTCTAAAAGTGACAAAGGATGCCACGTATCCTAGCAAAAGAGAGCGGAAGCCACCACGTGTCGAGATCTAAATTATCTTCATTTTTCTTTACTGATATAGAAAAGACTGTGGTGGGTCTCAATTTTGTTTCAAAAGTAAGTGGAAGCCGCCAGGTGTCACTGTCCATGTAAATATGAAATGAGACCCAATTATTTTTATGATATAAATACAGTAAAGCAGAGACCATCACATGTCACCTTCTACAAGTTTCTAAGAAGGTAGCTAAAAGAAGCAGAGACCACCACGTAACCCCAGATAAGTAAAGCAGATATTGCCACATGTCCTTGGTTGAAGCAAGCAGAGATTGCCACCTGTCCCTATGCTCCTTTTCAAGTTGCTTAGGCAAGAAAGGTTGTAGGTCTTATTTTATTTTAAGTTATTAAAGTTTCAAGGAAGTAGATTGCGATAGGTGTCAAAGGTGGAACACTCATAAGCAAAGACACAAAAGGAGTATAAATTACATGGAAAGTGCCGCGTGTCTTTAGTAGGTGCTGTAGAACATGCCAAGTGTCATTTTCTAGTGTTTCCTAAGTAATAAGAAGGTTTTTAAGGAATTGGCTAAGTGTTATCTTCCATTTAAGAGAAGGGAGTATCCTACGATCTATTTCAGCCAATGAACTACCAGAAGACAAAGCATTTCAAAATCTAAGAAATGTCTTCTGTTAGACATTTCTAGTTCAGTTAGAGTTCAGTTGGGCCATTAGATTGGGAACAAGCAGACAATTTAGAGTGAATCCAAGGCTATAAATAAGGGTGTAGAGATCAAAAAAAGGTGCAGATACCAGAGAGAATTTTTAGAGAGAGAATTATTATCAAGAGTTTAGACTTTCTATAGCTGTGACTAGGAATATCATTTGCCTTTGTTCTATCTTCTTAAGTTGGAAGGTTTATGTAACTATGCATGTTTTTGTGCCTCTTATGTGACTAGAGAATTAATGAGAAGATTGAATCCTATGCCTTTGTTGATATTTTCTATGTCATTGCAAAAGTAGTCTAGGCTGTATTGTCAAGAGTTTTAGACTTTATAGAGCTGTGATTAGGAATTTCATTTGCCTTTGTTCCATTTTTTTGAGTTGGAAGGTTTATATAACTGTGCATGTTTTTGTGCCTCTTATGTGACTGGAAAATTTAAATAATAAGATTGAACCCTGTGCCTTTGTTGAGATTTTTTGTATCATATTTTCTATATCATTGCAAAAGTAGTCTATACTGTGAGCCTTTGTTTCTATTGTTTACATCTTTTACATTGATCATGCACTTGTTTTCTCTTAAATGTAAATGAATCTTACATATAGTCTCACTATGCTCAGGATTAAGGCCGAATTACATCCAGGTGCATCGCCATAGTTAGATTTTCTTTCTTGCATTTATGTTTCTATTAAAATTCCTATCCCTTTTCCTAGTATACACTTGACATAAATAAGAGACTAGCTTCTTAAAAATATGGAGGTTGTTTCAAGTCGCAAGTCCCAAATCTTGAAACTTCCCATTGTTGGTGTTAGAACAAGTGCAATTTTAAACATCAACAGTTTTTGGCATGCCCAGTGGGACCAATCTTGAAGTTCCTTTCAAGATCATATGAACTAGAGAGCTACGAGGAGTCATAGCTGTGGACCAGTAACTAGATCACAATCTACTATAAATCTAGGTATTATTTTGCCACCTTTAGTAACTAGCCCAAGAAGAAGAGTCAACCAGTTTATACCAATACCAAGAGCAAATATGGGATCCCCTATACCCCCTAGAAACTATGCAAGTTGGAACACTGGTAGTCCATTGATTCTCCCAATATCACCAACCACTTGGGACCCTATCCCAGTGAATGCCCTAAAATCTCTACCCAAATTCAGTGGGTAAGACTTTAAAACACCTAAAGAACATCTGTAGGATGTATCAAATGTCTATGTTATACATGTTGTCACATAGCAAAATGTGGCCATAAGACTATTAGTAGCTTCTTTTAAAGGGAAGGCTCTAGAATGGTACTGGTCCGTAACCCCAAATACCATCTCTACATGGGATCAGCTCAGATATCTTTTCTTTGAAAGATTTGAAGAGAAGGGTGATAAGTCTTCTTTGTTACAACAATTGATTACCATCCAAAGGGCACCACAAGAAGTGATAACTAACTTCAATTCCAGATTTTAAAAGACTTGGGAAAAAATCCCTACTACAGCTAGACCATTACCAGGTATGGCCATAGTATTTTATTTTAAGGCTTTAAATTTAGATATATCTGTTATGATTCAGTCACTTGGAGGACACACTTTGCTAGAGGCTTATGACTATGCGGTCAGAGCTGAGAATAATTTAATAGATGCTGGAAAGCTACCCCCAAGACCTCCCATGCCCATGTTCCTAGAAATTTCCTTACCATTACCTCAAGAAGCCCTTAAATCCATAACCACACCTTTGTCTATGTACACATATCCTCAACCACCTGCTAAAGAAATTGTCCCTACTCAGTCATCTAAGCTGGATGATATCAATAATATCTTGAGGAAATTTTCTAATGATTTGATTAATATAAAAAGATAGCAGAATGCTTTCCCTAGACCTCCATATAAAGGATACCAAGGAAATAGATTTTCATCTTAGCCAAACCAATACCAGGGTCCTCAGAGCCAAAATAACCCTCAGCCAACAAACCAATTAGTTGCAATCCCCACACCCTTAAAAACTATTCCACCCAATTCAAATAGGGAAATTATTCCAAGGAAAAATAACTATGTAGATAACACTAATGCCTAGTGTTTTCCTTACAATAATGCTCATATGCCTAGATATTGTCCTATGGGTAATCTGCAACAAAAGGTGGCAGAACAAAGAAGAATGGATGGACAGTTTGTAAATTCTAGTGACAATCAAGCCTACCAGTCTTCTGGTATGCAAAATTTAGTCCTAGTGGCTCAGATGCAAGGGATGTCCTTACAACAAGAGGAAGAAATAGCTCTAGAATATGCTTTGTTCTCATGGGTTGAAGATGAAGAATCAGTATTCTTGAATGAAGTTTCTGCTTCCAAGAAATTAGTGGTGCCATCAGACTACTATACTAGATCAAAGAGAAGAATGGTGGAATAGCTTGAGGTTATAAATAGTCAGGTCATGGAGAATACTCTATTTCAAGGTCATCAAAACACAACAGTTAGACAAGAAGTGTTTCAGCTAGTGCAGAACCAAGTAATTCTTGGACAAATTCAAGAAAGGGCAAGGTTTCCTTATTTTCTAAGAATTCAAACTTTGGGACCAATGAGTGTGGTGGATCAATTGAAGATGACCCCAGCACAAGTATCAATTTGGGACATATTAGCTATTCTTGAACAAAGGACATTGTTACAAGAATCTCTTCAAAATCAAGCAATGCCCAAATGTACTGAAGGACCTGATGATAAAAGAAAGCTCAAAGACACAGTTCATCTACAGACAATAGCCTTAGTGAACAATGCATCAGAGGTAAGCAAATCCAAATCGGATTCCTTTTATTTAACTAAGATAGGTGACTAGACTAAGCATAATCAAGAAAAAGAAAATAACTAGTTGTTAGCTATGACACATAGTGACCCATATGAAAATTATAACTCTACTAGTCTGGGCACTTATGTTATTTTTGATGAGGACCATGAAATCCCAAATTTTTTAAGGAAAGAAATGCCAACTACTCAAGGATCTGAAAAGGATTCAAAAATATGGACTTTAAATTTTGATGGGGCTAGAAGTAAAAATGGTGCTAGAGCAAGAATTTGGCTTACTGCTCCAAATGGTGAGAAAAATTTAAGGGCTATCCATTTTCAATTCGCTTGTACTAATAATGATGCCGAGTATGAATATTTATTACATGGGCTCCTATTAGCTAAGAAAAAGGGAACAAAGAATCTAATAGTAAAAGGAGATTCAGAATTAGTAGTAAAACAAATTAGAGAAAAGGCAATAGCAAAGAATGTCAGGATGAAATCCTATAAGCACAAAATTTGGGAATTAATAGAAGATTTTGAAGCTTTTAATATTGAAGTAGTTCCCAAAATTCAAAATTTTGAAGTGGATAGGATGGCACAAATTGGTTCGCAGTTTGATCCAGCAACTGACCTATTAGTTAACAATGAGTCAGTAAAGGCTATAGTAAGGCCAACTATCCCAGATAATGAGGATAATTGGCAAGTATTTGAAAATGATTTTCAAGTACTCTCATTCTTGAAACAATCAGGGGAATTCGCTGATCAATTGCAACCAAAGATTGAAGAGGCATATTGGGATCAAATTATACAATTAAAGAATAATAAACTTCCCAAAGGTTTAATCACTTTAGAGAACCTTTTTGATCTAGAAGATGTAAGCCTAGAGAAGAAAAGGTTCCAAGCAAACAAAGCAGATTATTCTAAAATAGAGGTAAGTGAAGGAAAAAAATTAAAAGCTAGAAATTCTGCAACTCAATTAGAAAAGGAAAGGCTAATTGAACTATGCAAAAAAATATGATAGAGTCATAGCCTGGAGCTATGAAGACCTTCATGGATATAATAGAGACATCATTCCACACACAATAGAACTGACTGAAGGATCTAAGCCTGTCAGACATAAATAGAGGCCAATGAATCCAAGGATTGAGCCTCTAATGGTGGATGAGTTGCAAAAACTTTTAGATTCTAAAATAATTTTTCCAATCAAACACTCAACCTGGGTATCAAATCTGGTACTAGTTAGAAAAAAAATGGTGATATAAGACTTTGTGTAGATTTCAGAGATCTAAACAAAGCATCTTTGAAGGATCACTATCCCTTGCCCTCCATGGAATGAATTCTACAAACTATGGCTGGATCAGAGAGATTCTCTTTACTAGATGGTTTCTCTGGATATAATCAGATTTGGTTGGCTAAAGAAGACCAATACAAGACTACTTTTACTACCAAATGGGGAACATTTGCATATGCTAAAATGCCATTTGGCCTATCAAATGCTAGAGCCACTTTTCAAAGAGCTATGGATGTTGCATTTGGGGAACTGATAAATAAAATCATCCTAATTTATCTTGATGATCTTACTGTTTTTTCAAAGAATGCTACTGATCATTTTGATCATTTAGAAGCTGTGTTTAAAAGATGTCAAGAATTTGGAATATCCTTGAATCATAAGAAATGTATATTTTTTTGTCCCTTAAGGCAAATTATTGGGACATATAATATCTAAATAAGGAGTCTCCATAGACCCATAAAGAGTGGTAGCTATAATGAACTTACCTCTTCTAGTAAATAAGAAAGCAATTCAATCTTTCTTGGGAAATTTTAATTTCTTCAGTCGGTTTATCTCTGTCTTTGCAAGCTTAGTAAGACTAGTGACACTCTTGCTGAAAAAAGACCTAATTTTCAAGTGGACTATGGAAGGAAGGCAAGCCTTTAAAGAGGTCAAGAAAGCTATCTCAATAGCTCCAGTACTTAGAAACCTAGACTTTTCTAAGCCTTTTGTAATGTATGTATATGGAGGAGAGCTCAGTATTGTTGTTGTCCTAATAAAGAAGGATGATAAACAAGAGGGAGAGCATCTAATAGCCTTTTTCTTGAGGACTCTTAGGGAATATGGAACCAGATATAACTTTGTGGAAAATAAATCATATGCTATGGTAAAATTTCTCAAAAAGTTTAGGCATATAGTATCAGGAAGTAAAATTCTGATACTTGTAGCACATCCAAGTGTCAAGGAATACATCATGGAGGGTGAAATAACTGAAAAAAGAGCAAAATGGATAACTAAGATCCTTGAATATGATGTAGAAGTCAAACCCACTAAATTAGTCAGAGGTAGGGGTTTGTGCCAATATATGACTCAAGATCTTTAAAAGATGATACCTAAAGAGATAAATTCAGGAACATAAGAAGAAATTGTATTGAGAATACAAGAAGTTGACTAGGAATCCTGGGTTACAAGCAAGATTCATTTTATGAAAAATGGGATTTACCCAAGATAACTCCCTCAAAATAAGAGAAGATACTATAGGATGCAAGGAGTTCATTTTGTTTTAATTGGACAGGTTCTTTTCAGAAGAAATTCTGATGGAAAATTGTTAAGATGTGTAGAAAAGGATGAGGCTAAGAAAATACTATGTGAAAGGCATCATGGAGTATCAGGTGGACATTTTTATACAAAGACCATAGCTATAAATATAAGTGAAGCAGGTTATTTTTGGCCTACTTTATTTACAAATTATTATTAGCTGGTTAAAAAGTGTCAATCTTGTCAATATTATGTGGGGATGAGAAGGAATGCAACAATGCCTCTTATTCCTATTATTGTGGATAAACCTTTTGCTCAATGGGGTCTTGACTTTATTGGAACGATAAATCTAGTATCTAGTATGGGTCACAAATGGATCTTAACACCCACAGATTATTTCACCAGATGGACCGAGGTAGTGCCTCTCAAGGAAGTAATAGAAAATGTGATCCTAGATTTTCTAGGGAGTATCACTACTCATTTTGGGGCTCCTCACACCTTAATTTAAAATAATGCTAAAGCATTTTTAGGGTCCAAAGTATTTGAATTTGCATTAAAGCATGGAATATATCTAAAAAATTCTTCTAATTATTACCCTCAGGGTAATGGTTTGGCAAAATTAACTAAGAAGAACCTGATTAGACTCATCAAAAGAATAGGGGCTAATCATCACAAGGAGTGGCATAAAGTATTTAATTTAGCACTGTGGGCTGATAGAATTGAGCCTAAATAGGTGATTAAAATGTCCCCATATGAATTGGTATATGGAAAACCTGCTATAATTCCCCTAAGGTTGGAGATTCCTGCTCTCTAGCTGATCAAACAGATTGAAATTGAAGAAAATGGTCCCATACAGGTTAGACTTGTGGAACTTCTAGAAGTTCAAGAAAAGAGGGATGCAACACATGATTCATTGTTAAAGCATCAAAAAATAATTAAAGACTCTTTTGATAAAAGAACTTCCAATCCTCATTCAAAACAGGCTCAATTGTTTTGAAATGGGATGCAAGAGCCACCAAGTTGTGTCAACACACTAAGTTTGAAGCATTATGGACTGACACTTATAGAATTCATATGTGAAAACAACAAAATTATTTTGAGCTAGAAATAATGGAAGGAAAACCTGAAGAGATTCTTGTGAATGGAATTTATTTGAAACATTTTAGATAAGCTATGTTTTTAGCAATTTTTGATCATGTGGGAGTTGTAGGTTCTTTTTGAGTAGGCTCAAAAGTCCTTGGGGTCACCAATAACTGTAGAGTAAAAAATACTCTACATTTTAGTAGCATGATCTGAATTTTGTTCCCACATACTTTGGTCTGAGATGGCAAAATTTTGAAATAGAGAGCAAGCACTAATTTTCCTTTTGAATCATTTTTGTCTAAGTGTCAAAGCTAAGTGGAAGCTGCCAAGTGTCATCGTTTGAGGCACTTTTCATAATTTTAGTAAGGCTGTAGAGATTGCCACGTACTTCATAGCAACTCAGTAGAGCATGACAAGTGTCAGCATTCAAATTTCATATCAGCATCTATGTTTTAAGTATTTCATATCGGCATCCACATTCCAAATCTCTTTTCAATGAGAGGTTTCAAAAGCTAAGTATTAAGATCAGGCGGAAAGCGCTAAGTGGCAATCATGGAAGGTCTCAATTTTACTTTTCTAAAAGCAATGGAGGATGCCACGTATCTTAGTAGAAGAGAGTGGAAGCCACCACATGTCAAGATCTGAATTATCTTCATTTTGCTTCATCGATATAACAAAGACTGTGGTGGGTCTCAAGTTTGTTTCTAAAGCAAGCGGAAGCCGCCAGGTGTCACTATCCATGTAAATGTGAAATGAGACCCGATTGTTTCTATGATAGAAATAGAGTAAAGTGGAGACTGCCATGTGTCACCTTTCACAAGTTTCTAAGAAGGTAGCTAAAAGAAGCAGAGACCACCACGTAACCCCAGATAAGTAAAGTGGAGATTGCCACATGTCCTTTGTTGAAGCAAGTAGAGATTGATACCTATCCCTATGCTCCTTTTCAAGTTTCTTGGGCAAGAAAGGTTATAGGTCTTATTTTCTTTTAAGTTGTTAAAGTTTTGAGGAAGCGGATTGTGACAGGTGTCAAACGTGAAACACTCATAAGCAAAGACACAAAAGGAGTATAAATTACACAGAAAGTGTCGTGTGTCTTCAATAGTGCTGTGAAACATGCCAAGTGTTGTTTTCTAGTGTTTCCTAAGTAATAAGAAGGTTTTCAAGGAATTGGCTAAGTGTTATCTTCTGTTTAAGAGAAGGGAGCATCCTGTGATCTATTTCAGCTAATGAACTGCTAGAAGACAAAGCATTTCAAAATCTAAGAAATATCTTCTGTTAGACACTTCCAATTCAGTTAGATTTCAGTTGGGCCATTAGATTGGGAACAAGCAGACAATTTGGAGTGAATCCAAGGCTATAAATAAGGGTGCAAATATCACCAAAAAAAGGAGGAGATACTAGAGACAATTTTTAGAGAGAATTATTGTCAAGAGTTTAGACTTTCTAGAGCTGTGACTAGGAATATCATTTGCCTTTGTTCTATCTTTTTAAGTTGGAAGGTTTATGTAACTGTGCATGTTTTTGTGCCTCTTATGTGATTGGAGAATTAATGAGAAGATTGAATCTTGTGCCTTTGTTGATATTTTTTGTGTCATTGTAAAAGTAGTCTAGGTTGTGTTGTCAAGAGTTTTAGACTTTCTAGAGCTATGATTAGGAATGTCATTTGCCTTTGTTCCATTTTCTTGAGTTGGAAAGTTTATATAAATGTGTGTGTTTCTATGCCTCTTATGTGACTGGAAAATTTAAATAATAAGATTGAACCATGTGCCTTTGTTGACATTTTTTGTATCATTGCAAAAGCAGTCTATACTGTGAGCCTCTATTTCTATTATTTACATCTTTTACATTGATCATGCACTTGTTTTCTCTTAAATGTAAATTAATCTTACATATAGTCTCACTGTGCTCAGGATTAAGGCTGAATTACATCCAGGTGCATCGCCATAGTTAGATTTTCTTTCTTGCATTTGTGTTTCTATAAAAATTCCTATCCCTTTTCCCAGTATACACTTGATATAAAGAAGAGACCAGCTTCTTAAAAATCTAGAGGTTGTTTCAAGTCATAAGTCCCACATCTTGAAACTTCCCATTATTGGTGTTAGAACAAGCACAATTTTAAACATCAACAGGGTACACATAGTTGGAGTTCCTTATGGGCTCTATGAGGTGAAGGGATGACTATGCTCCATCAGGGGTTGGAGGTGGAGCACATGATGTTGAGTGGTTCAAGACTACCCTAGGTGGATTGGTAGCTATGGACATCATATGGAAACCATATCTATAATTCCTCATCTAGCTAAGCTATGAGAGGGAGAACCTAACTATATAGATGTAGGTTATATATATGGATATATGGCTTGGTACTAACCCATTTATGTAATGATAGATATGGGTGGGATGATAGAGGGTGGCACCAATGGCTATAGATCTAGTCAACTAGGGTGGATAGGTATGGGTAGTGTTGGATTCATTCCAAGCTTAGGTATACGCTCTACAAGGATAGGTAGCCACATTATAGGGTTAGATTCAGGCATTACAGGGTTAGCTCTCCACCATTATAAGTGAGATAAATATACTTAGGAAGAGGACTAGGGTAGGTGTAGTAGTAGTAGTAGGAGGCCCACAAGACACAGTGCCTTAAGCATGTTATTTGGCTACCATTATGGAGCTTAGATATTATGAGGTGATGGTATCAAACTAGTTGCCCTAGGATATGAGGTATGTAGAGTACACAATGAGCTTGATCAATGGGACATCAATAACTACTCTAGGTTAGTGGGATTATATAATGGGATCGATAAGGGTCCTAGGGGGACCACCACTAGGTATAGGTGTAGGCATAGATGGGGCTAGTGGTAGTGGTATATGCCCATGATTATGTTGAGATATGTTATTTTGATGTATTATTTTTATATCGACTTGCATGCTGATGTAGCGAGATGTATATGTTTTGAGAGAGAGTTGACACATTATGACATGTATTATTTTTGGTTGATTTGATGTATATTATGGATGCTTATGATGTTATATATGATAGTCTCTTATGGTTTGTGATTATTTCTTATGGCTTTGGTTCATGTTTATGGTGTTGTACTTAGTAGTTTAGGCATGTGATGTTGTGATTATGCTTATGGTTATCATATGATATGTTATGGATGGATACATGTTATGGATTTATTTATGGTTATATGGGTAAAATGAGAAATGGTATATGCCCTAATTTTTGGCTTAGCTATTTGGTTTATTCTCATGATGGTGTAATGACACACTTATGGTTTATGTTGTTATTGATGTTCATGGTTTGCTATGATATATTGACATTATCTTTAACTCATTGATGAATAGATGTTTTTGCTTGATGACATAGCTCATGATGTTCATGATTTTGATGTGATGTTTATTTTTCATGCTCATAGTGATAGGCCTACATAAAATAATAAAAGATAAGAAAATGAACATGATGCCTTTTCACTGGTAAAGACTGACACAAAAACCAAAGTTAGATTGGCTTACTAAAAATAAGCCTTTTAGATGCTTCACATTAGCATGCCTAGGTTGATCGATAGGGATCCTATTTACATTATGTCAAGTAAGCTCATAGTCTCATGCGTATGATATGTGGAGGGAGAATGGGTGAAACTGGAACCATTAGGGAGACTAGTATGCCTTTTATATAGGTGTCTAAAGAGCTAGTATAAACAAGTCTATGTCCATATATAAAGTGTAGACTGATTAATGCAGGAAGTCTACTAAGTAGACTTGATTAAAGCTTTCCAAGATTGATATTATATATGAAATCTAATTGCAGCTTTCAAAATTAGTTTTCTCTTACTTTCACTATTTGCTTAAAGTCAGAGAAGCTAGTCGATGTGGGAATCTTCCAAGAAATTGCTAGCTTTGACTAATGCTTTACTCAACCATCCTTCAAGGGAGTGGTCTAAGTTTATGTGCTTAGTTCAAATTTTTTTGATAGTTATCCTTCAAGGGAGAAATCCACCTTACGTTTGGTAATTTTAGTTGACTTTTAATAGTTATCCTTCAAGGGAGCAGTCTATGAATGCTAAAAATGACCTATGATTCATTTTTTGATATTTGATATTGTTTATACTTTTATTTTATTTTCTTGCCCATAGACTTGTCCATACATGCTTAATGGATTACCTTAATCAAGGCAAAACTAAGCTGACATGAAGGTTTGGTAGGTGAAAGAGAGGTATAGGTGACAATGACCATAGGAACCGATCTCAAAGAGATGGGAAGTACTATGAGAATCATGTCATGGATAGAGTCATGATATCCATAGTTCAAGATTAGGCTGTAACTGTGATGGATAATCACATGATTTAGTTTTAATTGGTTACCCATAAAAAGAGGGAAATGAATATGGTTTTCATGGGACTAGCCTAAGACAAATGATGATTGTGATCCATATCTAACAATAGAAGGGATATAGATGTAAATCATTGAGAGGCTCAAGTTCTAGTTTGTCTTTGAGAGAGGATAAATGAGAAGCTCCTAATCCATACTTATGGGTAATGATGTAGGGTCCAAGCTAATTGTAATTAAATTTTCCCCTTTTTATTTTCTCCATATTAGTTACATGTTGGTTTTCTTTGAGGATAAGATATCTAATTCTAAATTCTCAAACTTTTAGATGTTTGTTATAGGCACGTTTGATTCATTATTGATAGACATGAAGATGGGAAAGAGTGGCCAAATGATGCTCATCAATTAGCTCAAGTTGAGCTAAACATTCTTGACAATAATCATTTTTTGAAACAAGGTCATGCAAAGATATATGAAGAGAAGGTATTTGGACTTCAAGACGAAATACAGTCTTAGCTCCAAACATGAGAAAAAAAGGTATAGCACCTATAGGAGTTTGGATGCTAATATGATATGCCCATAGAATGAAAGGGATGTACAAGTGTCAATCCTAGCCTAAGGCATTAACCATTTTGGTAAACATGTTATTAAGGGTTTTGTTAGAGGCTTCAGCTTGTCTATTTTCTTAGGGGTGATAAGGTGAGTAAAATCTAAGTTTAATACCAAATACATCACAAAGGCCTTGAACTTGTTTTTTTTTGAAATATTTGACATTATCGATGATGATATTATGGGGAGCACCAAAATGGTAGATGATGTGATGGGTAATAAATTCAACAATCTTTTTAGCCTTCATTGAGACAAGAGGAATAGCCTCTACCCATTTGGTAAAATATTCAGTTGTGATAATGATAGAATGATGTCATTGTGAAGAGTGGGCATTGATTTCACCAATAAGGTTGAGACTCCATTATGAAAAAGGCCAAAATTCTATGGAAATGTGAAGGCTATTACAAGGTATGTGATGTAAATTAGCATGTTTTTGACACTTGACACACTTTTTCACATAATCAAAGTAGTATTGGTTAAGGGTGGGCTAATAGTATCCCAGGTGGAGGATGTGTTTAGCTACATCAAGTCCACTAAAATGGCCCCCATAGATATCCTCATGTGTCTCTTTAATATCATGAGAGGGTTCTGGACCATAGAGGCAATGAAATAAGAGGCCATCAAAACCATGTTTTTAGATAATTCCTCCCATAATGGTATAATGGGATGTTCTCTAAATAAATGTCTAATGGGCATTCCTAGAGAGGCCAGAGGGAACTATTCCAAGTTGAAGGTAGTCGAAGGTTTGTTGATAACAAAGGTCAAGTAGAATCACTTCCACACTAAAGATGGTTGGCACGTCTAATTTGGTGTAGGAAGGTTTGGTGAGGTGATGGACAATGACTGATAGTTTGGAGTCTAAAAGTGTTGATAAGATCTGAGAGACAAGAGAAGCCATTGTATCAGGAAACTTTTTAGTGGATCATGGGTTGGTTTAAATATGATAGTTTTCAAATGAGGCTAGGATCTACGTGACTAGTTGTCTATACATTTGCTTCATTTCATTCTTACACTAGTAAATGCCATTGACTTGGTTGACCATAAGTTGGGAGTCACCAAATATATTGATTATTCTAACTCCTAAGGCTAAGGCAGTCTAGAGACCTATTACTAAGGCTTCATACTTGGCCACATTGTTGGTGCATTCAAAGTCAAGTTTAAATTACAAAGGAGTGATTTACTGATAAGGTAGATAAGGATGATGTTAGCCCCTCCACCATGTTGACATTTGGAACCATCAAAAAACATGGTTACATGGTTGGTAAAATTTGCTTGAGATAGATTTATGATTGACTCATCTTGAAATTCAAGAGGGGGAAGTTGGTTATTTTTTAGGGGTGCCTCAGCCAATTGGTTGGCAATTACTTACTCTTTGATTGATTTCTACTAGAGGAACTCAAGGTCAAACTCAACTAAAAAAATGAGCCACTTAACCATATGTTGGTTTTGGTATGGTTTGGAGTGCATGTATTTAAGGGGGTCAATATTAATTATGACAAAATTTTATGGTTTAGTGGTGAATTTTGGTGGATATGAAGACTAGGGATAAAAATAATTTCTCAGTATGTGTGTATTGAGTCTCATATTTGACAAGTGTGTGATTAATGTAATAGATGGCTTGGTCCTTGTGTTTTTCATCTAGATGGGCAAGCATCGCCCCTAGGGAGTGGTCTATGGTAGAGATATAGAATTAAAAAGGTTGGCCCTCCTTAGGAGATGTAAGTACAAGTGGAGATAGCAGGTACTCTTTAAGTGAATTAAAGGCCGATTGACAATCACCATTCCACTTTAAAAGAGATGTCTTTTTTCAAGAGGTGGTAGAAGGGTTGACATTGATCAGAGAGTTGGGAGATGAAATAACAAATGGATTGATTCTTACCCTATAAGATGTGGAGTTGTTTAATATTGGTTGGAAGTAACATCTTGAGGATGGCTTTGATTTTGGCTAGATCAACCTTGATTCCTTGAAGGGAAATGATGAAGCCAAGAAGTTTGCCTGATAAGACCCCAAAAATACATTTCTTAGGATTGAGGTAGATGTGATAGTGGATAAGTCACTCAAAGATAATCTTGAGAATGGCTAAATGGTTTTTGCAAATATTGGACTTCCCAATAAGGTCATCCACATAGTCTTTGATAATTGTATAGATAAGGTCATGAAAAATATAGGTCATGACATGTTGGTAGGTTGTTCTAGCATTCTTAAGACTGAAAGGAATGAATCTATAATATTAAGTCGCACATGGGGTGATAAAGGTAGTTTTTTTACTAATATTTAAGGGTAATAAAAATCTAATTATAACTTGAGAATCTATTTATGAGAGATAACATCTCATGGCCTATTATAAGATCAACAAGCTAGTCAATGCTGGGTAGAGGAAAGTCATCCTTTAGGTAGGTGAGGTTGAGGTCATGAAAATCCACACAGATATGTAGTCCCTCTATGGATTTGGTGATAGGTATGATAATCAAAACCCATTAGGGATAATCAATGGGTTGAATAAAGTTGATAGAAAGGAGGCATTATAGATCTTCTTTGATAAGGAGGGATATGCTAGGATGTATTCGACAAAGTTTTTGTTTGATAGGTTCGGCATCAGATTGGTTATGATGTTGTGAGTGGAAATGACCAAGTCAATGCCAAGCATATTGGCATATGACCAAGTGAATGCAATACTATGATCTTGGAGGAAGGTATAAAACTCCTATAGTTCCTCAGGGGTAAGGGTTTGGCCAAGCTTGACAATGTGGGGGTTATCTAGAGTGCCTAAGTTGATATCTATGGTAGATTCATTTAATATGATTGAGGTATTTAGAGGTAAGGATTTATGGATGGAAGAATCAGGTGTACCAAGGTAGGTGAGAATAGAATCATCATCCTAGTACTAAATAGTGTGAATGGTAGGAGAGTCTTCTCCCATGAGTTTAGGATGGGTCAAAGGGATGGATATGGGTGCCCCTTATTTTTGATAAGTTAGTGGGCTGAGGGTAATCACGTTGATTAAAAAAATGTTAGGTGGGATGATGTCCTCATCTTCACCCATCGGTAAAGGGGGTGTTGGTGAGGAAGGGGTTTCTTCTTCAACAATGGTAGGGGTAGTTTGTTTGGATTTCTTCTTATTGGGTAAAGTGAAGCCAAGGCCATGCTTCTCATGATGCTTTTAGGTCTCAATTGAGGTTAATGTGTGTGGGTCATGCTCATATCATCCCAAACTAAATCCCTTCCAAGCAAATTTATAAGGGTATAATTTGGTGAAGTATGGGTTGTCCAAATAAGAAAAGGTAGAGGTAAATGGTTGAGGTGGAGAGGGAGTGAAAACAACATTAAGTGGCTTGTCAAGTCCCCTATATATAAAGTGGGTTTGATAGATTAGAGGCCCCAAGGGGGTAATGGATCCAATGTTGGGGTAATAAATTGGTTGGTGGTTGAGTTTCTCATATTATTGGGGAGTAAAGAGGACATTAAGGGTGAGGAGACAACATTCTCTAAGGGTAAGGAGTTTTAAGGTAAGTTCCAAAAGATTAGTGATAGGTATTTGGTATATGAGGATAAATTAACTACTAGAGGCCTTAGTGGAAGGGGAAGAAGTAACAGTTTTAGCTTCCTTAGGTGAGGGCTTGATGGTGGTTGTTTGTAGTACTTTATATGGAGGCAAAATAATAGCATTAGGTTGGTAGGTCATATTGCATGCTACAAAAGGGCTAGGGTAAGCTTGTATGGTGACAACTTGAACTTATATTAAAACTTGACATAATGATGAAGGGTGGAAGGTACACATCCCATGGCTCAGATCCAAGGTCTCCTTAGTAAAACTTTATACTAGAATTCACATTTGACCACATAGAAACGTTCAAGGAGCATGCGAGGTCTTAGATGATTATGAAGGATGATGGTTCACAAATTAGTGTTAATGGTGTCGTTAAAGGATCTAAGGATGGCTGAATTTTTAGACATGACATTATTTGGTAACTTGAGTTGCTCATAGGCATGTGAAGAAATGATGTTGATATTGGCTCCCCCATCAATCATAACCTATTTGATGTGGGTCTAGTTGATGTGGGCTATAATAAAAAGAGAGGTATCTAGGTATTCAGGGTGGATAGAATGTATCTTTGAGTCCTTGAAGGTAATAAGGGTGGAAAGTTAGATAGAACCAACAAAGGCCTCTATAGGTTGGGAATCCCTAGTCTAACTTTAATGGCCTACATAGCCTTGATCATGCCCTGACAATGGTGAGATGAGGTGGAAATGAGCTCATAGAGGCTCATTTTATTATGGGTATAGTGAAGTTATTTAAGGATGACCCTCCTAATGGATTCAAAGGGGTTATCCTCTGAAGTGCCTAAGATGGTGACTTTGGGCTTAGCTATAGATGGGGAGGTTTGGATCTAGTTTGGTATAGGGTGAGTTGGTGGGTATGTCCATGGAATGGACACTTTGGCCTTCTCTTTATACTTTTGTTGTGATCATGTGACCACAATAATGGTATGGATAGATGGGTAAGGTGTGATGAGGGGTCGGGTAGATTCTTTGTCACTCTAAGGTGAGAATGGGGGATTATGAATGTGTTGGTGGTTGGTTGTTGGGTGTAATAGTGGAGGAATGGATGGAAGGTTATATACCAAAAGATCATCATCATCATATATTTGGTGGATAATGGCCTAGATAGATTTTAAATTCTTCATGTCATGCCTAGGTGTCTTATGATAGGAGCAGATTTGATGTTCATTATACTAGGTTGGTTTCAAACCAAGAAGATTGAAAGGTATAATGGAAGGAAATTTGAGGTAGGAGGTCTATACTAATATTTTATGAATGGTCATATAAGATTTTTTTAGAGGTAATAAAATTTTAGGGATCATGGTTTGGGTTGGTAATATGGGTGTGTTAGTGGCAATAGGTTTGGTGAGAGATGGTTTGGGTAAGGTGGTGTTTCTAGTTAATGGTTTTTGTTTAGGGATGTTGGTAGTTGGGGTGGTTGAGTTTGATGGTATGACTGGTTGTAATCTAGGAAGGATCAGTGCATCAAATAATAAATGTGCTAGTGTAATCAATGGCAGTGGGAGACATGTTGAAAGGGGGTTAATTTTTAAGCAAAGTGTAAGGATGAGGACCTAAGATAGTGGGAAAGGTAGAGGGAGGTAGAGTCTTAGTCATACATCCCTTCAATGTTTTCATCCTCTTGGTTGGTATGGGTTGAGACCTAGGTATAGGATTGGGTGAAGTTAAGTTTGCTTTCAAGGATGGGTGAACCAAACTCTAAGTAGGGAAGGCACCAAGAGTTTTGAAAGGTTTAGTTGGTGAGGTGGTGGTTATTTTGGTTGACTAAGAATTTGAGGTGTTGTTAGAAGTTTGGATTGGTTTAAGAGGCAGTGGAGAGATCATGGATTGGTTGGTTAGAGGAATTCTAGAATTTTAGGTTTGTTGAAGGAAGGAAGCTGTAACTATTAACAAAAAGTGGTTCAATCCATGTTTAGTTTTAAAGAAAATTCCTATTTATGTACTAATGGGGAAAAAGGTTTGCGTATTTGTCTTGAACCATGGGTAATTGATGTAATAGATAGATTTGTAGGCTGGGGAGGATGGTTGTTAGGTTGGTCTATTTCTTGAGGTGAGGAAGGTAGGGTTGGGATAGATAGCTCCTCCATTAGAGGTATTGGTGGAACCACTTCTCCTTTAGGGATGATGTCCATAGGTGTGGTAATTTGTTTGGTAGTTGGTAGAGGTGGTAGATCAGGGACATTTATTTGTTTAGAGGCACTAGTTGAGGTAATATGTGATGATTCCAATGCTTCTATGAGCATATCTAAGGAGAAAGGATCCTCCATGGTTTGGGTCTCTGAAGGAGGTTAATGTGAATCCATCACCTTAGTAGGTGAGGTGGGGGAAGATTAGGTAGATGGAGTAATTGGGTCCTCATGGGTAGGTGTATTATGAACCATATTGACCATGTTTGCATCATGAGAGCATTCAATCAGTATGTCCTCATTTTTTCTAGGGGCATGGTTGGGGAAAGGTTTCTTGAAGATGTCAAGAGATTGATTTTGAGGGGCAATGGGATTATCCAGCATGAGTTACCCTTTGTCAATAAGACTCTGAACAATATTCTTGAAATTATTACCTCGGCTGACATCATGTCTAATTATTTGATGAAATGCATAGATGTCATTCTAATTGTATCAAGCAGGTGATGGATGAGAAGAATAAGACCTTTTGGGAGGTTTGATGGGTAGAAGTTGTATAAGGTTAGCTTTTAGTATATTTTTTATAACTGAGGTATAGAATTATCAAAGTGGAGTGAATTATTTTTGGTTGCTTCAGTTTGGGTTCCTTTCATTTTGATTGGAGGTAATGGGATAATTTTGTTGATTGACATTAGATGGAGGGGAAGTTTTAAGGATGATGGCATTCACATTTCCCCTAGTCTTAGTTTTGTTATTGGCTTAGTTGCCTAGTTTGGGGGAAGAGGTTTCATTGGTCTTGAAGGTATAGTTATTGTTTCATAACTTCAAGTTACCCTCATCTATGGCCCAATTTTATAGCTTATGTGCCATGGTAAAAGCCTCATCAAAGGTTTTGAATCTTTGGACACGTAGTGTAGAATATATATGTTTGGCATAATCTCGAGCAAAAAGTTCTATAAGTTTAGGTTGAGGCAGGGATAATGAAAGCTAATTAATCAAACTTCTCCAATAGGCAAAAAAATTGGTAATGGACTCATTATTGAATTGACTAATAAAGTAAAGGTCCGTGATAAATACCTTATTGGAAATGTTAATGAAAAATTGATCCAAGAAGACTTGTGTTAGTTAGGTGAAAGAAAAGATGGAATTATTGGTAAGGGCACTATAACAATCAAGTGTTGTAGTGGATAAAGACATAGGGAAGGTTCAGAGGAGAAGGGCATCATTGTAAGCAACCATGTAGCATACATGCCTAAATTCCCTAAGATGTTTTTAGGGGTCCTCTTTGATATGAAATTTGGTAAATTTTAGAATCTCCCATTGAGGAGGGTAAGGTCTGATGGGGATAGAAGGGTGAATAGGTTCATTACAAATATGATCATAGGATAAGATGTTATGATCCCATAAAATAAATGACTCAAGGTTGGTCATCTTGTCCATGAGAATTTTTATTAGGTCAGTTTGAGGTGGTACACCAAAAGGATTGTAATCCTAATATTGTGGTTGAGGTTGAGAAACATATTGGTAATTATTTGGTGGTTGAGAGGCTACCACATATTGGAATGTGTATGCTAGAGGTTGGGTGGGGTAGGTGGATGATGGTAGTTGGGTAGTGGGTACATACCCTTATGGATTAGGGATGTATCCTATATTGGGTGAAATGGGTAACTAATAAGAAGTCTATGAAGATTGGGCATAGGTGGTAGTTGGGTTACTGAAAATAGGTGAGGTAGTGACCTTTGTGCTAAGGGGTGGTGAGGTATAAAGGATAGGTACCCCTAATCTTGGTAAAGGGGTATTAAATGATGGGTTATGTTTGATAGAGTGGAGGTTGGTAATATTAGTAGTTGGTGATTCAGATACAAGTGAGGTATGATGGGTTAATGGTTGGGTTATCCCCAAGGTATAGGAGTCATTAGTAGGGGTGGAAGGTGTAAGGACAACAAATGGTTGAATAGGTTGGTTGTTAGTCATAACATCAAAGGGGTTAGTAGATGAAGATGTCTAGGTGTTCCAAAGTTAGGTGGTGACTATGGAAATAGGGATAAACTTGATAAGGTGGGATGGAATGCCATAAGGAGGATCTTGAGTTGGAGTTGAAATTGGGATATAGTGAGAAAATGTGTTAAGACAGTGCTGAAGGGCCACTGGATTATTATCTAGAAAGGTGGTAAAATCCATGTCTCCTTAGGGAAATACCTGAGGGAAAGTAGGGATTCCTAATATATTAGGTGAATCTTCTACCTCAAATATGTACTCCATAAATGAAGAGGTAGAATAGGTTGATTTAAGTGATGGGTTTTGTTTTACTAGGTTTCTTTGTTGCTGACGAGTGAGAATCATACAAGAAATAGGGGAGAGAGAACAAGAATAATCTCACCACTAAAACAAGAATAAGAATAAATAAAATGATCAAGGAAATCAAGACACACACTATGAAGTACATTTAAGCCTAGAGATTAGTTTTAATCTCACTTTTAGATTATTCCTTAGTTTATGAGAATGTGTGATAGAAATTGGATTGTAGATCAAGTACTATAGAAGTAGTCTATGGTTGGTTTTTGGGTTATTTAGGTGCTCAAAGGAATCTATATTGGAATTAATATGTGTCTTGGTATTGGGGCCTACCCCTTCACTTCATAGTCTTATAGTGATAAGGGTGTTAGGTGCTTAGCTAATATATATTGATGTCTAGAGTTTATACTCAACCAGAGAATTGAGTTTCATCCTTACTTGGTAATGACCTCCAAGTAAGATTTTTAGGAATGGGTAAGGTGACCACTAGGTGATGAAATCCCAGTCAAGCCTTGTCTTAAAAAAATTTGATGTTTGATTGATGAAAGTGGTCTGGCTAGTGTGTGCAACAAAGGTGATGCTATAATAATATTACTTTGCTTTAATTCAAAGTGAATTGATGTTAAAAGCAAATGGATGTAGTTGATTTTAATCCCAAAAGAAATTTTAGTTTCATTTATGAGCACAAATAAAGAGGAGAGCATAAAAATGCAAATAAAACATGAGTAAAGACTCTACATCCCACCAAGCATGCCAAAATATTTCATGTAAATTTTCACTTAAGTTGTAAAGAAAGAGAGAAAAGAAACTCGATACAGGTATGGTTTAAAAACCTATTTGTTTGTGTGTATGCATCAAATCATAAGATTTTGAAGAGATCCTCTTTAGCTTGGGAAGAATACCTATAGATAAGAAATCACTAAAGCAAACTTATTTGTTAGATGGATAGTTGTGTGGATTGTCTAGTGATAGCTAGATCCTTAAAGTGAGAGCTTCTTTAGGGGTTTTCAATCCACACATTTTAAACAATCAAGTTGTTAAACTAGAGAGAAGATAATATCATCGATAATCAAAAGGTACTAAAATTGAATACAAAAAATCTTTCTAGAAAAGTAGACTAAAAATTATCTGATTAGTGATAAACTAATCAATACTAGTGTTAATGGGTTGGGTTATGGTTTAAAAATTTATAAGGGGACCTATGAGTTGTCAAAAACATAGAAAAATATATTTGATTAGGTGTAGGTGGGCTAAATTAGCTTGCTAGTTTTTTTGCCATAGGTGACCGTCGGTAGTTGAGGTGACCATCAGTGGTTAGCCTAACCATTGGTAGTTGATTGTGGTATTCTAAGTTTGATCAACAAAAGATGATGAGATTTCATAGATGAATTTTTGGAGTTAGGAAAGGGCTATATTGATTGCAAAATGGAATAAAAGCACATGAATATTGATAAATAAGTACTTGCCTTACCAGAAGTTAGTTGGGTGGGTGGTTGATGCAATTAGCTTATTGATGGAATTTCCCTTGATTATAAAAAAGTAACGGTACCTAAAATATTGGTTGAGAGATGATGGAAATTTGGCTCTCAATAAGATGGTTAATAATGCATGATAATGTTGATGATGCTAATTGACCTAATTGACTTGCAAAATAAAAATCTTGGATGCCTAAGCTCTTGATAATTATTATAGATGGATTTGACCTCTCATGCCTCTCTCTCTTATAGGAATAAGCAAGAGGTGGAAGTGAAGGTGTAACTGGGTCATCTAAATATAATGTTTACATTTAAAGGCTTGCAACACAAATTAGACAAGTTATATTTAAAAAAGGGTTGGTAGAGCTTGCATATTCTTAGTAAAAAGGTGGATCCTAACCGTCGATGATCAGGGGTTCCTAAGGCTGACCGTTGATAGTCACCCTAACCATTGATGGTTAGGGCCCACAAGGATAGGGTCCTAAAGGCTAGGGTTACTTAGCTAGGTGCAACTAAGTGCATATTGGTTTTAAGAGGGTCTAGGGTTACTTTTAGGGTCACTTCAACTTTTAGAATTAGCTGTGTAGATTTATAGTGTCTATAATAGATTTAATATAAGGAGTTTAATTAAACATAATCTTGGTCATTCATTTCAACATCTCTCACACTTTGAAGATTACTAGATGGACTGTGATGATGAAAAATGGTCAGAATCAAGAACTATTCCTAGTTTATAGTGAAATAAATAGTCAAATTTGGCATTAAAAAATACCAAAATAATTGGTATATGATAAAGTCATGTTGGATCCCATTTTTTAAAATGAGGTTATTCAATAAAATCACTACCTGTAGTTCATTGGGATAAGAAAAAATATATTTCCCTCATAAGTAGAACAAGGGAAGTGCTAGAAAAGACTCTCAAGTGGTTAAGGAGTAAATAATTGATGTTGGGAATATTGATTTCCCTACACCTCCTAGGAAGGATGAATTTTGTAGCTTATATAAATAAAAACATGGTGAACTAGATAAAGTAAATGTGTTGGTAGAAGAATGTAAATTATAAAGCTACATAGGATATTTATCTGATATTCATGCATTATGTACTCATTTTGTCATCATATAGCCTATTGTTTCTTATTTTCATGAGTTTTAATAAGCCATAATATGAAGAGACTCCACTTTTAGCACCAAGTATGAGAAGAAGATGAATAGTCATATATTGTAAATGTCTATATATACTTTTGTTTATAAGAAGAAGGGGGTTCTGCTATTAGAAGAGATCAATATAGATTATCTAGTTATGGTTACCTATATGATTTATTTATATGTTCCTTGAATTTTCCCTTGTGTTAAATGTATTGGTTACTTTCTATCTAAACTATTTTGAATGCATTATTTCAACTCTTACAATAACTAGTTATTCGTAAATTGCTCAATAACGTAGAATAATTAATGCATCTTATGTTCATATTAACTAATTTCTTATTTTTTATGATAAATTATTCCATGCACATGAATTATCTACAATCTATCCTCATCCTTATCATGTTATGATGCTTTAAGAACCTTTGCTAACAATAGTATGATGATCATGGAATAGGTAATATTTCAATTCTAAAATATTTGATAAATGAAGCAGGTCCGAGTAGAGAACTCCTAGTGACAAATAAAGTACAAAAATAAAAAACTATCCAAAAATATTTTTCACCATGAAGGTTTCTAAATATCAAGATAAAAAGGTTAGGTGAAAATCTCTCCTCTTCTCCTAATCCCTCAATTTCCCAAGAAGTTTTTGTTGATAGCTTCTTATGGTCCCAAGAGCTAGTAAAAAATATAAATCAGCACTTTGTTGCTTCTAATGACATATTTCTCCCTATATCATATGTTTCCCCACTAAAGAAGTCAATCCTATTTCTTTTTCTCTCTCAAATATTGAAATGCTTTTTATTTCCTCTCCAAGAAATTCAATTGATGTAGTTAACAAACAAGAACATGGATAAGCATCTTTTCAAGGTATCACAATTAAAAGAACACCTTCTTCCATCCTAACAATGTTAGCCCTACAAATATAAAATTTAGTTTCACCTCCTTATTAAGCATAATAAAATTATATTGGTTATCCATAGTGGTGAATAAAATTAAAAAAATGTTCAACCTGAGGAGATTGATTTTGGTACTTTGAGAATTCTAATTCCTTTTTCAAAAAGATCAAGAAAATCAAGAACTATCACATAAATGGTTACAAATGAAAGAGGATAAAAACATGGTAATTCCTTTAGTTGAGAAAGATAAATAAAATATCCAAGTTTAGGACTATCAGGTATCAAGAGTTCATTTGGGGAAATCTACGAGAGAAGGGATGAAGGAAGATATGTAGCTGGTAATTGACACCATTTTTGAGAAAATGGGAAAATATAAAGCAACAAAAGATGAATTGAAATTAAAAGTGGAGTATTTGAATTTGGTAATATAGAGGTTAATTAGACCAGTTCATATAATAATTTTTTGTCTTCATGTTGAAACATTGGAAAAAATAAAATAAATAAGTCAAATGGGTAATGTAGTACAAGATTAGATCAAGAAGATTACTAATCAAGGAGTTTCAACAATTCTTACTATAGTGACAATGGTTTCTAAAGTCCAATTAGAATGTGAACTGGTAAATAAAATGGGTATATAGAGAAAATACAAGACTAGGAAGAGTTCATCCCTAAAGTTATTGAATTTTAAAAATTTCCCTCTCATGATCTTATTGATGAAGTAGTCATCAAAAAATAAGAAGTTATTTACCAAATTGAATTATTTTGGGCCACAAAATTTAGAATCCAATCACTTTAAGAATGTGTCAAAAATTTCAATGATACAAGATCACTTGGGAGTGACATAATGATATAAATTGATGCATAAATCAAAAATTTGAAATGTTCTTTTAACAATGATAGGGTTCAAATGGAAATCATATTTTAGTAGAGGTTGTGGTTGAAGAATTCCAAAAACACATTCAAAAAGTTATAAATCTCATATCTTCATTTAATCATGAAATACTTCATCAATTAAGAAAATATCAAGTCAATGTATATAATCTTGACTTGATAATAAACAAAATTCAAAACAAGTTTCAAGAAATAAGAGAGTCAAATTGCTTAGTGGATATTGCATACAAGAATACAAATGGTCTTAACAAAGATTTGATAAGAGTATTTCTATAGAGATTTGATGACTTACTGAAATAAATGGAGTTATCAAAAAATCAATAAAATATTGAGGTCATTCTCAGCATTAGATAGTATCAGTAGCATCTTCATTGAATCTTTTAATTCTAAAGATTTTTTTTCACACTTCTTTTTGCAACTAACTTGTATTATCACATTGTATTCCCCTTAAAAATGTATGTTATTACTTTTAAAAATTGTGTCTCTTATAATTTTACTAACTTGCATCTTTAAGTTATACAAATTAATGATATATTTTTGCAAGTAGTGAAAAAAACACCAAAACACTTTTTTCAAGTAGTGTTAAGTGCTCAACAAACTTTTACACCCTTTTAAGTTTTAATTTTTTGTTGATGTTTTAAAAATTTGTAAAAATGTAATAAATGTGGTTATGCACCATAACCACTCATTTAGCCTATACATACAAGCTAAACCCTTATGATATGAGTTCTGAACATATAAATTTTGGGTAAAGTTTTTCTATAACGAGAGTTTGGAGTTTATACTCCATAAAGATCAATACAAAAAGGTTATTCTAAACTTTATGTTAGTGA
Organism: Torreya grandis; assembly: GCA_037957365.1. Classification (NCBI taxonomy): domain Eukaryota; kingdom Viridiplantae; phylum Streptophyta; class Pinopsida; order Cupressales; family Taxaceae; genus Torreya; species Torreya grandis. The sequence goes on from JARHVA010005323.1 coordinate 156,082, forward strand.
TTCCTTTTGAGTTGCATATATTTTCTTAATTCAATGTATTTGATCCTCATTTTTGAATCTCTATTATTATCATATTTTATTTATTAAGGCCAAGAAACTAAGTTACAAATTTTTGTCTAGAATTGTAATTGATATTTAAAATATAAGTGAAATCTTGATGGGAATAAAAATAATATTTTTATTATTTTTGTTAGAAATTACAGAAGGTTACTCATTTTTGTTATTAGTGATAAGTATCTTTCTGGTGTATGTTTAATATTCTTAAGGATATGAATATGTCTTTTCAACCCATTGAATTAAAGAGATTTACCCTTATGATGTCAATTTTTCCTCTAACACTTTTGTCAAGTCTCATTGTCTAACTTGATGAATTTGTTGTCTAAAAAATTCCTTCTCTTTCTCTCTCTAAATATTCCTTGGTAAAAAATCATTTTCATACTTTTAGGTTAAAAGTACTACCTCATGGTTTACACCTTTTTGTATGTAAATATATCCTTTTTAGTAGCTTTATTTTTAGCTTTCAATAAAGGTTACTCTACCTTCTAATAGGAGAGAGAATTCATTCCCCACACTGTTGACATGAATGTAATAATTCATCCCCTGACAAATTTTCACACCAATAGTTTTTGGCATCCACCATGGGTCACACATCTACAAATTTAATGCTAACCACATTATTATTTTGGTCTATATGATTTCCATCATCTCAAATACCACTCTACCAACCTGATCTATATTGGGAACAATCAACTTGAAGTGATATTATGTCAAACATCAGGAAATTTTTTTGAGATTCTAATAGGGTTTCTCTACTCTAATTGCAAATTATCCTAGCTAGTTTTTTAATCAAGAAATTGATCATGAAAAAATAATTTGAAATAATTTAAGAATATAGAAAAGCTCATAGAACCCATAAAACTACCCATAACCAATAAAGTATCACATGATCATTTTATGCTCTCATAATCCTTATCATCAACCTGGTTTGAATTAGGACCAAGCTTTCAAAGAAGATCTGGCTTCAATCTTTTGATTGTTTGATTTTGACAATAGAATAAGTGATGCTTAATTTGATAATGTTAGAGTAGAACTGAATATATAAGAAATATTTGTTGTCATTACCCAAAGTAATTTTGAAATAAATTCAAGGATTCAAGCTAGAAGACAAGCAAGGAAAATTACCTACATAGTTGAAAGAAATAAATTCATAGGAGAAAACTCATCTCATGACAATTCAAAAAGTGTAGGCCCCAGTTCTTCAACATAATATCAATTGAATAACTTAAACTTAGGAATATATTTCATCTAATTTTAGATCATTTTCTTGGGATGATAGAAGTAGCTCAACACATTTTTATAGAGTTGTTGAAATTCTATAAGAAGAATAAGATCATGTTGTTTTGGCACAAAGAGTAGAAGCAATAGATTGTGCAGAGCATGATAGATAAGGTCAGCACAAAGAATTATTCAACTTCAATATGTACCTAAACTCTAGTAATTATCTCTCAAACTAGTAAAAAATGATTTACTAGGTCAAGTAAGTCTAAAGGTGAAATTCACCCATTTTATAAATTGTAAGAATCTTCTAGTTTTAAACTAAACCCTAGACATCAAAGTATAATTCGGTAAACAAAAAGTCTTCCATTAACTCCTAATAAATATAAATAACTTCAAGGTGGAATAATAATAGCTTAGGTAATCATTTTATCAATAATTATCATTCCCCTAGAGATACCATGGCATTAATTTGGGGAAATGTTATTGACCCTTTGGCTTTAGGTCAGTTACATGACCTCCAAAAAGGGTCAATAAAAAACTTTCCAAAGTTATATGGAGATGGAAAATAATATTTAGACAAACACTTCATTGAATTCAATGTAACTTGCAGTGTCTTTGGTATAGAACATGAAGATGTGGTAGTTAGAGAGCTACTTAAAAAGGAAGATTATGAACCTATGAGGTATTTTATGTCTAAATTTAGTAATCTACTATATAAAATACCTGTATCTACAAGACAAACATATGAAAATAATAAATGGTTATTTATTAATTCCTAATTACCTAAATTTGGTTATAAATTGATAATAACAAGGGTAGTAGACCTTGATGCAACACAAACATTGGATATAGAATTTGAAGATGATTTAATTATGGTATGTAAATTAAAAAAAGAGTGATCCAAAGGAAAAGCATAGATAAGTGGTCAGAGTTCTATAGAGTATTTATTGCAAAAAATAGCCAATGATATTATGGTGTTAAATAATTATATTCTTCAAAAGTCTATTACCTTGACTTATCAATATCTATCGAAAAGAAATTTTGTGCTTTTTCATTGTAATCATCCATTATTATAGGATCCTCAACAAAATATCACAATTGAAGCATATTTATATTCTAATGTGAATCCTCTAGTCAATGTGATTCTATAAATAGAAGAATTTTTTGAATGTGAAGAAGTAAAAGAAGAAACAAAAATAGAAAATTCATTTCTTCAATAATGTGAATTCAAAAAACTTGGTGGTGACTCCATAAATGCATTTTTAGAATACAATTGTGATGAAGATGATTATGAATAAAATATTGGGGATATGAATAGTCAATCCTTTACAATTTTTATTAGATCCCAGAATCAAAAAAAGTAGTCTAGTAATCCACATGAAGAAGCTCTAAAAGTTATCCTCCCATGATAAACTACTCTACCAATGCAAACAAAAGAAAAACAACCACAAATAAGTAATTCTTATTATGTCAGTAATGTTAATGTTTCCCAACCTATTAAAATTCCTTCTAGTTATTTGTCTACTTTTGATATAATTGACCATGTCAAGAAAACCCAAATCCAAATGTTATAAACTGAGTACCTAAGAGCATACCTAGATCAATTAAATAGGTTAGTAGATTTCATTAAAAGAAAAATTCCCAATGCTAAAAAATCCAATACCAAAGGAATCCTAACTAACCCTATTGCTTCAAATCAAGTCAAATCAATGGTTGCATCCACTTCGAAGTCTAATATAGTTGACCCATTCTATATTTATTTATTCCTCAAGGGATACAAAGTCAGAAACTACATCATTGACATGGGAACCTCAGATATTCTCATGCCTAAAATTTTTTCTCATGCTCTTGGCCTACCCTGTACTAAAAACTTTGGACATTGTTATTCAATGGAGGTGAAACAAGTTCCACTTAGTGGATAGATTAAATATGCCCAAGTGGATTTGGCATCTTTTCCCCAAAAAAGGATTAACATCAATATTTTAGTTGTAGACATTACAATAGTATATGGGATTATTTATATAGAATTTCTTGTAAATAATTAGGTGTCAAAATCCAATTGGATTTTTCATATGCCATGATTCTAGTCAAAAGAGTCAAATAATGCCTAGAACCTAATTTGAAAACAAAATATTCAATGCAAAAATTAGATGATCCTAGGGTAGGAATTTTATATGAGGATGCCAAAATTAGTAAATACCTTTCGATGACAAAAAAGATATATAATTATGAGAAATCATACATCAAACCCAAATGATATTTAGACAATGGAGTTCAATGGTAGTTTTTCATCAACAGGTTTAGGTGTAGGTGTGATCTTGATATATCCATCTAAAGAAATCTTTCCTTTCTCCAACAAGTTGTAGTTTGAAGTAGTTTCAATGTACCATCAACATAGCTAAATATAAAACACTTTTATAGGGACTATAGGGTATAGAAGAAATGGGATTTAGAAATTTGAAAGTCTTAGGTGATGTTGAGATTATTTTTAAAAAGTTCAAAGGTCAATACCAAATAAAGAATGATCATCTAAGACATTAAAAGAATAAACTTTTCTATAATATAGAAGTTTTTTATATTTTTTCTATCAATGCAATTCCTCATGAACAGAACTCTAAAGCTGATACTTTGGTAGTATTAGCTTCTTTGATTATTTCTCATTCATAAATTGGTATATAAAAATATATAATCAAACTAATTTATAGGCTAAGTGTCCTATAAAATGTAGATAATTAGCAATTTTTTAATAGTGATCAACATATTATTTCATTCCTTGAGAAAGTAGATATCTTCAAAAATCTATATTTTGAAGGTAATGATTCTTCATATAGGGAATCTTCAGCTCACACATCAAAAGAAGGAGTCACCGATGAACAAGATGAAGAAGGCATTATCAATTTGAAAGTAAAAAAATCTCTAAAGGCTTGGTCTCTTTAGAATAATTATTTGAAAAACTTGATAGACTCATAAAGACTAAAATGCAAAAAGGGAACCTCAATTTTGCTAATTATGAAAAAGTGAAAATTGGCTCTAAGGAACATCCTAAGATTTTCAATATCAAGAAATTTTGTTCACTCAAAGAAAAAAAAATAGCCTTATTTTCAAGTACATTGACATACCTATGTATTCATATGCAAACTTTAAATATTTTTGAGCCAAAGAAATGTAACATATAGTTCCTCTAAAACTTTATGCAAAACCTTTCACATAAAAATAGAGCTAATAAAATCACAAAATTTTAGTAATAATTCTTAATTAAGTACAAAATATGCTTGATGTTCTCATTATCTTTTTTATTCACCATTCAACTTGGGTAGCAACATAGTACTAGTCTGTAATAAGAGTTGTGAGATTATAATCTATGTCAACTTTAGAAATCTCAATCAAGCATCTCTTAAAGACAACTATCCATTTTTTTATCATAGATCAGGTTCTCCAAGTAGTGATTATTATTTTGATGTTTTTAATGCTCCCTAGATTTTTAGGGTACAATCAAATCGAGGTTAATATGGAATGCTAACACAAAATAACATTCACAACACCTTGGGGTAATTTTACATATAGGTGGATGCCATTTCAATTAATCAATGGAGGAGACAATTTTCAAAGGGTAATGAATCTATCTTTCAAGGAATTGAATAACAAAATAATTTTGGTATATATTGATGACCTGACAATATTTTGAAAAAAGAGATAAGACCACTATGCAGATTTGGAGAAAGATTTTTAAAAGTATCAGTTGTATAGAATTTATCTTAACCCCAAGAAATATGTCTTTGGAGTGACTAAAGGTAAGATCATAGGCCTTATTGTTTCAAAATAATGAATAAAGATTGATCTAGAAAGGGTTGAGGTAATTCAAAAAGTTTCCCTACCTACAGGTAAACTAGGAATACATTCTTTGTTTAGGAAGGTGAGCTTTTAAAGAAGATTTATCCCTGACTTTGTTGAGCTAACTAACATATCAAAGATATAATGAAATGAAAACCCTCATTAAAATTGTAAAATTAAGGTAAAAAAAATATTCAAAATAATAATTGTTGCTATTTCTCATGCATTGACATTGGTTTGTCCTAATTTTAAGGAGTTCTTTATTTATTGCTATGCTTTGAATCATACACTTTCAATAATATTGATCCATAAAAATAAATAAGGTATTGAATATTTGATTGCCTTCATGATTTTTAATCTTAAATATTACAAGTTAAAATATTTTTTTTAATAAAATCATGCCTATGTAGTGGTGAAAGCAGTCAAATAATTTAGGTATTATATATTGCATTCACACTCTATCGTAATGGTGCCTAGCATGGCAGTTAAATCAATATTGACACACAAAAAATCTTGGTTATGAAAGATGGAACTAGATAACTAAGTTTCAAGATTATGATATGGATATAAAACACATGAAATTGGTTAGAGGAAAAGGACTATGTCAACTTAGGGCAGAGCAGGGAAATATTTGGTCAAATTATTCAATAGGTTTTGATGATAAAGATAAACAATGAATTTCCTTTGGTATTGTTTTTTAATTCTACTAATGAATGGTTTTCCCACATTTATTTTTTCATAACTTATGGGGAATGTCCTTAACACTTGAATGATAAGAAACATAGGATGGTCAAGCTATAGGCCAACAAATATGCCATATTGATTGAAACTCTTTTTAAGAAAAGCAATAATGGTTTCTTCCTAAGGTGTGTCAAAAAAAATATAAGAAAATCTTATTATAATATTTTCATGATCAATCTTGTGGAGGACACTCTTCTACCAAATTAATGGCTTATAATATCTCAAGGCCCATTACTACTGGCCAAATCTTTTCCAAGATTCATATGAACGGGTAATAAAGTGTAAATCATGTCAGTAATTTATGGGCAAACATAAATTGGTAGCACTTCCTCTTCAATGAGTGATAGTAGAAGAACCTTTCTAGAAATAGGGACTATATTTTTTTTGGATATTTAATCCTCATTAAATAATGGGGAACACTCATTTACTCACAACATTAAATTACTTCACTAAGTAGTGGAAGTGATTCCTATTAAGTAGACAACTTTATAGGTCATATGTAATTTCATTAAAGATAACATATTGGTGTGAAATGGGATTCCAAAAAATATATTCATAGATAACACTCCTAATTTTTATTCTTATAAATGATCATATTCTATTATGGTTATGTAATTTCATTATCCCATTCATAAAACTATCACCCATAAGGAAATGGGCAGGTTGAGTCAAGCAACAAGATCTTATTCACAATCATGCATAAAGTGGTTTATGAAAATCATATAAATTGGCATAATATGATCTATGATTATCTTTAGGTAGATCACATAACATATAAAAGGATATTAGTATGTCCCCATTCAAATTTCAATATGGAATATATTCCAAAATTCCTATAACTCTTGAGTTACCTACCCTACATTTGTCTATAGTTGTTGAGAATTTGAATTTTAAAAGCCCATTGGACAAAATAATTTTATACCTAAAACAATTGGAAGAGGAAAGGACATAATTGGTTTATATAATTATAGAACATCAAGCCGATTTTAAGTTTCTCTTTGATAATAATATGAAGAAAATAAAAATACAAGTAGGGGATCTGGTCTTACTCTGGGATAGTCACAAAGAACTAAAAGGAAGTCATGGGAAATTTGATTCACCTTGGATGGGTCCATTTAAAATTAGGTAATTTTATGGTAATAAAAATTTATATCTAGTATAGAATGATGTAAATCATCTATCATTTCCATATAATGGGAAATACATCAATAATTATCTCCAATGAGAAGCAGGTAGTCCTCTATTTGTATATATGTGAATACAATTTTTATCATGTTTATTTTTTGGTCATTATTTTCAGCTCGTGTCATGTCCATTCCTTCATTTTTAATTTATATACTATTTATTATTCCAACTCATTATTATTCCCCATTTATTATCTATTTTATATCAATTCACATATTTAATCTAGTGAATGACTCTATATCCCAACATTCTATTATAACATGTATAGGTAAATCCTTATTCACCTCTAAGCTTTTCGCCTTTCCAATCATGGTTCATTCTAGTTATATCCTATAATGAAAGCCTTGAATTCAATTTTTTAAATCAAAGTTTCATTATGACTAAATTCTATTGTCAATCAAGTTTTTAACAAGTTATAGTCATTCTTTGTATCTATAGTCAATCATCAAAAGTTTAGGAGAGGTTTCTCTCTTTTCATTTTAGTTTCTGTGAAAACACATAATGAAAAATTACCTCACATATACTATCCTTTGATATATGTGATAGCATCTATTATGTTGAGTACCTGATGCCCTTGCATACATTGTCCATTAACATGTGATAGCATTATTATGGTTTGAGGATCCATGATTTTATCAAAGATTGGTTGTCTCCTAGTTAATCAAGTTATAGTTAAATTTAAGATTCCATTATCCAATAGATAAGATACTCTCCTATGAAACTAGATTATAAGTTATTTCCATCACTTTTATTTCAAAATCCTAGTCGAATCCAATTATTCTCATGGTTTTTAAAAATTCAAAAATTAGCAAAAATTGAATTAATTTTTGGCTAGTTTTGGTTTATCTCTAAAATTTTCAATTTTAACAAAATGGAAAATTAATTAATTAATTTAATTGAAAATCAAAGTTACAATCAAAAAATATTATTTAATAAAACATGCAAATACCCTCTAAAATTTTTGTGCCATGTAAAAAGCTTTCAACTTCTCTCACAACTATGAAAAACTCTCACTAAATTTTTTCAATTTGTGCAAGTGCTTTATATTTTTATCCAATTGCATTAAATTACCTAAACACTTTTTCAAGTCATGAATTTTTTTATTTCAACCTTTACATGAAATGAAATTGCAAAATTAAAAAAAATTAATTTTTTTTAAATTATTTTAATTAAAATATGAAATTCACTTTTTATTTTCCCCATTGTCATGTAATTATTGTGGATACTTCCCTGAGTCATAAAAATGAGTCTTGACACTTACCTAAAACATGCAATTAAAATATTCCCTTCCACTTTCATGAAATTTGTCTTTTATTCTCCACACACCATGCACATGCCGTATTTTTTTCCCAGGTGGTGTTAAAATAAAACTTCTTCTCTTCTAACTATTTTGAAGCCCTTTCACACCATTCAAGCATGTAAAAGATTAAAATAATATTTTCAACTAAGAATCAAAGTAACTTGATCAAATTTCATTTTATTTTACTTAGCACCATATCAAATATCATTTTATGTATTTTTTGCAAAAGGGAAGTTGTACGACACCATTGGAATTGGAAGAGGGTATGAAGTGTAAATTAAAAAGAAAATAATCAAATTTAATTTTGTTCACCTAAAAAAAATTGTAAGGAGATTTCATAAAGGAGAGATAGGTTTTAGTTTATTTTCATTCTATTTTATACTAATAAAAACTATACTACTATACAATCCAAGAAGAGCATGCAGATAAAAAAATAATAAATTAAACTTTCTTTTGTTTTCCCCCATTATATGAAAAGCTTTATGGCACCATATCCATTAGATAGATGATAAAATCAAACTAGATAAAAAATTTAATTTGTTTTAACCTACATAGGAGGTCGTATGGTGCAATTAAGGTGATAAAGGTAAAAAAATTTAAAAAAAGTAGCTGGTCCAAAATATTTTTATTTTTGCATGTAAAAAGAGGTTGTACATTTCCAAAATGAGAGGGGTGTAAATAAAAATTAAAAAATAAAGGAGCAACATTTTATTTTGTTTATTTTCATCCATCAAGTGAGGTCATACGACTATCATATGAATAAAAAGGCAAATAAAGGAGAAACGAAACAATTAAATTTTATTTTTTTGCCTATTATAATTATAAGGTGCTTTAGGGGAAGTGAATTTCATAAATGAGCAAATCAATAAGGATGTAAAAATTTCATATTAATTCTATTACTTTTTTCATGTAATAAGTTGTGCATTGCAATAAAATTTCTCCTTACTGTGTGGATGAGGAATGATAATTGAATAGGTGGTGAAATTTTCTAAATGAAACTAAAGAATCACCAAAGCAAATTCATGGACAAGCTAGTGTTGAATTTTTCTCCAAGGCATTTTGTCAAATGGTTATCACACTTCATGAATATGTTACAACCTCATAAAAAGGGTGACATCAGAGTGAAGCAAATTTGTACAGGTTAAGCTATGATTATAATTTTTAGGTGTAATTAAATAACTTATTTTGTTTTACAAAAAAATTTAAATAAACTATCATTCAATGAATATTGATCAACTATCAATTTTCTTGCAAAATTAATTTTTTCATCCACTAATCTAGAAAATCCAACTCTAAACAAAGACAAATAAATTATGAAGTAATATTTTTAGGGAGTAATGCCTCTTTATTATTATAATCTAATGTGGACAAACTTTAAAATATAGATCTAGGTCATATTGACTTAGAAATTATTTTTGAGAGAATGAATGTAGCACCCAACGCTGACTTTGGTTAAAGTATTTTTGACAGTGGATTGGCACAAGCTATATACTTTCTAATTTCAATGAAATCTATTGAATTTTTTTTGGTCATGATAGAAGATTATAATTCAAAAACAAGAGAAGTAAGAGATTTAGAGGGTAAATTGCTAGTAAGCTTAACTCTGGATCACATAGATAGTATGTTACATCTTCCAGAGAAAGAATATTTTGTGCATTTAATTCTTGATTCCTCTAAAAAAATGGATGATAATAATGTATAATGTGTTAAACAAGTCAAAAATGGATGGTTGATCAAACCAAGAGAATCTTCTTTATGGATTTCAAATAATCTTGTAAGATCTAAGTTTAAGAATGAGATAAATGATATAATAACATTATTACATAAGAATAGTGGGGAACTCAATAGCTAAATTTTTTTAGACATGAATGTATAAATTCATTTGGATCATTCACAAAAATAGTAAATATTTCAATTGGGGACAACTAATCAGTGTTGAAATCCATAAATATCTAATGGAGGTAAAGGTCACATCAAAATTTTATGACTTCTTATATTGTCTATGTTGTTTTTAGTCGAATATATTTTGATGGATTGCATATGGTGGGTGACTTAGGAAAAATAAAAGTATATGATTTTTATCCCCAATATGCATTAAAATAAATCACTCAACACTTTAGGAGGGTAAATGATTATTTACTTCAATTTTTAATTCAATTGTTCAATAAATAACTTTTCAACACAAAGATATAAGTGGTGGCTACCAAATAAATAGCTAAATGGGGAACTTGGTTCATAAAATTCCTAACTTTTAGATATTTGAGGATCAATAGTTGTAAAATTAATCGATACATACTTCCATGGTATGTAATTGATAAGTGGTAATTAGTAGAGCTAGTGAGACAACTTATTGAAACACACAAGGTTTTGACATGTAGACACATATCAAGGATCAAATTTTCAATTTCTATTGGTACGTACACTTATCCATCATGAATGAAAGATTAAACAATGGAAAAATATATGTCTCATTGTAATCTCAACATTTTTGAAAGTAGGTTTGCATTTGATATAAGGGTTTTAATTGAACATATCTTGGGCCTACATTTAAACATCTCTAACACTTTTAAGATTACTGGATGGATGATGCTAATGAAAATATGGTCAAAATTAGGGACTATTTATGGTTTACCATGAAATAGATAGTCAAATTTGGAATAACAAGAAATACCAAAATAATTGGTAGATGATGAAGTTGTGTTGGATCCCATTTTTGAAAAGGAAGACATTACAACAAAACCACTATGTATAGTTCATTTGGATAAGAAAAAATCTACTTCCCTCAGAAGTAGAACAAGGGAAGTGATAGAAAGGGATCTCAAGTGGTTAAGGAGTAAAGGAATTGATGTCGGGAATATTTATTTCCCTACACCTCTTAGGTGATATGAATTTGGAGATTTATGTAAACAATAACATGTTGAAATGGAGAAATTAAATGAAGCGGGTCCAAGTAGAGAACTCCTGGTGACAGAAGAAGCATAAGAACTAGAAACTATTAAAAAGGATATTCTATCATAAAGGGTTTTAAAACTCAAGATAAAAAAGTTGGGTGAAAATATCTCCTATTATCCTAATCCCTCAAATTCTCAATAAGTTCTTGTTGATAGCTTCCCATAATTCCAAGATCTTATAGAAAATATAACTAAAAAATTCCTTACTACTAATGACATATTACTCCCAATATCATCTATTTCCCCATACAAGAAGTCACTCCTATTTATTCTTCTCCCTTAATTCATGAAATGCATATTATTTCCTTTTTAATAACTCTAATTAATGTAGTTAGTAAATAAGAACAAGGAAAAACATCTTTTCAAGGTATCACAATTTAAAGAACGCCTTTTGCCCTAGCAATGTTGGCCCCACAAATCTCAACTTTTCTTTCACCTCCTTATTTAAGAATAAAAAAATCAGATTGTTTATCCATAGCGGTAAAGAAAAGAAGAAAAATTGTTGAACCTAAGGAGATTGATTTTGGTACTCTGATAATTCCAATTCTTTTTTCAAAAAGATCAATAAAAGTAAGAACTATCTCACAAATGGTAACATATAAAAGAGGAGAAAAATACATAGAGGTGTAAATTTATATAGTTGAGAAAGATAAACTAGATATCCAAGTTGAGGACTTTTAGGTATCAAGAGTTCATTTGGGTAAATCTACCAGAGAAGGGATGAAGGAAGATATGCAGCTGGTAATTTGCACTTTTTTTAGAAAATAGGAAAAGATAAAACAATGAAAGATGAATTGAAATAAAAAGTATAGCAGTTGAATTTAGTAATATAAAGGGTTATTAGACTAGTTCAAATAATAATTATTTTTTCAAGTCTTCATGTTGAAATATTGGATAAAAATAATAATTAAGCCAAATGGGTAATGTAGTAAAAGATTGGATCGTTACGATCACTAATCAAGGAGTTTCAAAAATTCTCACTACAGTGATAATGGTTTCTAAAGTCCAATAAAAATGTGAATAGGTAAAAAAATGGAAAATGGGTATATGGAGGAAATACATAACTAGGAAGAGTTTATCCCTAAATCGATTAAATTCTCAAAATTTCCCTATCATGATCTTATTTATGAATAGGTCATCAAAAAATAAATTATTTATAAAATTGAATTCCTTTAAGCCACAAAATTTAGAATCTAATCACTTTAATAATGTATCAAAAATTTCAATAATGCAAGATCACTTGGGAGTGACATAATTATAAAAATTAATGTAGAAGTCAAAAAGTTAAAATGTCCTTTCATCAATGATAGAGATCAAAATAGAAATCCTATTTGAGTAGAAGTCATGGTTGAAGAATTCAAAAAGTACATTCAAGAAGTTATAAATCCCATATCTTCATTTGATCAAAAAATAATTCATCAATTAGATAAATATAAAATCAATGCAAATAATCTTGACTTGACGATAAATAAACTTCAAAACAAGTTTTTGAAAATAAGAAAGTGGAACTACTCATCAAATATCACATAAGGGTATACATATGGTCCTAAAAAAGATTTGCTAAAAGAATCTCTACAAATATTTGATGACTTACTAAAATAAAATGATTTATCAAAAAATAATAAAAATATCGAGGTCGTTCTCAACATTATAAAGTATCGGTAGGAGCTTCATCAGATCTTTTGACTCTAAAGCTTTCTTATCACACTTTTTAAAACTAACTTGTTTTATCATATTGCATTTCCCCTTGTAAATGTATTTTGTTAGTTTTAAAAATTGTCACTTGTATTTTTTCCAACTTGCCTCTTCAAGTTGTACAAACTGATGATATACATTTGCAAGTAGTGTAAAAACACCAAAACACTTTTTTCAAGTAGTGTCAAGTGATCAATGAGAATTTTTCACCCTTACAAATTGCAATTTTTTGTTGTTGTTTTTAAAAATTTGTAAAAAGGTAAAAAAAAGATGTTATGCAATATAACCAGCCATTTAGCCTATAAATATAAGATAAACCCTCATAATATGGGTTCTGAATAGAGAAATTTTGGGAAAATATTTTTGTAAAGAGAGATTACTTCATGAAGATCAATACAAAGATATTCTTCTAAACTTTGTGTTCATGATTCCTTTTGAATAATGTATATTTAATTAATTAAATGTATTTGATCCTCATTTTTGAATTTCTATTGCTATCTTATTTTAATTTTTAAGGCCAAGAAATTAAGTTATAAATTTTTATCTAGAATTGTAATTGATATTTTGAATGTAAGTGAAATCTCGATGGGAATAGAAACAATATTTTTATTAGAAAATATAGAAGGTTTCTTATTTTTGTTAAAAGTGCTAGGTATCTTTCTAGTGTATGTTTCATATTCTTAAGGTTATGATTATGTATTTTCAACCAATTGAATGAAAGAGATTACCCCTTTTGATGTGAATTTTTCCTCCAACACTTTTTTCAAGTCTTAGTGTCTAACTTGATGAATTTGTTGTCTAAAACATTCCTTCTCTCTCTTTCTCTATCTAAATATTCCTTGCTAATTGTTTTTTGTAATTTTAGGTTAAAATCACTACCTCATGATTTACAGCTTTTTGTGTGTAAATAGTTCCTTTTTAATAGCTTTTTTTTTTTGCTTTCAATAAAGGTAGCTCTGTCTTCCAAGAGGAGATTGTGAATGCAATAATTTTTCCCTTGACAAATTTTCATTCCAACACTACTGATCTCAAAATATTATTAAAATTAGAACTAAAGAAAGTAAATTAAAAATATTCACTTTCAAAACTATGCAAAAGCATAAAGCACTAAAATGTAGAACATAATAAGTATTTTGATAAAGCCACCAAATCTTATAACATGAAACCAAATGAAAAAAATTGAAACAAAACCACAAAATTACAAAAGTTACTTTTTAAAATCATCTTCCTCTAAAACTAAATCAATCATTGGATCCCCTTTATCTATTTTATACTTAGTATATTTGAGAGGTGAAATTGGTATCTCAATAATATTAGTTCCACCAGAGTCATCATCCACCTCAAGCTTATCCATTTTCATCACATGAGTGACTATAGGATAATACAAAGGAATACTAATGTGTTTCTTGTTGGATGAGGAAAATTTGTCAAGAGATTATGAAATAAGGATAAGACAATAGTAAGAGTAGAATTAGTAAGATAAGGATTAATTTATGGGAATAATTTAGAATGATAAAATACAAGATTGACATTCAGGCAAAATTTCATGGGTTGTATGCATCTCTTGATAACATTCTCTTAGTTTACCTCATCCAAATAGTCAAGATCACCAACTAGATCATTTCGAACCTCTATGAAAAATATTACCCTACATAGCCAATTAAGTAGGTGGAATATTATATAAAATCATCTATAAATTTGGTTCATTTACATCAAAGTGTAGAGAAAATTAGGTTTCATGATAAAAACACTAATAAAATGCATTAGCATCCCTACAACCCTAGAAATATCTATCTCAATGACTACTTCAAGAAATAGTTATACTATTCTGCTACGTGTTTCACCTACCTCATATATTTATTCTAAACCTTGCAAGCCTTGACTCTAGCCTGACATTTCTCTATTTTGAAATAAATTTAAATTAAAACTTAGAATACTTACAGTCTTTCAATTTTAGCATAAAATTATGAGAATAATAACTCAACAACTCATATCAATGAAAATTATCAATCAAATATAATCCTTATACTCATTAATCATTTTGTATATCTGAGATTTTTAAGAAATAAAAGATTTCATCTAGACTATCATATCTCTTTAAATTACAACACATTACAAGATTTAAATATAAATTCCAATCTCATTTAATAAACCCAAAGTCAGAATACAACTAAAATATTATGAAATCTAAAGATAGAGAAATAACTTTGAGTTTATAACTAGTTCAATCAAGAATTTAGCTAAATAAAACTTTTAATGAAATAAAGATTATATTATAAATATAAATATTAACATGCATAAGACTATTCACAAAAAATTGTGGTAAAGAACATACCACAATAATAAACTAGGCCAAGTTGTAGAAATAACAACAAACAAACTAGGTTGAGCCTAGGATCAAAATAAACAAACAACTAGGCCAAGCCTAGAAAAGCTCTATAACATCAAAAATACTAAGTAGAAATACTATATAAACTAGTAAAAGAGGGTTATAGATCAGTGGGATAACCAAAATAAGATCCCATGAGATCTTTCCCTTCATTAACAGGGTCTCAACCAAAAATAGAGTTATGGTGATCACCCTCCTCTTGAATTTTTATGTATTGGTCTATTTACCAGGGGAAAATATCTAAATCTAGCTATAGAAATCCTTTATCTAGAGGTTATTACTAGCCACCATGATCATTCCTAGGTTGAAATTCCATATGTGTTAGATCACATGGGGTAGAGATACCCACCCTTGAGCTTGTAGAGAATGAGGAGGCAAAGATCCCCATCCTGTTTGGTAGAGCTAAGAGAGGAGAGAAACCCAATGTGGAACTAGTAGCTTAGTTTCTATAACATTGATGAGACTATCTTTGATGAAATCCACCCTATGAGGTACCACTTATGCTTCTTGGTGGTGATTTTTGATGCAAGGAAGGAGGTACAAAAGCAACATTACAAGGGGCATTCCTATAGTGGAAAATAAATTGTTGTAGGTATTCAAGCTCCATAGATACTTTGTTGGTTTGAACTTGAATTTATAGAAGTATGTTATAAATAACCATATATTTATTATAGATAGAAAAGTAAATGTCAGTACCAACGTTAGAGATTAAAACTAAATTCCTTTCTTTCCATAACTACAATAGGATTTCTACTCTCAAAGTATGCTAGACTTGGGTTTATTGAGGAAGCATTTTAGGATTGTCACCCAAGAAAATATGAAATAAACAAAAGGGTTCTAGGTGAAAGGGCCTAAAAAATCATAGATCTAAAACCAAGCACCTTGGGCTTTAGGATAAAACCAAAATAATTTCATGAGAGTCTCCAATTACCTATAGAATAAGAATCGATGTTGCATGACCCCAAATTGAACTAATAATCTACTAATACGAAGCCCTTGATGAATCAAACACCAATCAAAGTGAGAAATCTTAGGTTCAATATAAGCAAACCAAATAGTTTTAAATTTTCCCTCCTAAATTGATGGGGTGAACAAATATCCCAGTTGGAATTGAGATTATCCACATGGGCAAATGTGGGGAGATCCATTAATATCCATTGCAAGATGTGTAGTTTTGGAAATGGGTGTTGACATACCATTTCAAATCCTTCCACCAAGGGCAAAAGAGGAGACTGATATTGTGAAGTAAATCAGCTAGGACAACCTTGATAATCACCTCATAGGATTCCTTTTCCATAGAGGAAAACTTATATTTATCTTTGAATTCATCCTAGGGAAGCTAAAAATGAGAATTCTTATAAAACATATCTTGCACCATACAAATTCCTTTGCAAAAAAAGTTGAGATAATGTATCCATGAAACCTATTCAAGAGGGATGAATTGATATTTATAATAGGGAACCACTAAAGAAAATGTTAGTTGATATAAAGAGCATCTCAAAAACCTGAGCCATTTCATAATAACCATGGTTTAACTTTTTCTTAGGCTTTTCAATTTCTTTTAATCATAAATGAACCCACCATTTTCATAGGTGTTGTAAGAGTAATAAGGTTAGAAAACCATAAGCCTTTCCACATTGAGTGTCCATCAATAATGCCTTGAGAAATACAATGATGGATTAATATATTTCAAGCTTCATTTCCTTTAATGGCACAGATAATATATTTGACAAAAATATCCAAACCTTGTTGAGAAATCAAACCCATACCTCTTGCCTCTTTGGGAAGACAATAATATTCACAGGCCACCCTATGGAACCCTTTGTTAGTGGAGGTATTAGCCAAAATAAAGTCATAGAATAATTTTTTAAGATTTTGGACTTAATTTTTAGATGGAACCCAACAAGAATAATAATACACATGGGTTTATACAAGCACCTTGGATTGAATTTAAAACTTACCATATAACAATAAATGTTTGGTGATTTAATATGAAGGATTTTTATCGACCTTATCCACACAAAATTTCCATAGGCTAGAAGGGGAGGCCTAGAATACAAAAATAATTCTCATGAAATTTAAAATTTGATCATGTTAGAGCCATTTAAACTCATAATGGATCACCCAAGGAGGCAGAGGGAGAAAGGATTATCTATAACATTGAGTTTTTTACCATTGAATTGAAGAGTTGAAAGCAAGACAAAATGATATATAGATAGTGCATGATATTGGAAACATTGTCTTAATCTTTAATGAGGATGAGAAAAGAGTCATACACAAAATTAACATCAAGAAGTCTCATAGGATCCTTAGAATGCAATGAGATACCATGAACAAGCCCTTGATATTGATCATTAGAAAATAGAGATCTAAAACCTTTAATAGTGAGAACATAAAGATTACATGCTGGTGGGAAACCTTACCTAATGGATCTAAAAAGATTAAATTGCTTAGAGATAAATCCATTAATGGAAAGAGAAGAAAAGGCATCATCAAATATCATTTGAGTTGATTTTAAGAAAGTTAGGTCAAATCCTAATTCTTTTAGCATAGCCAAAATAAATGGCTACTCAATTCGATCATAGAATTTTTCTAATTCAATTTAATAAAAATATCCTTTTGATAGGAAATGAAAGCCCATTCCATGCCTTTCCACACTATAATGACATTATCCAAAATGTATCTACCATGAATGAATCTAGTTTGCTCAAGTTGAACAATCAAAGGTAAAATGTGGTGAATATGAAGTTCTAAAGATTTATAAATTTTATTATAAGAGACATTAAGCAAAGTGATAGGCCAATAATTTTAGATAAAATAGGGGTCTCATTGATTTAGGATTAATTTTATGTGCCCTTTGTTAATACCAGAGCCCAAATACAGGGTGTGGAAGGCTTTGAGATAGACTTGATATAAGTCAGGCCCAATAGTGTCCCACATTGTCTTTTAAAATTCACAAGGGAAGCCAACATAGCTAATAGCTTTGTCATTGGCCATTTTCATAACTACCTAAAAAAAATCATCGATGGAGATTTTTTTATCACAAGAAACCCATTGAGATAGAAATTAAAAGACATTGGTTGAGGGCTTGATGTCACTCCAAACAAGGCTTTTGAGCTATGGATAATTATTGATAGTTCCTAGTAAAGGATTTGACCATGCCTGGAACTTTAGTGAGGAACTGGTCAACATACTGAATGGATTTAATCTTTTGAGAAGAGTGTTTGGCTTTGAGCATTTGAAAAAAAATGGTTTTAACAACACACTGTACATTAATTTTAAACCCTAGCACTTAATACTATCATTTCATTGAAATATGAGTACAATATGAAATTATTTCTCCTTTAATAAAGGTGATTAAACAAAACTACCCTCAAATAAGAAACCAACTTCAGTTAGGAAAACCCATCTTAAATATAACTTGTATGATATCTATTTCCTATGGCATTTGAAAATAAATATAAAAAACCCTAAGTTTTCAAATGCAAGTCAGATAACTTAAACCTTAGAAATATTTCACATTTAGAAATAAAAAATCATCACTTATCCTCGAAAACTCATATATGCATAATATCATCTAAGGACAAGATTCCATTTGGCATTGATTTTGAGACCAAAACAAACAAAGTAGACCGAATGTTTAATTGGCTAAAAGTTTAAAACTAAAATGAATGATAGGAATAATAAATGCTTTACTTACAAAAATAAAATCATGATCAATATCAAAAAATTAATTTCACAACATATTTTTTATTCCTTTCAACAAATAGCCACCTTCAGTAGTCTCAACATCATTCACATGTAACTAGGCAATCTAGATAACAAGAAAATGAATGAACATTTATAAAAACATGAACATAATAGCTTATTTACCTCCAAATTCTCTTAAATTTTTTATCTTAAACAAATACAAATAGTGACTTCCACTATAATTTGTTTGCAAAACAATAACCCAAAAGGCAAACTCAAAAAATAAGTTGCATTGATGTATTGAATAGAATAAACATTTCAAAATCAAAATAATTCTTTTTTTTTCCTACTTGTGTATGAAGATGAAATCTTTACCTTTATGGTAATAATTTATACAAAAATAATTTTAAACTATGTCAACCAATACTTCTTAGCAACAAGAAAGCTATCCATTGAGACTCAGAAATATTTGACATAACCCAAAATAGTCTTTCTAAAAATAGAACTAACAATACTCTTTTTCAACCATTGTAAACTTATAAATGAATCTTAAAATTATAGCATACAAATAGAAACCAGAACATAAAATTAGTCTAGATATTTTTTTATGGAATCCTATACTGTCATCAAAATACTAATTGCATACATCACCATAAAAACTCAAGGTGTACAAATAAAATGGCATGAAATAAAAATAAAACATTTTTAATCGATCAAGTTCATTTTTTAATAAGAAAAGAAGTCAAAAATAGAAAATGATATTAGAATAAGATCATTATAATATTAATTGCATTTAAACTAAGACAAGATAAACCAAATGCCACTTAAATGATAAATCAATCCTAAGTCTGAGATAGTTATTATCACCATTATCAAATGAATATCACCATTTTGAAATAATTATGATTTTTTAAAATTATTTCCAAACATAAATTCTAACCTTTTTGTTTCATAGAGTAAAAATATTCAAAACAAATTGATCAAAATGCTATGAATTATATGATTCACTTAAATGTCAATCATGAATGTTTGGAATCAATTAGCTTAGTCATATGTCACATTTAGTCACATGTACCCAAGAAATGATTGACAAGTTTTTTAAACAATTTTATCCCTACCAATGTAGTTTTGAGCTCTATGGTGCAATCCATCAACTGAGATAAATTAGACAATTACAAGTTATTAAAAAGGATACAAAATTTTTCCATAATAGGGTGCTAGTTGCAATGCTTGTAGTGAGACCTCGATACCTTATGGTGGCAAGAAAATGATGAAGGTGAAAGTGGGCAGATTATGGAGAAGTGGGACCTATATAGGTGGTATATGCACCTCAAAATATAATTAGGGGATTCACATGCAATTCCCTCTTATAGTTGGATGATACGATCATGAGTGTGTAGGTTAGCTTGTCAGGTTGTAGTAGTCCCACAGGGGAAATTCAAAATATTCTTCCCAACATGTAGCCATAAAATCACTTGTGTTTTGGGTGACTGAGGTGATGGTACTACTTTTAGTAAGTAAATTTTTTATTTTATTTTATCTCTTTCATTTCCTAGAGGTAGATATGTACACATTAGGTACCAATGATAGATATACTACAAATTTGGTGTAAATATGAGATTTAATGTTATTTTGGTTTGCATTTTGAAAATGTGATGATAGAGGAGGATAAATGGTGGAGGAAACTAATGGAAACTACTTTCCATAATATTTTGGATCTTTTTCTTCCTTAGCATGACACCAAAATGATGTTTTATCCTATGACACCATTAGTTAGAGCACATGCTAGATGGTTTTGATTAGTAGGAGATGCTAACAAGGAACATTGGTGATGAGAGTAGGTTGTTTCTCAAGTGGTGACTCTAGAAGGTATGGGAGGAGGTGAGGTATCTACATGGTGATAATTATCTAGAGAAAGAGTTTCCCACATTGATATAGTTAGATATGTAGAAGGGTTGCATGCAAATGTGGCTCAGCTATAGGAACAAGTCTAAGGGTTGTACTCATGAATGTAAACACTACAACTGAGTCTAAACATGGTAGAATATATAGCATACATGGGGAGGTGGGTCAAGTTGAAACAAAATATTGGAGTGTTATATGTATTCAATTATAGTCATTTTGATGAATATATGATGTATTGATGTAAAAAATTTAGCCATTTATATATAAAGAGATATTTTGTGAATCATTGTTGTTGTCTACATGTGTGACTATGATGTATTAGCTTATTTTATTTCTAGCACATATTACCATTTAATATCATGTTATGTGAAAATGTTATGTATTAGGATGTATGTTTTACTCTTTTCTAGTAAATGTGATTAAATCTATGTTTGAAAAGAACTAAAAACTATAAATTATAAAAATATAATGAAAAATGAATGTAAAATTCACTAAGTCCTATGAGAAATTATGAGAAACATTGAAAGTAAAATTTAAAAAACCTATGAAATAAAAAATAAGAGATGATCACATAAGGATATGTAAGAAATAAAATGTTATCTCGTGTAAGATAAGTAAATTCAACTTAAATCAAACACTAACAAAACACAAATGATTGTAAATAAAAATCATTCAAAATGTAAGACAAGTCAAGTCAACTTAAATACCAAAAAATGAAAATAGAAATGATTGTAAGGAAAATGTCCTATGTAAGAAAAGTGAAGTCCACAAAATCAAATAAGAACATGATGGTAAAAATAAATAAGACTCTATTGAGTAAAAAAATCAAAATTAGTGATTGTTATAAAACATGATGTAAAACAACACAACCATATAATGACATGAATATGATAACTAAGATGGTGTGGATAAAAAATTATGGTAATTTTTAAGGAAGGCTTGGTTGTATTCTCCAAGGTATTATAATGTAACTCACAAACTAAAAATCCAAGTGGCATTGTAAATGGTATTGGAAAATCAACTTTAAAAATAGATGAAGTGGGACATGATTAGCTACAAGTAATATCCATCAAGGGAGTATCAATAAAATATGATGGAGTAAGGGATGCAAGGTGCCACACATGTCATGTATAAATATTTATCAGAGACAAGACACTCTAAATAAGTGGAAAAGGCTAAGAGCTTTCAACACAAAGGACCTAGGAAACTCCATCTAAGAAGTGAAAAATTGGGTTAAAAAATGTCTTACATAGATTTTTCCATGAAGGATACATGCATGAAAATTAAAAATATCCTACCTTCCCACAACATGCTCCCTACTCCTCAAAAACCCTTATAGATTCATCAGCCTATTATGAATATTGGGTACTTGTGTGAGAAGATAGGTGGAACTATAAAGATATAATTGTATAATTGTATAAAACTTCCTACCTAAATCTAGTTGTCTACCACACCCTAATGGACCTCAGATATATCATGAGGCCAATTTTAAAGTTTGGGATTTGACTATAATAGGAGATGTGTTAAAAAAATATCACATATTTTGGTGTGATATCTTTTAATATTTTATTGGGATTTTAACTTTTTTGTATTTGTATATTCCTCCTATGTACAAATTTTAAAAAAATTAACAAAGGTGATATATGTAACTGACATAAAAGATTTTAGGCTCAATCTCTAGAGAGGATAATTTAAATAACATAGTGCCTAAATGATTCCTATACTTGCCCCACATAGAAGTGTGCAATATTGAAACTGACCAATGTGTGCTTCAAGTGAAAGTAAAAAGGGATGGATGGGGATCATGATAGTTCATCCATGTAATGAATGTAATATAATGATGAATAAGCTTATATTTGACCATAAGGAGTGAGAATGATGCTTCAAAAATGATAAGTTTATGATGTGAAAGGTGATATTCATGTCACTAGATAATCTATACTAACCTACATGGGATCTATCACAAGAACCAATTTATAAAGTCATCTAATCGATGAGGATACCCACATCAATATCATTAGATGGTCTATAATCTTATCTAAACTACCTACACATTGAAGAGCTCATCAAGATCTTTTTAACATAATTTGAACAGAGTCATTTTGACACCATATGTAGAAGTTATGGCCCACTAAGGTCTTGGGAAAATAGGGAAAAAATTAATATGTAAGTACATTGTTGACAATAACATGCTAAATTGGGTTTGTACGTGGATAAATCTTAGCTTGAAAATTGGAACAATCATATGATGACACATGGTAGAGAGAAACAAAAGGGTTATTTAGTTTTTCTTGCCTTTGATCTTTGATAAGTGTGTACCTATTTGTTGGACCCACATTATTTTTTAGCTAGGGGCCCTTCAACTGGTGGGGTCCTCTTTTTATAAAGAAGGGGACCATTTTACCTTTACTTCATTATACTATGGTGGAGAATTTACATATAAACCTTCTTGCAGGTCTTAACATGGTGAATCTTAAGTTTGGCACCAAAACCAAGTGAAGATTATTCAAACCATAATGTGGTAAGGTAAGTCCAACATGATCTTAAGACCACTTCACAAAGAGTGAATATTATATTTTAAACTATATTTATCTTCAAATCTCATGAATATGAGATAAATTTTTTTTAAAGAACCTAAAATATGCACCCAAGTCTTATCAAAAGACTAAGAATGGAGAGTACGGTCGAACTATTGACTTCACAAGCCTATTCTTAAAGCTTTACCAATTATGCTAGACTCATCTTTGGAAACCATGTGGCAAGCTATGTCCTATATCCTTGATTTTAGGGCTTATAAGTCAAAAAAAAAGCCTAATGAATTGGAAAAATATTGGGATTTGACCCTTGAACTCCTTCAAGTCATTTTAGGGTCCTAACCACATGAGCTATGCCCTATTTTTGGTGAAAGAAACAATAATATATTATATATGTTTGATTTTTAGGCTAAATAAGCCTAAATAAAGGAACTTAAATGGGGATTTGAACCATGAATGTTTGGGTAAAAGGATAAATACTTAACCATTCGACTAAAAATCTTGAAAATAATATAAAAATGGAAAATGTATATTTAAAATTTAATTTTTAAAGCCTTCGTAAGAGGATAAAATCAAGTATATATTATTATCGTGAAATAAGACACTTGGAGAGGAACAATATGAGATTTCCCAAGAGTTATTAGAGTTAAAAACATGAATATTCATAGACCAAAGGTAATTTTTAAGTAAAATAAAGATTGTACATGTGATTTTGCAACATTTATATATTAGTATGAGAGATGTTTTAGACCCAAAGACGTAAACCTCGAAGGGTGAACTCCGTAAGCAAACTTGTTTGCATTTTTCTACATTTTTTTAATTACTTGTTATGTTTGAATAAGTTTTAAATCTATTTTTTATTATTAAATCCAAATTTTAACAAAATTACAAGGAATTTAGAAAAATTGTTTTAAGTATCCAAAATTGGCAAAATTCAAAGTATAAACATAATATTGCATTTCAGATCAAGTTTAGTATCAAAGAAGTTGATTAGGGATATTTTAAAATGTTTTTTGGATTTACAATTTTCATATCACATGTTAACCAATGCCAAAAGTAAGCATGGTGAAGGATTGATAGAAGATTATAACCCTAAAATTAGTGCAAAATGTGCAATTCAAACCATGGAATCTCTTAAGGAAGACCCAAAATCAAAAATAGCTTTCCATAGAGATTTTATAGAGATGAATATCATGGTGGAAAATTTGTACCATGAATGAAAGAATATAATTTAAGGTGAAAATGAAGGTAAACAAGAGGATGAACCCTCAACCAGTGGTAAGGGTAAAGGAGAAGAATCTCCTAAATCTCCTGCATCTCCTTCCAAACCTTATCCTTGTTTTTCTAATGATAGTCAAAATAAATTTTTTGATTCTATATCTTCCATTGTTATATTTGATTTACCAATCTATATTGGAGAGCTTAGTGTAAAAAAATTAGATCATTGGATCAAGCAGATTTAAGTATACTATAGGGTTTAGAAGATTGTGGATAAGGAAGCAAAAATCCAATTGGATACTCTTTGGATGGGTGGTACAAAACTCATTTAGTGAGAGAGTAAGATACAAGAAGATATCCTAAAACATGGTAAATTTATTTATTCTTGGGTTGATTTTATTTACGCGTTAAAAAGTGATTCTATATTTTGGGTTATATACAACAAACTATTATGGATTACCAAAATTTAAGGTAAAGTGAGGGTCAAAGTATATATGAATACACTCAAGAGTTTAGAAAGAGGTATTTGGTGTTAGGTATATCTCTTTACACTCAAGAAACTTTTTTGAAATATATTGGTGGGTTACATACTTAATTAAGGCATAATATCCTTGTGTTTAACCCCACTAATATTGATTAATGTTGTGTCCAAGCTACCTATATTGAATCAAGGGGGAAAGTGACTAAGGATAGGGAATACTTTAAAAATAAAAAAAATAAACCACCTAAAGACAAAGGTAAAGGAAAGGGTAAGACAAAACACACTTCCATGTTCAAGAAAGAGGATGGGAAACATTTTTGATTTCATTACAAGAGAGAAAGTCATGACAATGCAAAGTGTTGGAAGATCCATCTAAAACTCAAGCCAAAAAGGTTTGGGAATATGAAATATGATAAGAAGATATCCATGGTAATCTAACAAGATCTTGGCTCTGCTTTAGGTGATGAAACCAAGATCATTGCCATTAATATGCAAGGTTTATTTTCTCCCTCTTCTCACTCTAAATATATTAATTATAGTTCTTCTTTACATTTTAAATCTATGCATGCTAAAATTAAATAAAATGAGTTGTTCTAAATTAGATCTTATTGGCCTTATGAGGATGGATAGTTATCAGGATGCTAAAATCAATCTCTTGTCATTGTATAATCTTTTTTCTTTTCTTTATTATCTCATTTAGCCAGTCAAGAACATATGCATTGGGAGATTATTTGACAAGAGCAATCTCAACTTACTTTTGAGTCTTAGAAGAAGGGAGAATATTTTTCAATACTTGTGACATTTCCGATATCATTTCACCTTCCTCTTTTCTTAATGTATCAATTAGGGTTTTAAAAGAAGATTTTGTAGGCAATCAGACACTTTGAGTAAGAGGCAATGGTATTGAAGTATCCAGATTAGAAGGAATAAAAGACTCAAATAGTAAGGATGTATCAAAATATAGAAACTACTATGTGGTATTAGTTAATAGAGTTTGAGGTTAGACAAGACTATCAAGAGGAGCTTCTTTTGAAATAGAAATACTTGGAGTACTTGGAAGCTTTTTACCCAGTCTTCTTAATTTCAACTTGAGTGGATTTTTTATTGGTATAAATTATATGATAGATTCAACTTATGTTTCCACATCAATTTATTGTAAATTATTTCTAGTTCCTACTACTAAAGATGTCCCTATTTTTATTTTATGTTGTAGGTGAGCAATTCCTAATTCAATCTCTTTCATTGGAGTAAATCTTTCTTTATCAACATTTATGCCTTTACTTTTTAGCCATTTGAGAGTTATTTTTAGTACACCTTGGGTTGTATCAATGACTGAATTACATTATTTCTTATTCCAATCTAAATTTTGAAAAGGTTTTGATCAATCCCTTATTCATATATGGGGTTTGTTGACAATCAAAATTATCACGTAAACAAATAAACTATCACATCCTAATTTATTTCTAGTTGATTAACCTATTTGATACATGTATTATTATGATTGATTAGTTGATTAACTAATATTTTATTTAGCTTGATGACATATGTTGATTTTGGGATAGTTTATGTTGCTTAATTTACGTGATTAATTTGATATGAGTTAGCAATACTTTTATATTTTGTACATTATGATCATGTTTATAAAACATTATTTTATGGATATAATGATGTTTCAAACTAACTACCTTCATTTTTTTGACATGGATGCAAGACAAATTCTTCCCTTAGAGTATGAGAGAGTGAGAGTATCATCACATAGGGTGGTTAGATGGAGACGTTGGGGATCGATAGAGAACAAATTTAAAAACCTTTGCACATACCACTTCAAATATCATGTTTCATAACTAATTATTTGATATAGATGTCAGAAAATGTTGTGTACTATTTTTTAGATGATTGTTATTATGCTTTCTAGTATAATCTTGATTGGTGATGATGATCATATGATTATTCAAGTGATTTTACTAGTTTTTTGATCATACTAGTTCATCTTATATAAAACACTTTTTTGACTGAATGAGTGAGTTTGGTTATGTTTTACTTACATTATTGTGTTGTGAAGTATGGCTACATAGTGTTATGATATGATGAAATGTTATATTATTGTTAATTATATATAATGCTTAGATAATAATAATAATTAAAGATTAGTATTATATATGTTAAAATATATAAATATCATTATTTTTAAATATATTTGTATTCAATTAACTATTGATTCAAGGTTTATGTTTAAATGTAATTAATATATTGTTTTTATTACTAAATGATTTAATAATCATTTTATATATGATAGGGGATAATATAGTCACATAGAACTATAATCTAATAATATCTAAAAGTATTATCATGTGATATAATCTATATTCTATAGCATTGGTCGAAGGGCATTGCATGGGAATACTTTGGTTATCGATATAATGTTATACTTTGCATGGAATAAAGATGGAAATAAATTGATTAAGATATAGTGGTAAATGATTGTTTGTTATCATGCAGATTTTAAAAAGAATATAAAATGATTTTTATAGAAGCCTCCAGATGATTAGGGTTACTAATCATCCATTGACTTTGGTTATGTTTCCATTTTGATTAAAATATGGAGGCTACTATGTTTGCATGGTGATGGACTATGAAAGGTTGTTGAGCAATTTTTACATGCATTTAAATAGTTAGTTGAAGCAGTCATTAAGAAAAATAATGAAAAAGATTAAGAAGAAGAGAAAGAGAATAGTGGGGACACACATGACTCATAGAATAGAGGGAGTTTTAGAATGTAAATAAGGTGAAAACTAGAAGGAAAGATGAAGGAAGTCATTTATTTTCTATGGTAGACACAAATAGGTTTTGTATTTCAATTCCTATGTGAATAATGTAAGGGTTTTTCAAAATAAGTATTAGATTAATGGTTTTTATATGTTTTAAATCTAGATATTTTAAGGGGTATGTGTAGCCCTATGGATGGTTTGAACTCCACAGAACCCCATATTCGACTCAGAAAAAACTTAGTATTGAAGGTTAAGCCATAGAAATGCCTTGACTATTAAGCTTTTATGAAACTTGTCTTAAACTCTCTCTTAGTTTGAAAATTTTGTACATTAGATATAGGATTATCCTTGATGGATATATATTTTTGGCTTCAACTGGATTGTTCGAATCAGATGTATATACTCATTTGGGTATTTGAATTTTGAATTGAAACTTAGGTTAGTGATTACAATTTGATTGTGTATACATCACTGGTCTTTAGGTGTAAAATGATGAATTTATTTATATAAAATGTGTTTATGGATACACACACACACAATCAATATATATATATATATATATATATATATATATATATATATATATATATATATATATATATATATATATATGAACTCTATTAAAAGGTATTTGTGTAATATTGAGTTCATATACATTTATATTTGTATAACCTTTTACTTGACTGTGTACATATACATTTATTTTACTTTGTACATATACATTTATTTGACTATGTACACATACATTTTTATTCAACTATGTACATATACATTTTACTCAACTGTGTGCTTATACATTTTAACATAAACTTATATATGAATTTGTCTGGCTTTTATAGAGGGTAGTTTTTTTATGTTGTGAACATACATATATATGTGAATTAGGAGTTAAGACTTTGTTGTGTTAATTTTGATACAAGTACCTATAGGATCAATAATATAGTTATACTATTAATTACGCAATGAAATTATGTAGCATAAATATTTTTCATATGAATTTGTGAACTTAGTCGGGTTAGTCATCTTAAAGAACCTGAGGGATGGTTAGGATGATAACTTTATGTGGACTATGTTGTGCTTTAATAAAAAGATCAAGCCTAGTGTTTTAATTGATTTTGTAAGTTATTATATGAGCTTAATGTGTTAAGAACTATAACCAAAGAGGGATGACTGTGTATTCTAAAATAGTCTTTTAAAATTAGAAAGTTTAAATACAGTCAATTGGGGTATTAAGCATGATGAATTATTTAAATAAAGGCATTTAGACTATCATATGATTATATGGATGACCCATATGGGTCTTAGTTAACTATGTTTTTATATTAATTATATGCATTTGATTTAATGAAAGTTTTAAAATTATTGAATAAGGAATGTTTTTGTTTAATTGAATGGAACATATGATTGGTTGTATGTTACATTTGGATTATGTGAAAGTCTATCTAGTACATGTGGAGTAATTATCTAGTTTCTAAAAAGGGGCTATGAGGATATTTTATGGACTAGATGTATACACTACAGTATATAGCATACTCTAAGTCATGGATAGTGGATGTCTACTTAAAATATTCTATATACAATAAATAATTATATTTTATTAAAAATATTTTAAGTAATTTAATATATATATGGTATAAATACATGATTTTTGGATTGTGTAATACATCTAAATAGATTATACCATATATATATATATATATATATATATATATATATATATATATATATATATATATATATATATATATATATATATATATATATATATATATATACACACACACTTATTTCTATTATGATTAAAAACATTATTACCCTTGGTGCATAATTGATTGCTTGAGTTATATTTTAATGTTATAGATATAAGAATCAAAATATCATAATTAAGAGATTAATATAAGAAATTATGATGTTTGGACTGGCTTTGTTTATATGTTGAATATAAATTATACTTATAAAGCTTAAAATATAATATTATTTTATGGAGAAATGGAATTATGAGTTACTTGGTATGATAAGTAACTAATAGTTTTGATGAGATAATATATAAATGGTATGTTTAAGACTATTTTTGGATTTTGTTTATTATATGTAATAAATTAGATACATGATTCATTACACTTCATTTGATGGAATAAATGAATGTATGATAAATTTTATACTTAACTAAATTTGGATGTGCTAAGGAAGAATATTTATGAATGAATCTATTAGTTTTATTATTATTATATGTTATTACCAAATATTGCATTCATGACCCTAATTAAGTAGTGGATGGATTCCACTGGCTTAATTAACACCATCAATGGAAGATGAGGTATCATCTAATGAGTGGTGTGCATGAATGTGACTAATCGTAGAGATCATTTATTATTGAAATGTTGGCCAAATTAATGGTTGATAAATATTGGCATTTCATATGTTGACATAGTTTTCATATTTGTGTGATATCATATTAGAATAATTTTTTTTTATGGTACAAATTATGTATTAGATATCCTCGACACATGAGTTTTTATTTGTTATGTTAGATTCTTGCACTATCATTATCTAACCATCTATGAAGGTAAGGCCATCCCCTTATTTGAGAGATAGTGTAGGGGATCTATGTTCTATGTTTGATGTGGAAAAACCCTCAAATGATGCTCTATCTCCTAGCTAGAGTACTATAATTGAGACTACACTTGAGATTACATATTGATACTTGAGTCATGGAGACTTTTGAGTTGTGAAGACTCTGCTCAAAGTATATTTATATCATGTTATATCATTTGAGATGTTATTATGTATTATTGAAACTATATATTTTATATATTATCCTTCTATAATAGATTATATAATATTATATCGATTATGGTTGAAGTTATACCATTTCATTTATGATGTGATGTGGTAATTATGGTAATTCAATTTTGTTCATGATTTTTATGTCTGTTCATGGTGATCCTTAGCTAAGTGGATTATTTATAACCTTTAAGGTTAAATAAATTAATACAATTAGTTAAATATCACTAGTTATGATTTCTCGTGGTGAAATTTATATATTGAGTATGTGTATTTAATTTTTTTTAAATATTGCAATATTTTGGTAAAATGTAATGGGGTTGTTAGATTATGGTGTCATAAGACATAATGTATCAGGTAATGCAAACTTATTTTCCTAATTAACATGAAGAACAATGATATTAACTAGACCAAGAGGTGAGGGTATTTTAAATATCAAAACCCTTGTTGATCTAAACCAATTTATAGCTAAGAAAGCTATGAATTTGGACCAAATCCTCTTAACCATGTAAGAGCTAGGGACTAGATTATGGTCCTAGAAAAGGAAGTGCATGTCCATGAAGAATAAAATGCTTAGGAGGAACCTAAAAAACATTTTAATAATCAAAAACATCTTCAAGAGTATAGGAATAAAGAGGTAACATGAGATGCAAGAGCTTGAGTTTATGCATCCAAAGTGTAGCTAACATAAATGGAGAAGTATTTCAAGATTTGGAATTATTTTGAAGTCATAAAAGCAATTTGGGGAGATTATAATATTGTTAGTGAATCAGTGACTTGGTTTGAAAATAAGAAGCTTGAAATGAACCTTGACTCAACCACCACTACCTAGGAATAGGTTTTGACATTATTTAGGTCATGATGGATTCCATAGTTGTACTTCAACCAAAAGCTTATAGATTTATAGAATCTTAAGCAAGGGGATTTATCAATGAATAAATACTAGGATCAATCACCAAGCTTCTTAATTATTTACCTTAGTATCAATAAAATGAGATGTTCAAAATTAGGAAATCCATCATGAGATTGAAACCTCAAATAGGTGATGAAGTAGATGTGCATGGTCCATCTACCTTGGATTAGGTGTTCGATAAGGTGGTCAAGCAAGAAACTAAACTCAAATCTCTTTCCCAAGTTAGAGATAAATTCAAAAAGAAATTTGGAAGTTCTAATTGAACTTTTTAAAAAAATAAGTAAAAGTAGAGGAATGAAGATTCTAAATGTCAGTTCAAGAATCAAAAATCCAAGTTCAATAGTGGTTTAGGGAATAGGAAACCTAGTAATGGTTTCAAGGGTGGTTTCAAGGAAACCAACAAATTGAGAAGAAAGGACTAGTTTGAGGTTACTTCATATGTGGAGGTGACCATTTTTCTAGAGAATGTCCTTAGGATAAATCAAAGAATAAGGGTTCAGCTTCTCAATAAGGTACAATTTAGTAGTAGATTCATATAGTTGTTGACAATTGATAGGTTGAGTATCAAAGTTCACCCATAGAACTAAAAAGTATTTTGTTTGATCATACATTTTTATTTTAATTGATATGGGAGATATATAATGTTTCATTGACCCTAGAGTGCTTAGTAAGTTATCTAGAAAAGCTTGGGTAATGGCAAATACATGGTCAACACAATATGGAAATGAGTCAAAGGTAAAGCTGACAAGTGTCAAGTCAAAGAAGAGATTACATTGCCTAAGTTACTTACAATACTAGATATTTATGTAGCACCACTGGGATCATATGATGTGATCCTAAGAGTCGATTGGCTTGTAAATCATAAATCCAAGGTTGATTGTTTTTTTAAGAAAGTTGAGTGTCAAGATGATTTTAAAAATCAGACACAATTTTAGAGTGAGAGAAGGGAGTTGAAACTAAGGTATATTTATACAATTCAACTCAAGAAAGCTCAAAGTAAGGGAGTCCATACATTTATCATTAAAATAAATGAGATGGAACAATCTAAGGAACCATCTATTTAAGATTATCCTTTTTCTTAGAAACTTCCATGATATGTTTCTAGAAGAATTACTAGGATTACCACATAAGTGTGAGTTTGAGTTATCAATTGATATCATAAATGGATTGGAACCATATTCTAAGACACCATATAGAATGATAACCAATGAAATAGTTGAGTTAAAATCACAATTTTAGGAATTTCTATCAAAAGGACTTATTCGATTAAGTGTGTCACCATGAGGTGCTCTAGTTGTCTTTGATAAGAAGAAAGATGGCACTCTTTGTTTGTGCATAGATTACATGATGTTGAATAAAGAAACGATCAAGAAAAGATATTTGTTGCCATGCATTGATGATCTCTTTAATCAAATGTGAGGGGAAATAGTCTTTTATAAGATTGATCTTAGAGAAGGGTATCACCAATTGAGGATTCATGAAGAGGATATCCTAAAGACAACATAAAATACTTGATATGGGCACTACAAATTTATAGTGTTATCATTTGGATTGATTATTACACTAAAAACATTCATGAATATAATGAATAGTGTGTTCAAAGATTACCTAGATCACTTTGTGTTGGTCTTTAATGATGACATCCTCATTTATTCAAAGGATGAGGAAGAGCACTTACAACATCTAGAATTAGTTTTTCAATGTTTGCAAAAGCATAAATTATATGGTTAGTTGTCTAAGTGTGAATTTTTATAAGATAAAGTGCAGTATCTATGACATATTATCTATATAGATGGCATTTCAGTAGATCTAACAAAGATAAGATCTATTATGGAGTGGCCAAAACTAAATAATGTGCATGAGGTAAGAATTTTCATGGGATTAGCAGGCTATTATAGGAAATTCATTCTAAATTTGTATAAGATAGATAATCCAATTACCTCTCTTCAGTGGAAGAATCAAAGTTTTATCTAGTTAGATAAGTGTGAAGTAGCCTTTTAAGAACTAAAAAGGTGGCTTACTTCAACACCAATGCTAAGAGTTCCTGATCCTAATGGTCAATTCTCAATGATAATCGATACATCTAGGGATGGACTTGGAGGATTTATTATGCAAATGGTTTAGTGGTAGCATATAAATCTAGGAAATTAAAGTCGTATGAGGTTACTTATGCCCCTCATGACCTAGAACTTGTGGTAATTGTGCATTCTTTTCAAGTTTAGAGGCATTAATTGTTAGGAAAACTATTTGAGCTCAAGATTGATAACTTGAAACTCAAGTAAATCTTCACCCAAATGAATATAAATGCTCATCAAAGATGATGGTTAGAGTTCTTGTCTAATTATGATTTTGATATTAACTATATCAAAGGTAAGATAAATAGAGTAGTTGATACCCTAAGCCATAGTAGGTACATAGCAGTCATGGATACTATTAAGAGTACTTTTAGAGATCAAGTGATCACATTCTCTTTAGGAGATAAATTCTATGATCAATTTAAAAAATCATTGTTTGAGAATTCTCAAAATCCTAATTATAAGGGATTTAGAATGGAGAATGATGGTCTTTTATAATGCAATGGTAGGATGTATGCACCAGATAGAGATAATTCAAGGAGAATAATGCTAAAGGAACTATAGAATACCCCATATTTAGGACATCTAGGAGTAACCAAGCTCATGGCTATGCTTTGACCACTCTATTTCTAGAAAAAATCAAGAGAAATATAATACATTTTGTGTCTCATTGTCTGGAATGTCAGCATCTAAAAGTTGAGCATGTGCATCCAGATGGATTGTTATATCCACATGACATACTATAATGGAAGTGTTAGGTGATCAATATGGAATTTATCCAAGGTTTACCATTATCATAGAACATGCATAACATGATCTTGGTAGTAGTTGACAAACTAACCAAGGTAGATCACTTTATACTGGGCAACTTGACTAATGATTACCTACTCTTGTGAAGAGATTCATAAAATAATTGTATTGGTTGCATGGTTTTCCAAATAATATTATTTCTAATCATGATTTTAGGATGACTTCTAGATTTTGGTTGAATCTGAATTCAGCGCTAGGGATGCAACTAAATTTCAACACCACATTATACCCACAGACTGATGGAAAAGCAAATCAAGTTAATCAAAATTTAGAAGATATCCTTAATATGTATTGCATAGATAAGTAATACAATTGGGAAGATTACCTTCTATTGGTTGAGTTTTCTTACAATAACTCATATCAATCAACTTTGAACATGGATCTATTTGAGGTGTTGTATAGAATAAGATGTAGAACACCAATCATTTAGGATATGTTAGAAGATAGGGTAGTCTTTGGACCTAAGATGATTTCAAAAATAGAAGAGCAAGTCAAGAAAATTAAGCATAGGTTATCCAAGGATAATGATAGATAGAAAAGTTATGAAATATAAAAAGAACAACTAGGCATTTTTTTATAGGTGATAAAGTGTTTCTAAAAGTTAAACCTCAGAAAAGCTCGATTAAATTTAGGAAGTCAACAAAACTTTCACCAAGATATGTGGGATCCTTACAGGTTTTTTAAGTGGTTAACTTTGTAGCATATAGGCTTGCATTGCTACCAATTCTATCTCTTTTGCATAATGTCTTCCATATGTCCTATCTTAAAAAGTATATGGCTAATCCTTCACATGTGTTAGATTGGAATGATTTTCAAGTTTTGGATCCTATAGTGGTCATGGTAGAACCAATTAGAGTAAATGACACTCACAAAATCTATTTTCATAATAAAGAAGTGTCATATTGAAAGGTATTATGGGACTAATATTATGAAGATAGTACCACTTGGGAGGACTATGATGAGTTTTATAAGTTATTTACATATTTGTTTGATTGATTTATTTTTGCATAATATATTATTTATTTTATAAATAATGTTTTTAATTAATAACTTGTGTTTGAATAAATATCATCGAGATGATGACTAGCTTTAGAAGGAAGGATGCCACATCTTGATTTATCTCTAGCTAAGTAACTTTCTTAATCCATGGATTATTATGGTTGATCAATTGATTAACTAATATTTGATTAGGCTTGATGACATATGTTAATTTTGGGATAGTTTGTGTTCCTTAATTTATATGATTAGTTTGTTATGAGTTAGTAGTACGTTTATATTTTATACATTGTGATCATGTTTATATAACATTGTTTTTTGGATATAATGATGTTTCAAACTAATTACATTCATTTTTGTGAGGTGGATGTAGGAAATATTCTTCCCTCAAAGTATGGGGAGGGTATCATCAGAGAGGGTGTTTATATGAAGATGTTGGGGATCGACAGAGAATGAATTTGAAAACCCCTACACACACCACTTAAAATATCATGTTTTGTAATTAATTATTTGATATAGATGTCATATCATGTTTTATATACTTTTCTTTTATATGATTGTTATTATGTTTTTTGGTATAATCTTGATTATTGATGATAATCATATGACTGTTTGAGTGATTTTACTAGTTTTATGATCATACTATTTTAACTTATATAATGCACTTGTTTGAGTAAATGATTGAGTTTGGTTATGTTTTACTTACATTATTATGTTGTTAATTATGACTGCATAGTGTTATGATATGATGGAATATTCCATTCTTGTTAATTATCTATAAGGATTAGATGATAATAATAATAATAATAATAATAATAATAATAATAATAATAATAATAATAATAATAATAATAATTATTATTATTATTATCATTATCATTATCATTATCATTATCATTATCATTATTATCTAATCCTTAGAATAATAATAATAATAATAATAATAATAATAATAATAATAATAATAATAAATATTATTATTATTATTATTATATGTCAAAAGATATAAATATCATTATTTTTAAATACCTTTGTATTTGACTAACTATTGACTCAAGGTTTGTTTTTAAATATAATGAATACATTATTTTTATTACTAAATGATTTAATAATCATTGTATATATGATAAGGGATAATTTAGTCACATGAAAATATAATATAATAATATCTAAAAGTATTAACATGTGATATAATCTATATTTTATAGTATTGGTTGAAGGACATTGCATAGAAATACTTTGGTCATCAATATGATGTTAGACTTTGTATGTAATAGAAATGGAAAAAATTTGATTAAGGTATATTGGTTGAGGATTGTTTGTTATTATGCATATTTTAAAAAGAATATAAAATTATTTATATAAAATCTTCAAGATGAATAGGGTTACTAATCATTCATTAACTTCGATTAAGTTTCTCTTTTGAGGAAAATATGGAGGCTATCGTATTTTCATGGTGATAGACTGTGAAATATTATTGAGAAATTTTAGCATGCATTTATATAGTCAGTTGAAGTGGTCTTTAAGAAAAGGAATAAAAAATAATAAGAAGAGAAGGAGAACATTCAGCACACAAATGACTCACAACATAGAGGAGAGAGTTTTATAACATAAATAAGGTGAAAAATTGAAGGAAAGAGGAAAGAATTAAGTTAGTTTATTTGGTAGACACAATTAGGTTTTGTATTTCAATTCTTGTGTGAATAATGTAAGGGTTTTTCAAACTAAGTATGGGGTTAATGGTTTTTCTATGTTTTAAATCTAGAGATTTTGAGTAGTATGTGGAGCCCTGTGGATGTCTTGGCCTCCATAGAATCCCACATTCAACTCAAGGAAAACCTAGGGTTGAAGGTTAAGTCATAGAAATGCCTTGATTATTAAGATTTTATGAAACTTATCTTAAACTCTCTCTTAGTTAAAAAAATTGTGTACATTAGATAGATGATTATCCTTGATAGACATATATTTGTGGTTTGAACTGGATTGTTCAAATTATATGTATATACTCATTTGGGTATTTGAATTTTGAATTGAAACTTAGGTTAGTGATTAAAATTTGACTATGTATACACCATTGTTCTTTAGGTATAAAATGAAGAATTTTGTTATATGAAATGGGGTTGTAGATATATACATAGATATATATAAGTATATATATGGTTAAAATTAAAGGTTATATATGTATGTATGTATATATTTGTATATGTGTTCATGAACTAGATTAAAAGGGACTTGTGTGATACTACGTTCATATACATTTATATTTCTAGAACCCTATTATTGACTATATACATATACATTTATTAGACTATGTACATATATATTTATTTGATTGTGTACATATATATATATTTTTATTTGATTGTGTACATATACATTTTATTTGATTATGTGCTTATACATTTTAACATAAACCTATATATGAATTTGTCAGGTTTTTATGGAGGGTAGTTGTTTTACATTATAAACATACCTGTATATGAAAATTATGGGTTAAAATTGTATTGTGTTAATTTTGATACAATTACCTGCATGATCAATAATATAGTTATACTATTAATTATGTAGCATAAATATTGTTCATATGACTTTGTGGAATTAGTTGGGTTAGTCATCTTAAAGAACTTGGGTATGGGTAGGAAGAAGACTATATGTGGATTGTGTTGTGGTTTTGTATAAAGATCAAAACCATTTTTAAAATTTATTTCATAAGTTATTATATGTTGTTAATGTGTTAAGAACTATAACCAAAGCGAGATGACTATGTATTATAAAATAGTCTTTTAAAAATAGAAAGTTTAAATACAGTCGATTAGGGAATTGAGCATGATGAATTATTTAAATAAAGGTATTCAGACTATTTCATATGATTATATGGATGACCATATGTGGCTTAAGTCAACTGTGTTTTTAGATTAATTATATGTATTTAATTTAATGAAAGTTTCAAAATGATTGAATAAGAAATGTTTTTGTTTATTTGAATGGAAAATATGATTGGTTGTACATTACATTTGGATTCTATGAAAATATGTATGTTTGTTTTAAACAAGTATAAATGTGAAGAAATTATATAGTTTCTAAAAAGAGGCTATGAGGCTATTTTATAGACTAGATGTATACATTATAATATACAAAATAATCTAAGTCATGGACAATAGATGTATACTTAGAATATGTCATATATGATAAATAATTATATTGTATTAAAAATGTTTTAATACACACACACACACACACACACACACACACACACACAATTTTTGGATTGTGTAATACATCTAAATAGATTATACCATTTAAATATATATTTATGCATGTTATACTTAGTTGTATTGTGATTTAAAACATTATTACCCTTGGTGCATAATTCATTGCTTCAGCTATATTTTAATGTTATGGATATAAGGAATAAAATATCATAATTAAGAGATTAATATAAGCAATTATGATGTTTGAACTAGATTTGTTTATATGTGGAATATAAAATATACTTATAAAGTTTGAAATATATTATTGTTTCATGGAGAAATAACATTATGAGTTACTTGATATGGTAAGTAACTATTAGTTTTGATGAGATAATAACTAGATGGTATGTTTAAGACTATTTTTAGATTTTATTTATTATATGTAATAAACTAGATACATGTATTTATTACACTTCATTTGATAAAATAAATGAATGTATGATAAATTTTGTACTTGGCTAAATTTGGATTGCTAATGAAGAATATTTCTAAATGAATCTATTGGTTTTATTATTATTATTATTATTATTATTATTATTATTATTATTATTATTATTATTATTATTATTATTATTATTATTATTATTATTATTATTATTATTATTACCAAATCTTTCATTCATGATACTAATTAAGTAGTAGATGGATTCCACTGGTTTAATTACCATTTTCAATATAAGATGAGGTGTAATCTGATCAAGTGGTGTGTATGAATTTGACTGATCTTAGAGATCACTTATTATTGAAACTTTAGCCAAAGTAATATTTGATAAACATTGACATTTTTTATGTTGAGATAGTTTTCATATTTGTGAGATATCATATTAGATTATATTTATTTATGGTACACATTATGTATTGGATATCTTCAACACATGAGTTCTAGTTTGTTACTCTAGATTCCCACACTTTCATTATCTACCCATCCATGAAGGGAGGGTCATCCCCTTGTTTGGGAGATAGTTTGGAGGTTTATGGTTTGTGGTTGGTGTGTAAAAGCACTTGGATGATTTTTTTCCTCCTATATGGAGTATTATACTTGAGACTACACTTGAGATTACATATTGATACTTGAGTTGTGGAGACTCTTGAGTCATGGAGACTCTGCTCAGAGGATATTTGTATCATGTTTTATCATTTTAGATGTTATTATGTATTTTTGAAACTATAACTTTTATACATTATACTTCCATAGCAGAGGTTGTAATATTATATCAGTTGTGGTTGAATTTGTACTATTTTATTTATAATGTGATCTATAAATTATGGTGATTCATTTTATTTTTTTTATTTCTATATCTATTCATGTTAATCCTTAGCTAAGTAGATTAGTTATAACCTTTAGGGTTAACAAAATTCATACCATTAGTTAAAGATCACTAGTTAGGATTTCTATTGGTGAAATCTATATGTTGAATATGTGTATTTAATCTTTTTATAAAAAAATATTACAATATTTTGATAAAATCTAGTGGGTTTGTTACATCAACCCTTTCACCTATCATGAAGGTTAAGATGGAATTGTACCAGTCTAATAGTTAGGGTCTAAAAAGTCATGAAGGATCTTAAAGATGTGCAAAGGGTTTTTCATATGCTCTGGGAAATAATAATTATATCAAATATCAAACAATATTTTTTATAATTTCAAAAACCAATTATCTATTTGAATCAAGTGAAGGAAATAGATTAAAATTATATAATCTAACCTATCTAACAAAGAAAACCTATGGATTCGATAATCTCTTGAAGGCAAGATTTTTATTTCTTATAATAATTTTTTCTTTATCAAATTGTTTATAATTTTTGATATTTGTGTTGTGTTCAAAACATATCAACGAAAAATAAACAAAAAGAACCAAAATACAAGTAGA
Source organism: Torreya grandis (assembly GCA_037957365.1). Lineage (NCBI taxonomy): Eukaryota > Viridiplantae > Streptophyta > Pinopsida > Cupressales > Taxaceae > Torreya > Torreya grandis. Next base: position 196,748 of record JARHVA010005323.1, read on the forward strand.
AAAACTAATAATGAAGACCAAAGAGAGAAATATAAATAACAATTAAAATAACTAATCAAGTACCTATTTAAAAGGAAACTAGACTAAACATAAAACTAATTTAAAAAGAGAAGAGAGAACAACTACCCACAACTAAAAATTAAAAAAAAATCTAATCTATCTATTAAATTAAATCTAAAACTAAAAACTAAGAAAAAAACAAAATGATTTAATACTGAAAAATTAAGATATAAAGAAAACAAAAGGTACCCAATATAAACATAAGTTATTGATGCAAGATTAAACAAGATTATAATATCAAACAAATAAATTAGAATATAAATAAAACATAAACTAATTGAAACACTATAAATATGATAATTAAATATTAAAAAATAAATAATAGGTAATAAAGTAAGAACAAACTAAGAACTAAATAAGTAAAATAGAAAGTAATAATAAATAAGTCTAAAATTAAAATAAATTAAAAATTAGAATGAAAACATAATTAATTTTTAATTAAATAACATAAAAATGAATTTGTGAATCTTTAATAAGATTTAATTTAACTGAAATAAAAGAGATTTTATTGAGACAGTATTTCAATACAAAATATTTGATATGATAACTAATAAAATTTAAATGGATCAATAACATGTCCCATACAGTCATGTAATCATTATTATTTGGGAATAGTAATTTAGATTGTGCATATATGACTACATATTTAAAATCATCATAAGATATTAAACTTAACAGATTTCACATAATCAATTTATAAACTAAATAATAAATATGGATATACCTATGTTGATTAAATGTATTACTTAACTATCAGAGAATGTGTTGTTGGTCTATCTATAAATTTTTTACTATCTCAAAGATTTTACATATAAAGAGTATAATGAATGAGCTTTGAAACAACTTATAATCTTCAAGTATACCTTTGTAATGTTCCTCCATTTGTATGTTACTTTAATTTTCATTTATAATAATCTCTTTAAGAGATAGTTGAAAAATAAGTTATAACTAACTTTAGTTAGTTATTAGTTAAGTCTAATTGAATTTTTAAATAAGTAAATTAATTTATAACTTAAATTTATATTAAGACTTATATAAGTGTTATAAGATCAAAATAAAATAATAACAGACTAACTGAAGACAAACTCTAAACAGATGGGGGGCTTAATTATTACTACCACTTAAATAAATAAACTATGCAAAACATTAATATGATTTAAGAAATTTAAACAAAATTAAATACATCTAACACTATATTCATATGTATTAATCCATTAAATTCATTAATATATGCTCAAAATCAAAAATATCAAATGCTATAAAATCTCAACTACTATCAAATATCAAAAATAAATATGTATAATCATGGTACTATAATATGATAAAGTATCTAAAAATATTAAAATAGTGAAATGATTTATCCATTTATCCACATGTCATCAAAATACTAAAGTATGATAAAATATCAAAATCCACCACATAAATTGTCATGTCATCTATTCATCTTCTGTGTCAAAAATCATTTCGATTAATGGATGACCTTTATATGTCACATATTTAGTAGAATTGAATGTTGTAATTGGAAACATTACCAATTTAGTTTTACCTTCATTATATTCATCATCAACCTCTAATTGCACCTTCTTAACCATCCTTGTGATCACATGAGATTCTACAAGATTGATTCCTCATTTTTTACTTTTGAAAGGAATTGTTCTTTCTTGCTCAAGCATATGTGAAGGAAAATCAACTAGACTTAACCACAAACAATCTATAACAATATTTTTAGGTTCAGGGGAAGGGTTATTAGTATTTAATGACATAATATCTCAATAATGTAATTTTGTATTCAATTGTCAATAATTTCAAGGTGAAGGTTATTGATACTGAGGAGAATGGTTAGGAGTGGGATTTCAATTAGATTATAAATAAATATGCATGTATTAGGAATAACTAATTAGATTTCCTCATCTATGATAATGAACTCTCCAAGGAGGTCCTCTCTAACCTCAATTACCTCAATTTTCAAGATTGAAAGGTAAAGCATTCAAAACATTCTAAGGTGGGGTATGAGGCATCAAAATCGATTGGTATGCATGTCCCACAATAATAAGATATAGGAATAACCTACCAATCCTTGTAACCCTTAAATTTTATCCTTTAGGAACAAATCTTTATGGAGGTGTATCCTCTCTATGCCATTCTTAGTTACACCTCCAATTATCCTCATGTGAGTTATTAGAATCAGGTTGAATCTAGCCTGACATCTTATCAAAATTTGAAGTAAAATACAATCTTGATTATTGTATATACTAAACATAAACCATTTATATGCATCAAACTAAACACATTATGCCATATGCAATTTTAAAAAATATTTCTTGGATAAATTTCAATAAATAAGATTGAAATTTATATTATGTACCTTATACCAAAACTCAATGTTTGTCAAATATATCTATCATATTTTGAAAGATTACCAAAATTAGAATAAATTTCACATGATTCTCATATTTCATCCAAAATTTTAATTGTATTCATATGTTGAATAATTATTTCATTCAAAATTAACACATGTCAAATATAATCATACTATATCTAGCCTAAAACCAAGGGCATATGCCCATATAACAGACCAATATCCAATCAATCATAAAATCATTCAAAATTATCATCAATTTAATATTATAATTTGTATCTAATCAAAATATTGACTACAAACATATTGACCCATCTCTTATCTCTAGTCAATAAATAAACAATATGACTGCAAGCATTATAACTTCTTCAAAAGAAACAAAATAAAATTGCAAAATATATTCTATTTTACATCAAATGACAATTTGAATGACTAACCTCTATGTAACATAATATTCAAAAACATTCAATAAATGCAAATTCTTTAGGCATACCCTTAAGGTTATTCACATTTCAATTTTAAAAACAACTTCAAATACCTAAAAAGTCAATAATATTTAATAAAAACTCATTTCCATGTCTTAAGTCACAAATCAACAATATTGACTAAAAATATTATAACTTCCTCAAAAATAAAGAAAAATAAAGCCATTAAATATTCTATATCATATCAAAAATCAACTTGAATGACCAATTTTTGAGCATAACATTTCAAATTCTACTAGACATGACTTCCACACACCATGGCTTCAAATAATTCATATCTCTATTTGAACAAATTCAAATATTTAAACAATAAATAGCCTTTTTGCAACAATCATTACCAAAATTTTAAAATATGACAAAATAGAACAAGGACTGAGATATAAAAACAAATTTTCCATTCTACAACTAATATGATATTTGCCAATGCATTGAGTTTCCTTAAATACAAATTTCATACCAAAAAATCAATCCAAACATATACATTCCTAAGCATGACATCACTTTCATATGTTAACAAAACATATTTTCTATATATATGAATGAAAAAACCAAAATTTCACTTCAAAACCTAGCACCATATATAGTTCATTCAATGTACCATTTTCAACCATAGTGAGAAGAAAATCAAATTTCATGGCCTCTACCAATAACCTAGAAAACCTATACAAAGCTAAAACCAATTTGTATGTAAAACCTTTTTAAGAATAGTAAACACCTTATATATTAAAATGAAAGCATGCAAATAAGAGTCAGACAATAAAATAAATCTAAATGAGGAAATAATGTTTAAGCCCCTTATCTAAATTCCTCAAAATATATTTCATTCCATCAAAACTTATTTTGCACATATAAGCTTATAGTGGTCATTTTGTAACCTTTCATTAGAACAATGAAACCATACAAAGCAAACTAAAAAGTTAAAAAAGATCATAGGTTCACCCAAATATCTTCACATTTTATCAAAACCCAAAACTAATTATTCATAAAATATTTTCAAGAATCACATAGTTGATTCTTTATTTTCAAAAAATGAATACTTACAGACAAGAATCTAAATCAGAACTTCTCAAAAATCAAATGTTATATAATTGAATTCAAAGTGAAAATAATTCCACATACCGAACTTAAATATACTTCCAACTGTAGGCCTCATTCGTATGCAAATTTAACTATGCATATTATCAAAATAACTAGATAATTTTCAATTTCATGCATAAAAATATATCTCAAACTCAAATTTGCATTAAAATCTCTTACCTTGTCTACAATTTATTCCCAATTTCCTCTATTCTTTCCCAAGTCTCTTGCTTGCTTGAAAAATGTCACTTCCACCCAAAGCTTGCCAAAAAATGGACATCGAGAGGATAAAAAACCTATTTCATATTGTTTACATACAATTATTAACTACCTCTCTTATGTGTTAAGACTTGATTAGTTGCCAAGTCTATCGGTACATTTTTTATGACTTAATTAAATTTTAATCAATTTTGTGAAGTTTATTGATAATCAAACTAGCCACCAAAAACCCTACTAAATCTCATCAAATCATACATGTACATCGATGCTTAATGCCATAGGATATATAAATGTTCAACAAATCCTAATACAACTATTATATTAAATAAACCTCATGTTGAATAAAACAAATCAAAATCTTACTAGCTGACATGATTTTATGACTTACTTTAAAAATAAATGAACTTAGGAACATATACCTAGGTTATATGTTACATTACCATATCTGCCACCTTGAGGTATTATGAACGTAGCCACCCACTAGCTTAGTTCCATCAAATATTTAAAATTTAACCCTTAGGACTTAGATTTAAATAGTACTTAGGTTTTAAAACCATCCAAATCTTTAATCAAATGATCAATATAGGTATGTTTGAATCACATCAACATATGCACACACACACACACACACACACACACACACACACACACACACACACACACACACACACACACACACACACACACACACACACACACACACACACACACACACACACACACACACACACACACACACACACACACACACACACACACACACACATACACACACACACCTTACCATTTATAACATTAATATGAAATAGAATAATGTTATACCATTTTGAATCAAGTTGAAAACACAAGAACATAATCATCATTTGATCAAATAATCATGTGTATCAAGCATATTTTTTTATCCCAAATATCAAGGCCTCTAAATATTATAAAAAACTATGCATTATTCATCCATGTCAACAAATAATACATTTATAAGTATTTTACTAATAATATCAAATTAAATTGTTCTTATCAAAAATTTGCACATTTATCCATATAAATTGAATATTTTCATTATATCAACTCCTGCTTTTGAGACCACTTAATATTGTTAGAGTAAAAACTTTATTAAATGTAGCAATCATATTAAACATTCAACATAACAATGAATATTCAAATCAAGCATAAACTAAGACCCCTATAAGAAGTTTTAAATGTTATGACTTTAGTCGTTAATATGACAAAATGACTTAACTTACTTGGATTTTCATAAAAGATGATGGGTGTCAATAATAGGCATAACACTTGCAACCTTACTAGCTAATCTCAGTGATGAAATGAGGTAGCAAATAATAAATTGTTCATAAAAGATAAATCATTTGAGAGTGTGATTCAAGCTAAATTATTTTTTAAACAGTAAAACATGAACCCCTTTTATAAGATAACTTAAGGGATGAAGTGTTTGATTTATGTGGCATAAATAATAAAATAAATTAAATAAGAAAATTTGGGATGGATATACAAACCAATACAAAATCCTCAAACATAAATTCTAAAAATCAATAGATGCTTTCAACTCATTAATGACCAGTTCATGTTAATTCATAAATAAATAATCCAAATTATATCATGTAAAATATCTTACCATTATCACATATTTATAGTAATATGACAGTCTCTATGTACTTTGCCTTCAATATAATGAATATTATGGTTATACAACTAATATTGATTCATTCAAAAAAATATCAACAGAAAAACAAAACAATCCAAAAATAAAAACAATAAAATAAATGAAAAGAAAAAGAGAAAGAGATATTGGTAGAACAACTTTAGATGATGTTTATTGATTGAATTGCATAGTCAATTTTCATCCATATATTGCAAATGAAAATTATTTTTCTCAAATATAGTATCAATTTTGTAAGGTCCCAACCAAAGAGAATCAAATTTTTGATATTTATCTATATCTTCAGAAGCTTTGTCCTAATAAATGACTAGGTCACAAACTTTAAACTTTTTATTAGATATTTATTTATCAAAAAAATCTTCAATTTTTCTTTAGCCTTTTCTAATTTTTGCCAAGTAGTAGTTTTTATTTCATCTAAGGCTATCAAATCACTTAATATTTTTTCAATTATATTATTTTCTCCTAGTATATATTCTAAATCATTGCAAGTAAATGAAATCTGAAGTTTAATTATAGCGTAGCTTCAATCCCATATGCTAACATGAAAATAGAATAACATGTGGTTGCTTTTACAATCATTTGATCAACCCATAATGTATTAAAAATCTTAAGATGTCAATTCCTTTTATTTTGATAAATTATTTTCTTCATAATAAAAATCAAATTTTTATTTGTTGATTTATCATGTCCATTCCCTTGAGGATAATATTTAGAGAAATGACTTGATATAATAGAATAATGTCCTAAAAATTATAAATATTTATTAAAAATAAATTGAGGTCTGTTATCTAAAATAATTTTATATGGAATATCAAATCTAGAGAAAATTTGATTCTTAAATAAAGAAATGATCTCAACTATAAATAAACTTTGAAGTACTTTTGTCTCAAACCATTTCATAAAATAATCTATAGCAGTTAGGATATATTGATATCCAATAGAAGAAGGTGGATGAATATCAAAAATAAAATCAATTCCCCATTTAGTAAATGATTTTTCAAGAATTATAGGGTTCAAATGCATTGCTAGTAATTTAACTCTACCAATAAATAGTTGACAAGGCATACAATTATGTACTAGCTTGTAAGCATCTTGAAATAAAATAGGTCAATAGTATCCTATGCATAAAATTTTATAAACGGTAGTTTTCTCTACATAATGGTCTCCACAACTTCTATCATGACATCCCCTAAGAATTTTTTGATTTTGATCATAGGTTAGGCATCTTAATAATACACCATACCTATTTATATAAAATAAAAAAATTTCCAATAAACAAAATTTTAAGACTTGAACTCTTAAAGATATTCTTTGTCTTTTATCAAAATTATTAGGACTAGGCTGATTTTGAAAATAATAAAATAAATCATGATACCAATCATATTCAAGTAATAAGCAATCCCAATCATTCATCTCATGTCTAATTTTTTTTTAAAAAATTAGCAACCTTCATAGACTGAAAATGTGGTTTAGAATTTAACGAATTGTCAATAAATAAAACCAAAACATTTATGCTAGAAAAAGCATTCTTAGTTAAATCTTTTGCCAAATCATTTTCCTTTATGATTTTTAAGGTTTTGAATTAAAGATCAAATTCATGTATTCTCAAAATCCATTTTTCTATCCTTCCTTAAATGGTTGGTTGTTTCAAAATATAGAAAAAAACTTGTATATTGGATCACAAAACAATCCTATTTCCCATCAATACATAACAAAATTTGATTAATGAATAAACCTATGATAAAACAAATTTTTCAATGAGGGTGTACCTTGTTTCTATATCTTTCAAAATCTGACTCATATATTTAATAGGTTTTTTTTCATTATTTTCATTAACTTGAGTGATTACAACATCTATGGCTTTATCTATTGCATTTACATAAAGAATAAAAGACTTAGATCGATCAAACTTAGCAAGCAAAGAAGCACTTGAAATTAAATTATTAACATTATTAAAAATAGAATCAAATCCTACATCTCACACATATGACTGATTTGTATTTAATAAAATATGTAAAGTATTTGACTTATTAGTAAACTTTATTGTAAACTTATACATAAAATTAATTTGACCAAAGAAAGATCTAAGACCAGACTAGTCTTCAGGAGGTGTCAACTCTTTTATTGCTTTAATACATTTAGGGTCAATTGAAATACCATTTTTATAAATAATATGACCTAATAATTTTCCTTCAATAACACCAAAGACAAATTTATTGAGGTTAAAAGAAATACCATACTTTATACATCTTGCAAAAACTTCACAAAGATAATCTAAATATTTTTTTCTTTTTTTACAATAAACCATAAGGTCATATGCATAGCTCTTTGAAATTTAGAACTTACATTCATGAGACTAATATGCATCTTATTAAAAATAAAAGTTCCTCTTGGAGTAGTGAAGGTCATCTTAAGTTTATCATATGGATTAATAATTATTTAATTATAACCCAAAAATTCTTCAAGTAAAGAAATCATTTCAAATCCTAAAACTTATTACAAAATTTGATCAATACTTTCGAGAGGAAAATTATCCTTCATACTATCCTTTTTTAAATATTTAAAGTCTACACAGATTCTAATGTCACCATTCTTTTTACATATAGTAACTACCCACTCAGAATATGTTATAATAAAAATGACACCACCATCAAGCATATTATCAATCTCTTTGTTGATTGTGTCTTCCAATAAAAGGTTTATCCTTCTTATTATTTACCTAACAAGTTTAATACTAAGTTTAATAGGGATATCATGTCTAATAATATCATTATCATAATCTTTAAGGTCTTTATAACACTAGGTGAAAATATTAATGAATTCTTTAAAAAGTTTAATAAATATTACCTTCTCTTTAGTTATAAATTATATTTTCAAATAAACAAACTTTGGATCCTCTTTAGTCCTAAGATTTATCGGAATAGTCTCTCCAGTAATTCTCATAAAAGTCTCTTCCATTCGTGATATCTTAAGTTGATAATTGGGAGTAAACATTGATTCCAAACTAGCAAGTAATTTTTTAATATTTAGCTATAAATAATATCCACAACTAAGAACATAATCATCATTATCAAAATAATTACTTTTTATAAAAGAATAAATATGTTTATCATAGCTAAAAATAGGCCAATTTTCATTTAAATTAAGAATTTTAGGTCTAAAACTTTCTAAAAATAAAAAATCAATAAATGCTCTATTTCACTCAAACTATGATTAAAGGTAAAGACAATAAGTTTGTTAGTTTGTAAATTAAATTATCTAAGTATGTGAGTGATATTAAAAGCTTCAAAATTTTCAAGTAAGGCTCAAATTTTTTGAGTATATCGATGAAGACAAGTTTGGTTTGTCTTATAAACCTTCCTTACTTGTTTGATAATTAATTTAAAATCTTAAAAAACTTATAACTATTTAATATTTAACTCTATGGCCTTTACTAATCCTAAACATAAAGTTTTAAATTATACTGTGTTATTAATGGTAGCAAAAGACAATTTATAAGCATAATGAAGCACTTTGCTTATAAGAGTAAGACAAATTCTTGCACCACTACCATCTTGTGAACAAGCACCATCAAAATATAAACATCACAAATCATTCTTAAAAAAGATATTATATTTTTATTTTTTAGGTTCATCTAAAGTCAACAACTCATATGTACTAATCTATGTTTCTACATAAGCAACAATAGGAGGTAAGGAGTCAATAGGATTACTAGACAAGTTTTTTATATGAATAAAAACTATCTCATTTCCTACTAGAACCCATATTGCATCTTTACTTATAAATGCATCAGTTTTTTTTTTACCAATATCTTCCTAAAAACATGACATAATTTCTATGCATGTCTAAAATTTAAACATTAATCATACACCTAATTATTTTATCTTGAGAAATTTTAATAACAAGATCTCTAAATGTACCATAGATTTTTGTTTAATGAGAATCAAAGCTTGTAAGTTTCATATTATATGTTTCAAAAGAGATACGTAATTAATTACCAATAAATTTAAGCATTATATTCTTTGATGCACCAGTATCTAATATATATTTATGTGTGATTTTATCTACAATTTTAACTGATACATAAAAAAGAGGTATGTAATTAGTAGGAGGATCATATATCTGATTATCGATGGTGGAATAAGATTATTCTTGATCTTTATCTTCTTGAAATCTCAAAACCTCTTTAGAATTTGAATTTTTAATATCATCATTTATTTTATCAAGTTATCGTAGTAAACTAATAACTTGTAATAATGAAAATCTAACTTTTATAGTATTCAAATTATCAATAATGTCATAAGCTCCTACATTTGGATGATGTATATGTAGGTAATTTTTTGGATTATAGGGAAGATATTGAATATTATTAAATCCAATAGATAAAAGATTATTTTATGGGGATCTAATTAAAGCATGGTTAGTGTAGCATTATTCTACATACTTTTATCTTCATCCTTATTTTCTGAAGAATATTGACTATTAGATGTACTATCTTTATAATTAGAATAATCATTTTGACTTATATTAACAAGTATTTGTATGTTTTATTTCATATAAATACTTACCATCACTACACATATTAATGTTATCAATAAGGTCAATATAAATCCTATCTTTTTCCTTGAATACATCTTTTAAATTTTTGTACAATTATGCATGTGTCTAGATCATGATCTAATTCACAAATATTACAATAATGAACTTTTTCTTCCACTTTACCTTTTTGAGAAGAAGAATATTTATCTAATGAAGAGGTTTTATTATCTAATCACCTTTTAATGGTGACCAACTCATTATTAAGACTATGAATAGATTTTAAAATTTATACATTATCAGAATTCAAAGCTATTGTATATCTATTGTTAAAACCAACACATTTAACTTATTTTCATATTCGATACAAAAAGTTATAGTTTAATTTTAATTCATAATGTCTTTATATTTTGAAGTCATTTTATATTTTAAAGGTAAAGGATTACAAAAACATAGTCTTGTCAAATTTTTGGTAGGTTTAATCTCACAGGAGATCTTTTGTCACATTCTAGTAAATCTACCAATAAAATGATAAATAGTTTCTCCTAGATCAATAAAAATATTTACTAATTCATTAACCAGTATCAACTTTTGTTTGAGATTATCAAAATAAAGTTTCAACCATTCTTCAATATCATTCCAATTACTAATTATGCCAGAGATAAGACTAATAAAAGATTGATAAGATTTCTCTTCTAACATTTTTGAAAACAATCTAAGAGAAACATTTTCATTTACAATACCTAAAATTGCATAAATTAATCTAAAATCATCTAAATAATCTTCCCATGATTCTATGGGACTTTCAAAAAACTTAGTATTAATAAGACCTTTTAATGAAATAAGCTTACATGGGTGAACATTGATATTAATAAGATTTTCATGAATCTAAGAATTCTCCAAAGGTTGAGCTACTTCATCATCATATTCTGGTTCATTATCTATTATATTTGTATCAAGTCTCAATCTCTCTAATGAATTTGTGGACCTTGTTATTATATTTTCATTTTGAATAGATTCAACTATTTGACAAGACTGATTTAAATCTAAAGCTATATTATGGTCATTAGGATAAATATTATCATTAATATGAAAAGAGTCAAAAATAAAATAAACCCTAAGTGTAGGATTGATAATTAGAATCTATTATCTTTCTTATATGATTCAATGATTAATTTCTTGAATATGACTTTGTGTATCACATGAAATCTTTGTTACTACTTCCTTGATCTCTTTTTCATCTTATTCCTCATTAATAACTTTAATAATATGAGATAAATCATAAATTCTATTATACCATGTAAAATGAGTTACAACTTGGTCATCACCAATATCAATCAGGGATTGAATAATAGGAGGAGGATATCTAATGGTCATGAACAAAAATAAAAAGAGAAAAAGAGAAAAATATTTTTTGAAAAAATCCCTAAAGGAGTCACCAAATTTATTGACAATAAAAATTGTCACATCAATGAATCAACCCTTTCACCTATCATGAAGGTTAAGATGGAACTATACTAGTCTAATAGTTAGGATCTAAAAGGTCATGAAGGATCTTAAATATGTGTAAGAGGTTTTTGATATGTTTTAAGAAATAACACGTATGTCAAATATCAAACAATACTTTATTATAATTTTAAAAACTAGTTATCTCTTTAAATCAAGTGAAGGAAATAGATTAAAATTATATAATATAACCTATCCGATAGATAAAACCTATGGATTAGATTATCTATTAAAGGAAAGATTTATGTTTCTTATAATATATATCTACTTTATCAAATTATCTATAATCTTCTAATATTTACTTTATGATCAAAATAGATCAAAGGAAAAAAACAAAAAGAACTGAAAGATAAGTATAACAATTGACAATGAAGACCAAAGAAATAAAAATAAATAACAATTAACATAACTATTGAAGCACCTATTTAAAATTAAATTAAACTAAACAAAAAACTAATTTAAAAAAGAGAAGAGAAAACAACTACCAACAAAAGAATAAAAATAAAAAATCTAATCCATATTTTAAAATAAATCTAAAACTAAAACCTAAAAAAGAATAAATTAATCTAATATTGAAAACTTAAGAGATAAAGAGAATGAAATCTACCTAATCTAAACATAATCTATTGACGTAAGATTAAATGATATTATAATATTAAACAAAAAATGCATAATATAAATAAAATACAAATAAATTGAAACACCATAAAGATGATAATTAAAGATTAGAAAATAAACAATAAGTAATAAATTAAGAACTAAATAATTAAAACATAAAGTAATAAATAAATAAGTTTAAAATTGAAACAAACATAGAATTAGAATAAAAAATTGATAAATATTAATTAAATAACATATGATTGAATTTGTGAGTGTTTAATAAGAGTCATCTTAACCAAAATAAAATATATTTTATTGAGAAACAATCTTTTGATACCAAATATTTGATATGACAACTAATACAATCTGAATAGATCAAAAACATGTCATACACAATGATGTAATCATTATTATTTGGCCCAATTACTTTGGATTCTGTATATATGACTACATATCTGCAATCATTATAAGATATTAAATTTAACAACTTTCAAATAAATTATTTATAAACTAAAAATGAAATTTAGATATACATATGATTACTAAGTGTATTACTTAACTACCAGAGAATGTATTGTTGGTCTATCTGTAAAAGTTGTATTATCTCAGAGATGTTGCACAAAAAGAGTATATTGAATGAACTTTGAAGCAAATTAGAGTCTTAAAGTATACTTATATAATAATATTACTCCTTTTGTATGTCACTTTGATCTTTATTTATAATAATATCTTCAAGAGATAGTTGAATAATAAGTTATAACTAACTAAAATAATAATAAGTCTTAGATAAGTCTTATAAGATCAAAATAAAATAATAATGTTCCTACCTATGTAATAATGTTCTTCCCTTTGTATTTTAAATACGCCAATTAATTTATAATTTAACTTTATATTAAGACTTAGATAAGTCTTATAAGATTAAAATAAAATAATAATATACCGAGTGAAGACAAAGTCTAAATGGGTGGGGGCCCTTAGTTATTACTACCACTTAAATAAATAAACTACATTAAACATTAATATGATACAAGAAATTTAAATAAAATTAAATACATCTAACACTATATCCATATACATTAATCCATTAAATTCAATAATATGTTTTCAAAATCAAAAATACCAACTACTATCAAATATCAAAAACAAATATGTATCATCAGGGTACTACAGTATGATAAAGTATCTAAAAATATTAAAATAGAAGAATAACTCATCCACATGTCATCATAATACTAAAGTATGACAAAGTATCAAAAAACATCAAAATCCACCACATAACTCAGTATGCCATCCAGTCATCTTCTATGTTAGAAAGCATTTCGATCAATGGATAACCCTTAGCTGTCATATTTAGTATAATTCATTATCGAAACTTTACCAATTTAGTGTCACCTTCATTATATTCATCATCAACCTCTAATTTCACTTTCTTAACCATCATAGTGATCACAACAGATTTTGTAGGACTAATTCCTCACCTCTTGCTTCTCAAAGGAACTATCCTTTTCTACTCACGTATATGTGAATGAAAATAAACAAGACTTAACCTTGAACAACCTATACTAGAATTTTCAAGTTCAAGGGAAATTTTCTTAGTATTTAAAGGCATAAGAGATTAAGAATCTAATCTTGTAGTCAATTATAAATCATTTCAAGGTGAAGGTTCTTGATAATAAGGATAATGATAAGGAGTAAGATTCTGATCAAATTGTAAATCAGTATGCATGTGTTGGAAGGAACTACTTAGAGTTACTCATCTGTGAGAATGAGCTCTCCAAAGAGGTCCTCTCCAACCTCAATTACCTCAATTTTTAGGATTGAAAGTCAAAGCATTCAAAACATTCCAAAATGTGGGATCTAAGGCATAAAAATAGATTGACATGTGTGTCCCATAGTGATAGACTCTAGGAATAATCCTACTAGTCATTCTACCCCTAAAATTTTGTTCTCTAGGAAAAAATATTTATGTAGGTGTATCCTCTTTATTCCATTCCTAGTTACACTCCCAATTATCATCATCTAAATTATTAGAATGAGGTGGAGTCCAGTCTGACATCTTAATAAAATTTGAAGAAAAACAAAATCCTAATTACTATCCATACTAAACATAAACAACTAATATACATCAAACCAAATATATTATGCCATATGTGATTTTGAGAAAGAATTTTTACACAAATTTTAATAAATGAGATTAAAATTTATATTATGCACCTTATACCAAAACTCAATGCTGGTCAAATGTATCTATCATATTTTGAAAGATCATCAAATCCAACTATCTTTCACATGATTCTCATATTTTATCCAAAATTTTGACTATATTCATATATTGAATAATTATTTCATTCAAAACTAATGCATGTCAAATATAACCATACTATATCCAACCTGAAACCAAGTGCATATGTCTATATAACAAACCAATATCCAATCAATCATAACATCACTGCAAACTATCACTAATTTAAAATTATAATCTATATCTAATCAAAATATTAACTCCAAACATTATAACTTCTTCAAAATAAATAAAATATAACTCCCAAATATATTATGTTTTATATCGAATGACAATATGTATAAATAATCTCTGTGTAACATAATATTCAAGATTACTCAAAAAATGCAAATTCTTCAGGCATACCCTTGAGGTTATTCACATTTCAATTTGAAAAATAATTTCAAATTATTGAGAAGTTAATAATCTTCAATAAAAACTCATTTTCATGTCTTAAGTCACAAATCAATAATATTGATTGCAAATATTATAGCCTCCTAAAAAAGAAATCAAAATAGGGCCATCAAATATTTTTTATCATATAAAAAATCAACTTGAACGACCAATTTCTAAGTATAACATTTTAAATCTTGATGGAAAATACTTCCATAACCATGGATTCAAATTATTCATACCTCAATTTTAATAACTTCAAATATTTGAACAATAAACAACCCTTTTGCAATAATCATTACCAAAATTTCAAAATATGACAGAATAAAACAAGAATTGAGATATCAAAACAAACTTTCCATTATACAACTGATATGATATTTTCCAATGAATTGAGTTTCCTTAAATATAAATTACATACTAAAAATTCAATCCAAACATTTACATTCCTAGGCACAACATCACTTTCATATTTTAACAAACCACATTTTTATACATATGAATTACTAATGAATATTTCAATCCAAAACCTAACACCATTTGTAGTTCATTCAATGTAACATTTTCAACCATAGTGAGAAGAAAATAAAATTTCATGGCATCTATCAATAGCCCATAAAACCTCTAAAAAGAAAAAAACTAATTTGTATATAAAACTTTTTAGAAAATAGAAAACACCTTAGATGTCAAAATGAAATCATGCAAACAAGAGTTAGATAAAATAAAATAAATCTAGAAAAGGAAATAATGCTTAAACCCCTTATTTGAATACCTCAAAATATATTTCATTCCATAAAAAATTATTTTGCACATATAACCCTATAGTGGTCATTTTGTAAGCTTTAACTAAAATAATGAAACCATGCAAAGTAAATCGAAAAGATAAACAAGATCATGGGTTCGCCTAAATGTATTCACATTTTATCAAAACCCAAAACCAGTTGTTCAAAAAATATTTCCAAAAACCACAAAGTTAACTCTTTATTTTCAAAAATTGAAGACATGCAAAAAATATTCTAGCTCATAACTTCTCAAAAATCCAATGTTATATAACTGAGTTCAAAGTGAAAAGAATTAATCATATCAAACTATAATATACTTCTAACTATAGGCCTCATTTTCATGCAAATTCAACTATGCATCTTATTAAAGTAACTAGATAATTTTCACTTTCATGCAAAAAAATATATATCTTAAATTCAAATCTAGTTCAAAATCTCTTAACTTGTCAGTAACTTATTCCCACTTTCCTCTATTCTTTCTCAAGTCTCCTCCTTGCTTGCAAAATGTCACTTCCTCCCAAAGCTTGCAAAAGAATGGCCATCAAGAGGAAAAAATAAATATTTTATATTATTTCCATGTGAGTATTAACTACCTATATTATGTGTTAAGACCTGATCAGTTTCCAAGTTTATAGGTGCATTTTTTACGGCTCAACTAAATCTTACTCATTTTTTCCAAGTTTATCGATAACTAAACTAACCACCAAAAACCTTGCTAAATCTCATCAAATCATGAATTAACATCAATAAATAATGCCACATGATCCATAAATGTTCAACAAATCCCAATATAATGTTTTATTAGAAAAACCTCATGTCTAATAAAATCAATCAAAATCTTGTCAATTGACATGATTTTACGACTTGCTTTGAAAATTAATTAACTTAAGAACATATACCTAGGTTATATGTTAGGTTGCCATGTCTACCACCTTAGGGTATTATGAACATATCCACCCACTAGCTTAGGTCCATCAAATATTTAAAATTTAACCCTTAGATTTTAGGTTTAAATAATACTTAGGTTTTAAAACCATACTTCAAATCATCAATACAAGTAAGTTTGAATCACATCAACATATATGTACCTTGCCATTTATAACATTAATATGAAATATGAATAATGTTATATCATTTCAAATCAAGTTGACACCTCAAGATCACAATCATCATTTGATCAAGTAATCGTGTATATCAAATATATTCTCGTATCCCAAATATCAAGACCTCTGAATATTATGAAAAACTATGCATTATTCATCCATGTCAACAAATCATACAACTAGAAGTATCTTACTCATAAGATCAAATTAAACTATTCTTAGAAAAAATTTACTAATTTATCCATAAAAATTGAATATTTTCATTGTATGAACTCATTCTTTTGAAACCATTTCATAATGTTAGAGTAAAATTTTTATTAAATGCAACAATCATACTAAACATTCAACATAGTAATGAAATTCAAATGAAGTAATAAAATAAGACCCCTATAATCAGTTTTAAATGTTAAAAATTTAGTCATCAATATGATAGAATAACCTAGCTTACTTAAATTTTTAGAAAATATGGGGGGGGGGGGGTGATGAAAATAGGTATAATAGGGTCCAATGCATCTTCATCATCAACTAATGTTTTCTTGATCTCCACTATGTAAAACATAATTACTTTTTTCAAAGTGAAACATGATTAATCACGTATTCTCACATCTTTTTCATCATCAAAATCCATCCAATAGTCTTTAAACTCATGTATATGTTTATATGAATAACCAAGAATATTCTAAATAAGGCCTCTAGCATCAAATAAAGGTCAGATTTCATATGACCAAATAGTAACTCAAGTCATTTCCTCACCAATCAATTTTGCTTTAGATAAAGAAGCACAAGTGTACCAACCAATATAAATAGGGAACTTTATTCCAGACTTGTGTTTATAATATAAAATCTTGTGGTTTTTAGTCAATTATCCTATCAATTCCATTAGGGCCCACTTATCATTCACATACCTCAAGAGAAAGTACGAAGCAATTATATAGTCATAAATTCTCATGAAGGTGAAAAATAAGAACTATATAAACCAAACTCCCCATCTAGAAATATTTGTAGAAGATTGAATAGATATCCTTAGATTTTATGGTTTTGGTTTGAATATTTGAATCACATATTGTAAAAATGCATCATTTACTCTTCAAAAATGGTGTACACTCTCCTTAAATGATATTTGAGGATATAAATCATATATTTTTATAATTTTAATATCACCTAATATATTTAAACCACTGTATAATCTTCTTTTATCAATAACATAAACAACATAAGAGGTCATATAGAAGTTAGAATTAATATTGACCTCTACGAGTTGCTTATGAATAGAATCACTGATCAATTACCCCTAATTGATGTATTGTTTATTTTGATGAATGATCCATATGTATATATACATCCATGTTTGTAAATTTCTCATAACAAGACTCCCCATTATTTTATGCAAGAGTGTCATCATATCATTAATTTCATTCATAAAGTCGAATATGGAAATATTTTTAGGAAACCTTATTGATGTATGCCTTGGATTTGTCAACCATTGATTTTTGACCCATATAGAATATGAACTAGAGTTGGAATCCTAAAATTGTTGAGCAGATATAGGAGTCTAATTAACAAATGCTTACCTGCCAAGTAGTTGTAGTAGATGATAAATATTTTATAGACCTAAGTATAAGATAAATTAACCATTTGAATTCATGACTTTTCTTTTTTATGGATCATAGTGATTATCGATTTTTAGTACTAGTTCTAGTTATTATATTAAAATGAGAAATATAATTGCTTGTGTCAATCCACTATCATGACTACTTTATCCATAATCGATCTTATAGACCCCATTGATTCTATTCTATAATTATTCCATGTTTATGTGGCCTAGATCAGTATATGTTATTTATTTAACATTTTAATCCAAGTGTGAGGGTGGAACAACTATTTAAAATTGATATTTCATATGTGTGTCCTCTTCCAATTGGAGACTCATTTTTTTGGTGGGTGTTTATTTGGAGTGATTTTATTAGGATTCTCCTTGATCAGGATGTGGAATGTTGACATCTAATGAAAATTACCTCCCTGTGAGAAAAACTAGAATTTAAATTATCCTTGTAAATAAAGATGAAAATTTAGCCTTGTTCAAGCAAAATCAAATTTCAATGTGTGTACAAGTAGAAAGTGGATTATGAGAGTATGTTTGATAGATGATCAAGTTCTAAGAGGTGAAAATATAGGTATCAAAATATGATGGGTTATTTACTAGGGTATTAGAGTCTGATATTTATTTATGCAGGCTTTAGAATCTGATGGCATGCTCAATAGGTCATTAAATTTTTATGATAGTTCAAGAAATTCTTAGTATCTAATGAATTTGTAGAATAAAGGATTGGAATCCAATTGATGTCTGGAACAAAATTAAATCCTAATAAGTTGCACAATATAATTCTTAAACTCTATAAAAATATTTTGAAGAAGTTTTTGGAAGAAAAGTTTCAAATATTAATCAAATACTATGAAGAAATGGTAAAAATATTAAAACCTTAGCTTTTTTTTTGTTTGAAAATAACTTGAATCAATGAACCCTTAAAAATTTAATGACCATAAAAATTCCAAAATTTTAAATTGGAGTGATGAGGGAAGGAAGATTCAAGAGGTGATGATTAAACTATGGGGAAAATAGAAAGGATGAAGGGCTATGTTGTGGTATGTGAAAAATTTACACGTGTGAGGACTACAAGATGAGTAATTGTGGGAAATTTGGGATGCATTAGAAATTTTTGGGATCCTTAGGTATGTTTTGTATTCAATAAAGTTCCATAGTATGTTATAGCAAGGATCACATTCTGGCAAGAATGTTTGTAGAGGCATCAGATACCAATAGGTGTTTTGGCACATGTTAGACTCTATGAGTGTGATTGGTAGGTAATTGGATTTTGATATGTGTTTAATAAATTATCATATTGTAACATGTGTTTATACACACATCAGTTTCTAACAAATTTCTAGGTAATAAGTGGAATTATGTTGATTGTTTAGCAGGCTTCTAAAATCTGACAAGACTAAAAAGACTTGGTCTTTTTTTTTCATTTTCTCTTCATGTTTTTAAAAAAATGACCAATTATTAAAAATTGAAAATTAATTATTTAGACATGAAATTTTAACTTTAAAATGACAAATTTGATTATCTTTGACTCAAATAGACTATTTGTAGTCAAAAAACTTAAGATCTTTAGCTTTTTTACCTTCATTCAAAAAATGGGATAATGGGTTAAATACATTGTTAGAGCCCATTAGATAAAAGCAAACTTATCACTTGTATCTATAGGATAAATGAAAAGGATTTTAAATGAAATAAAGAACTATATACTTATTTTAAATTTGAGTTAAACCCCTGAGGAATGTCTTCAAGCTTCCTCACCCAATTTACTCAATGGGATCACTTTTAGGTTGTGGGTGACCTATAATGGAAGTATTGGTTGTAGTACTGTATTTTTGAGATTTATCTCTACTAAGGTATTATAAAAACATGAGACCACTTAAAAAATATTTTAAATATTTCCACCCAAAATTATTTGAAATTTCATAGTTTTTATATCAACATAACTCAAATTATGCTCCTTTTGTGGGCCTAGGATCTCTTCGGGCAGCAAGCATACCAGTTCAGTAAAAAAATTATATTTTGAGCTATACATGGTATCAAGAGCTCATTATTTTTTTTAATGATTTTATGTAACCCCTATACATATTAAAATAATTTAAAGTGCATTTTAAATTTCAAAAACACTTTAAAAATGCATTTTTAGGATTGAAGCCCTATAAGTGCTCATTGTTCATGCGTAGTGAATCATCTAGATCCATTTTTCAGGTATAAAACCTTCGATGATGATTTTAAATTGGTTTAAGGTTTATGAATATCATGGATATGGAATAAATATCATTATTAATGTTTTATAAATCTTTAAAACACTTCAAAATTTCAATAATCATGCTCTCTAGATAGGGTTGTAAAGGGTTTTAGAGCAATCTTGCTTCTTAACAATTATTCATAAAGATCCATCCTTATTGATAAGATGAAACACCATTAAATGTGAATAAAACAACCTATTTAACCTTACTATCAACAATTTTTATCCATGCAAACTCTCCACCAATATATCACATTGGAGTTGGAATAATTTTAATCTTGAAAATCAATTATAAGAGGGGTTTGAGTTGTCTTAGCATATTTAAAGTATTGTTTGAGTCCTTAATAATTGTATAATATATAATAAATATATATTAATATTATGAATCCATGAATTATCCTTGACTCACTTCTAACTAGTAAAAATCTAATATTTTGCCTTTGAAAATGCATGAAAACTACCCATACATCCTTGCATATGCGTTGGAGTACCAAAAGCTCTTCAAATCTATTATATATGCATATATGACATCTCCAAATACTTGATTAAAATCATTAAAATTATTATCCACCTTGACATATGTACCATTCTTCATTAATTTTCAATTTCCTTTTTTATTTTCTTCACACATGCCTTAACATGCTTTAGAAGCATGAGATTGTCAACCAAGAAGTGGTTATAAAGACCAAAAATTAACTAATAATATCTATAGCATACATTCATAGGATATATTAAAACAAAATAAACCTTTATTTTGTCAAAAAACAATAAATTTATTAAAAGTGTCTTAAAACAAATTAAGAGGGCATAATAAATGTTTAACTTTTGCAATTAGCCTCCTAGACTAAGGGAAAATCTCAATATGACCTCAATGTAACCTCAATAAGAATATTGAAAATAATGAAAGTATTAAAATAACTTGAAATAAATTATGAACTTAAGTGTACCCAATGACTAAAATAATGGTGATTAAAAAGGTCAACAATATTCATGATTATAAAAGCCAAGGATGATGATAAATCCAAGACTCTATAAGGCTGTGATCCTAAACATAAGAATGAAATATTTAAGATTATGTATTATTATAATTATTTTTTTATGATACATAATGTTAAACTCATAAAATACATATACAACATGAGATACAACTGTATCAAGATGAATCTCTTCCTAATATTGTCATGTACAGGATTCTATGGTAGAGAATAAAGAAATAAAGAAACAAGTTCAAGAATTGATCGAGAGAAGGGTCATCCAGAAAATAAATTCAACATGTGGTTTCCCAATTATTTTTGTACCAAATAAAGATGGCACTTATGGATGTGCATAAATTTTAGAGCATTGAACAAGCTTGTGGTAAAGAACTACTACCCTCTTCCTTGCATTGATTATTTGTTAGATCAATTGAAAAATGTTTTTTATTTCACTAAGTTAGACTTAAGAAGTGGATATCACCAAATTATAATTAGTATATATTATATTTGGAAAACTAATTTTAAAATTAAGGTCTTTTTGAGTGGATTTTTATGCCTTTTGGGATTTGTAATGAACCTGGCACATTCATGCAGGTTATGAATGATGTATTTAGGTCATTCATAGATGATTTTTTAATATTCTACTTAGATGATATTTTTATTTTTATTCAAACTTTTTAAGATCATGTAAATCATATTAGGAAAGTCTTAGAAACATTGTAAATGTATAAATTGTATCTATTGGGAAGATCATGTAAATCATATTAGGAAAATCTTAGAAACATTGTAAATAGATAAATTGTATCTAAAGATGTTTAAAATGTGAATTTAGTAAAAAATATTTAATAAATATAGGCTATATTATATGGGATGTCAAACTAAAAATTTATCCCTTTAAATTTGAAGTCATAATGAAACAGCTTAAGCATAGTAATGTAACAGAAGTTAGAATCTTCCTAGGTGTAGTCCAATTTTAGAAGAATTTTATTTCTAACTTTTCATTGATCTCATCTCATTTTCATGCATTGATAAGTACTAAATAGGTCTTTCCATGGGGAGATAAGAACCAAAAACCTTTGACATGCTAAAAAAAGACAAGCATAGCCCTAGTGTTAGCATTTCTAGACTTATAGAAACCATTTGAGATTGAAACTGATGCAAGTGATTATGCCATGGGTACAGTATTGATGAAAAAACATAAACCTATTTGTTACCATTAAAATACATTCACAAGTGCATAAAGAAATATCTTACTTATGATAGAGTCATATGTTTAAAATGGAAGCACTATCTAATGGGCATAGAGAGAATCATTCATGTGGATCACTAGCATTTGTAATATCTCCAATAATAGTCAAAGCTACAACAATCAAAGAACTTTAATTGGATGGGGTTTTTGTAATAATTCCATCTTGTGATTAGATATAAAAATGTACTCAAAACAAGGTAGATGATATGCTTTCAATACCTCCTATTATTTCATCTATTATTTTACAACATAGTTATTTGGTGCATGAAATTTAAAATGAACAATATGTTAGAGATGTTAATTTTAAGGATGTCTATGAAGATCTAACCCATGGTAATAAGGTATAATAATTAGACTACCACATGCATGATGAATTATTGTATAATCTTGGAAAGTTATGCATTTTGTAAGATGAAAGAGTCTAGGTGATTAGGTAAGCAATACTTCTCTTATTTTAGGTCATTTTGGCATTGGGTAAAAATTTGCATAGTTACAAGGATTTTATTATTGGCCTCAAATGTATGAAAATGTATCCAAATATATTAAAGGTTGTATTATTTGTGTCACTAGCAAGCCTAGTAATAGGAAGTTAGGCTTTTATACCCCACTTCCCATACCAACTCATACACAGGAGAGTGTTTCTATGGACTTTTAGTGTGGTATGCCTATGTCAAGAAATAATCATGACTATTTGTATGTGGTTAAGGATATATTTAATAAAATGTGTGTATTGGTGCCCTATAAAAAGACAATTACAAGCAATAATATTGCACATGTGTTCTTCAATAATGCTTGGGTTCATTCTGGTTTGCCCAGATCTATTATTTCTAATCAGGATTATTAATTCATTAGGAAATTTTGGTCAAATTTGTGGGACTTGATGGATACAAAACTCAAGAAGAGCACTACCTTTCATCCAAAATTTGATAGTTAAATAGAATTGGTCAACCAAAAAGTGGTTCATTTACTTTGAGGGTATTGTACTTTTCTTTAGTTGACCACTTTTATTTAACTATCAATTTTTGGATGAAATTCAGTGCTCTTCTTGAGTTTTGTGTCAATCAAGTCCCACAAATCTGACCAAAAGTTCCCAATAAATTGAGAATCCTAATAAAAAATAGTAGATCTAGGTATACCAAAATAAATCTCACCTTTGGACTTGTGTTATGGGAAAGATTCCATGCTAGATGGACAAAAAGATGTAGACAAAGAAATAAATTCATCCAAAATATCCAATCAATTCATCAAGTCATTCAAGATCAATTAGAGAAGAACCAAGCCAAGTACAAGGATAGGCATGGCAAACATCATGTTAATCATCACTTCCAAGTTGGTGATCTAGTTTGGATTTATATAAGAAATAAACATCTCAAAAGAGAAGGTAAAGAGCTCAAACCAATCATGTATGTCCCATTTAAAATTTTAAAGAATTGTAACAGTGCTTTTTAGTTAGGACTACACCTTACATACATATTATTTAGTTGTAAATGTTGAAAAATTGAAATGTTATGAGCCACCTATGATCATGGTTTAAGGTGAGAATATTCAAGATCCCTTTATAGATGACTTTCCTCCTAAATATCTTGATGAGTTTTAGGAAGATATGATCTTTTAAAGGAAAATAATGACATAATGAATGAATCCAAGAAAGGTAAGGTGTATAGAAACTAGAAAAGTGAAGGAGTTGTACCCTCACTTACTTTCAACATAAAATTAGACTTTGGGTGGTCTAAAAGCTCCTTAGTGGGGAGTGATCTAGGAGGAACCCCACATAGATCTGATCATATGGTCTATAATATTATTATAATTTACCACACATTATAGAGTTCATTGATATCTTTCTGATGTAATTTGAATGGAGTCATTTTGATACTATATGCATAAGTTATGGCTCACTGAAGTTTTGGGAAAATAGGCAAAAAAATTAATACACATGTACAATAGTGATATCATCATGTTGAGTGGGATTATACATGGACCAATCCTAGCTTGACATGTCGACCAGTCATTTGGTGATATATGGTTGATATAAATGAATGGGTTTTTTGGTTTTTTAATCTCTAGTATTTAACAAGTATGTTCCTATTTATGGGATCCACATTATTTTTTGGGTAGGGTCCCTTCAGCTAGTGGGGTTCTTTTTTTATAAGGAGGGAAACCCTACCACCTTTAGTTCATTATAATATGGTGGCAAATTTCCATATAAACCTTCTTTCAGAGCTTAACATGGAAAATGAGGGGCTAAATCCCATGAAGTTTTCTAAGTTTGGCACCATAACCAAGTGGAGATTCTTCAAACCATAACAAGGATTTTTCACCACTTACCACATGTAAAGTAAAAAAGACTCTAATGTCAACATACAAATAATCATCAATCCTTCAAGGTAAGTCCAACATGATCCTAAAACCACTTCATAAGGAGGGAATATTAGATTTTAAACTATATTTGTCTTTGAATCCCATGAATGTGGGATAAATTTTTTGTAAAGTGCCTAAAATGCACCCCCCAAGTATTATCAAAAGACTAAACATGGATAGTGGATTTGAACTCATGACCTCACAAGCATATTATTAAGTCACTACCAACTATGCTATGCTCATATTTGGAAATCATTTGGCAAGATATGTCATGTATCCTTGATTTTCAAGCTTAGAAGCCAAAAACAAATCATAAAGCATTGGAAAAGGAGTGGGATTCAAACCTTGAACCTATTTCAAGATATTTTGGCATCCTAACCACATGAGCTATGCCTTATTATGGGTGAAATAAATAACAATATGTGTAATCACCTAAAAAGTGTTATTTGAGTGTTAAGAGTGCTACTTGAGACTACCTATTCCTAGTTTAGCTTTAGACCTATCCCAGAGCCTATCATCACACTTATCTAGCATTTTTTTGGACCATAGACATCCCTAATCATCTCAAATATAGTCCTAAACCCTCATTTCCTGATCCTGGCCCTTTGTTCATAGTGTTCTTCCACCTAGACATTAGCACCACATTGAGGACACTAGAGCCATGTGGAAATAGTGTCCCCAAAATGATGCTTATGTCCTTCACCCTATATTTCCTAAATGAGTATATTTTCAAAGGTAAAACCCTGCTAAGGTTGGCCTAGACATATTTTTTTATTTGTACAAGTAACATAACACTATAAATACATGACTTTTATCCCTCTATATACTAGATGGAAATTAGATGCAAAATACCTATTCAAACATGAAAAAGTTGAGTAAAATCAAGGTTATTAATCCTTATTCTACCCTAATTATACATACTACCATTTATAACATCCCTAAGCCCATATTTTCTAGATTTCCAATCTTGAGCACACTCAAGGTACTCAAGGCCACTATCATAATAGCATCACTTATATTTGTACCAACACTTAGGTGGGGAGAACTACATTAGTCTTGATCCCTCCGTAGAGTATTGTTATTTAGGAAACTATCTTCATATTTGGGTGTTGAGGATGTCCATCCTATCCTATTAACAAACACACCTTTTATCTCATACCTTACTTGTAAGGAGGATTAGGTTTTTCATCACAAATCAGTCATTGCATGCACAATACAAATTTCTAGATTTCATGCATGTAAGAACATAACCTATAAAGATAGACATAGGTGCACCTATAACTTTGGGGTATTCCTTCATAGAAGACACTAACACTAATATCAAGAAACTAGAGCCACACGACACCTCTATTTAAATGTGGCACTACTATGTATGAGGGGTGCTGATATAGGGATCTAGTTGATGACACTCAGACCTATTTCCATCTCAATTTCCATAACTCAGATCATCGATATCAAATATTTTCTAGATAAGTATTTATTTTCCCATATTTATTATTATATTTATAAAGTCAAAGCTAGTCAAATCTATAAAAAAATTAGTGGTGATTTTATGTAATTGTTTCCCTGATTTAGCCTAATCATCTTTTTAATCAAATAGGATTTACATAATCTAAACCCTAAAATTTTAATACATTTGGTGAACCCAACATAATTCAAACATTGATCAAACCCTAACCCTAGATGCTCTCAGGATTTGTATCCTTTTTGTGTCCATGCTCAAATTTTAGTTCCAAAATTATAGATTTGTTTCAATATTTTTTGCTATCTTTCTTAGATTAAAATTATCTAAAGGTTCAAAATATACAACTTATTTTCCTACTTCCCAAATCATAATGGCAAAATTTAATAACTGATTTGATGAGATTGATAATAAATAATTGCAAGATTTTGTGTCCAAACATGTGGATATGCAAGATGGCCTCATCATTATTATTTAGGAAAAACTCCAAAAATAAAATAATGGTCAATCTTCAACTCCCCTTACTAATAACATTGTTACACATAAAATGGGTCCAACTCAATTAACACAACCAATAATTATAATTAAACAACCTTTAGTGATAGTTACACCTCTTGTGGCTAGTTCCTCCATTCTAGATGTAGAATCCCTTATGCACAAGGTTCATACTTTACAAGCTAAGGTGTTACATCTTAAGAAGGGAGCCACTAGTCCATCACATGCCTTAGATTCTAACAATATCTTACATACTCCTTTGGCACACCACATAGTGGCAACTCCCTTGCCATCTGAATTCATGACACCTAAGTTTACATTATATGATGGTAAGGGTGACCAAAATTACCATCTCTAAGCTTTTCACACAACATGTTTGGACTAGGTGTCCAAATATTGGATTTTCATAAAGTTGTTTTCACGTAATTTAAAGGACTATTCCCTACAGTGGTTTTATGAATTACCAAAATGATCTATCATAACATTCAATCCTTTGGTAGACATGTTTTTAACACACTCTCCATCAATATCAATGACAAGATCTCATATGCCCAAGTTATATAGTTGAAACAAAATTCAAATGAACCTATCATAGAATATGTCTTATGACACAAGACTATATTGGCTAAATTGACTATCCCCATGGTAGATAAAGAGCTTTAGGACGTCTTCAAATAGATTCTTTTACCAATAATACATGAATTTATCTTGTTTAAGAAGTTTCCAATAATCATAGATTTGTGCCACACAATAAAAGAAAGAGAGGTCAAGATTTTATCAATGGGAAAACTAAAATATACCAATGGATCATAATCAACTACTAAGAGTTCAAATAAGCCTCCATACAAAGTAAGGGCCACTAAGAACAAAAGCGATCAAAAGGCCATAGTTAATGTAGCTTCTAACTCATCTCCTCACTTTTTTTTATCTGCTCCTCAGCATTGAATCTTCACCAACCTTCCAAAGTCACCAGCATGGGTTTTATATCAAATCTTGGAATGTAATGTCCTATCTCTCCCTCCCATTAAATAGGTTGCTATGACATGGCCTCTTCCAAAAATCTATGATTATAACACATTTTTCAAGTATCATAGGTACCAAGCCATACAACAAGCAGATGTATAAGCCTAAAACATAAGATGCAATATTTGATTGAAGCTAACATTATTGATGTGGGCACACCCACAAAGACATAAAAAAAATAGAAAATAGAAGCTAAGGCATTAAAGATATTATCGGATCTATTTCCAAAGCACACAATGAATGAGGTAGGGAACACATCAGGTGTTCACTACTCATATTAAGCACATCCATCAGTAGCTTCATATTGTACTATTTCAAAAGAGGCATACCCATTACATATTATCATTGGTATGTACCAGACTATAGTTCTAGATAGACCACTCATCACCTTCTCAGACTAGGATATTATTGATGTTGATACATATTTACATGGACTCTTTATACGAGCTTATATTGATCATCATCATATCTAGAGTGTTATGGTTGATAATAGGTTAAGCATTAACATGTGTATTATGACACTTTTATAGCATTTGGGGTATATACATTGGGATATATTCCCATAGACATAGTTATTAGTGGTTTTAATGGTCATGTTCAGAGCTCTATCAGGGAGATTGTGCTTTCATTATAGGTTGGACCATCACATATAGCCATTAGGTTCTTATTAATACCTAGTGAAGGCATGTTTTATATGTTATTAGGTAGGCCATGGATACAAAATCTATCAGCTATCCCACTCACAGTGCACATATGCCTAAAAAACATACATGTAAATTATATGGTCAAAGTTAAGGGTCTTCTATATGAGTATCCTCTACCTATCACATAGGTAATTACTTCACAGTCACCAATTATAATTCTAGCATAGTTATTAGATATAGCATATTTTTTAGTTATAGCTTATATCATAGTTCTTATTGATACATCATAGTGTTTAGTATATCCATCAATGCAGGGGAGGTCTATTCCTATAGTGTTGACACGTACACATACTCTCCCATAGATACCATTATTAGAGAGAACCCTACAACAAATATATGTCACATATTCTATAGGGCCTTATTCCACTCACTTTTTATCAATATTAGTATTATTGGGTTCTTGGAGTTTTTAGCACAAGGCACCTATCTACCTATAACTTCTTCTACTAGATAGGTTCCTGATACCCCTATAATTCATATGACACCATAGTTAGTGCCACATATTCCTATCACCATTACATAGGTAAATACAGACATAGATCACATAATATAATATATTATGGGATCACAATTGCCCTTTCATATGACATGTACAGACATAGTTCACTTATTTTACATAGGTCACACTGATAGTGAGTCACCCATGAGACTTAGTGGTTAATATGGTTTCTCTTTTCTTGTACATAATTTCTTTCTCTTTACTCCTTGTACATAGTTAATTTTCATTTTATTATATATAGCTTATATCTAGAAAATACCAAAATAATACAATATTTCAAAAACATTAAAATAATTACTCAAAAAACACAAAATTTATAGATTGTGTACATTGATATGTTTACATTTCTTATATTTTTTAGACACTGCATATACTAGTTGTCTTAGTATAGTCAATTTTATCATACATACATGCTTCAATTATTATTATTGAGTGATTACAAATTACTTACAAGACTCAGGTCCACTACATTGATCCAGACTTGCTATCATTTACCCATTAGGGGCATATACATCGATCCATGGTTACTCACTTAACACATTCACCCACTTGGGGGAATCTTATACACAATTTTGATCACCAGGTTCTATCCTTACATACTCTACATTATAGTTTTAGCATTTTTATATCTTGATATTGATCATTACTACTCATGCTCATATTCTTTATTATCTATTACTACTTTAGACTCAACATATGTACATCGTCACTCTTACATAGATTTATATTACATATGCATGCATGTTTTCATTTCTAGCTTACCTAGTTTAGGCTTAATTGTATTTATATGCTTCTTATATTTGAAGGAATTTTAATATGCCATAACTCTTTATCTCTATGCCACTTCTATTCATAGTATATATGCCTTAGACATGTGCCCATGTCCCTTATGTGTGCTTTCTTGATTGTGTATGTGGACATTTGAACATGTCTTTCTATGTGCCTCTAAGATAAATTGCTTTTTACTTGCATATGTGGACATTTTAAAATGTCCTTGTATGTTTTATATTCTTAGATTTAGTGTCATGTACACATATCCCTTGTATTATGGCCCTTTGGCTTATTTTATGTACCTCATGTGTTTTTTATGTATGCTTTATTATATGCATCATGGCCATGACACTTGTATTTTATTGTTAAAATACACCATTTTTTGAAGCCATGAGGGACCTCATGCATCTACCCTTCATACTTGGGTGCCATGATGGATATCATTCCCCATTCCCCTAGGTATCTACTCAAATTTATTATTACATACATTGATTACATCTATATTGACACCCTTTTACAATGTTAGACATGACATGCATCTTACATTACATACTTATGATTGGATTATCTTGCATTTTGATGTTATGTATACACATTATATTAGATTCTCACATAGTTATCATAAATTCTCTAGCTAATAGAATTTTGTATAACTTTTTCTTTTGAGGATAGTTCTTACACAGGTTCAAAAACTACCCTCAAAATAGGGGGAATTAATAAAATTTTATCTTAGAGATCAAGCTCCTATATTGCACTCATAGTACATTTTCTAACACATAGGCTTAGTTACAAAAAATCATATAGAGGTAAACACAGAGGGAAAATAATGAATTAGAAAGCAATCCAGTTACATAGATTTCAAACCAAAAAGACATTAATACCCAAATAGGGACACTAGTGACACATGGTGCTACTATCTAAGACATGTAACTACTATCCAATAGCCTTAATTTTAGAATAACTCATATTGGCTAGAATAGTATAATAGGTACAATACAAGTTTACACAGATCTAGTTACAAGTTTATCATTTATACTTAATTTTTTCTCAAATTCATACTATATTAGCTTAAATTCATATCAGTTACTTAGATTGGGGGCATCATGTGTAACATGACCATTCCCATATTCAATTCAGATACTTAGATATAATTATTACAACTTAGTCCATAATTAATATACTTAGATCCCATATTGAGGGCATGTGCATGACACATTATTTCTATAATCTTAGTTACACACTGGTTGATTAGATGGAATGGAAAATTCTATGTCATTATCTATGTTGTATATACTTGACATCATATTTCAAGTTATCTATAGTTGCATGCCTTACTCCATCTTCAATGGTTGGCATTATTGAGTGTCTTAGAGATGCCTAATGTACTTGAGTGGTTGTGAAGCCAACATAAATAGTTATATATACTCAATTAGACATTTTTAGTACTTTAATTAGTTAATATTTAGATGCATCTACTACACATAGGTGGGAAATGATGGAATCACAGCCTACTTGAGTTATTGAGCCACCCACATGAGAGGGTTAGACATGATATTAGTCCAATCCAAGTTATTCATAGGTCATGATCAACCAAGCAGGGGTGGGAAATGATGGATTCAAAAATGGATTGAGTTCTTGATCCACCCACACATGAGGATTGAGCAAGCTATCAGCTCAGTCCAAGTTATTCATTGATTGTTCACTATATACATGCACACACACACATATTGTCACTAGGTTCAGTGGTTGGCATTATTGAGTGTCCTAGAGATGCCTAATGTACCTGAGTGGTTATGAAGCCAACATACATAGTTATATATACTCAATTAGACATTTTTAGTACTTTAATTAGTTAATATTTAGATGCATCTACTACACATAGGTGGGAAATGATGGAATCATAGCCTACTTGAGTTATTGAGCCACCCACATGAGAGGGTTAGACATGATATCAGTCCAATCCAAGTTATTCATAGGTCATGATCCACTAAGCAGGGGTGGGAAATGATGGAGTCAAAAATGGATTAAGTTCTTGATCCACCCACACATGAGGATTGAGAAAGCTATTATCTTAGTCCAAGTTATTCATTGATTATTCACTATATACATGCACACACACATGTTGTCACTAGGTTCATGCATTGGTTTGCATACCCAATAAGGTTTATTTTCTCCTTTCCTCTTTTCTCAATTTTACTTAGTTGCTTCTTTACTCATAATAATCTTTTAATTTTTATATCTCTTAAGTAAGGATTAATTTATGCATGTTTCATTTGTAGGTCATGCATTGGATCATGTTTCACATACGTAGGCCCAAATTCACATACTCATACTTAGCTTCATGGGATTCACTTCCTAGGTAAGTCCAAGTATGCTTCTTTTTCCTTTATACTAGTTATTTCACTTTGTTTCATTTATAACATATAGTGGGGGAATGTAATCATGTAAAAGTGGTATTTGAGTGTTAAGAGTGTTACTTGAGACTACATGTTACTATCTTAGCCATAGACCTACCCTAGAGCCTATTATCACACTTATCTAGCCTTTGTGTGGGCCATAGGTGTCACTAGTAAGCTCAAATGTAGTCCCAAACCCTTATTTCATAATCTTGGCCCTTCATGCCTAGTGTTCTATTAGTTAGACATTAACACTGTATTAAGTACACTAGATCCACTTGGTGTTAGTGTCCCCAAAAATGGCACCTATGTCCTTTACCCCAGCTTTCCTGAATGAATACATTTTTAAAGGTAAAATTCTCCCAAGGTTAGCCTAGGCATCTTTTATTATTTACACAAGCAACACAACACTATAAATAAATGAATTTTAGCCCTTTATCCACTAAATGGAAATTATATGAAAAATACATATTCAGACATGAAGCAAGTTGAGAAAAATCAAGGTTATTAATCCTTATTCTTCCATACTTATGCATACTACCATCTACAACAGCCCTAAGCCTATATTTTATAGATTTCCAATCTCAAATAGACTCAAGGCACTTAAGGCCACTATCATACTAGCATCACTTGTAATTTCACTAGAACTTAGGTGGGGAGAACTACATTGGGATTGATCCCTCCTTGGAGTATTGGTATGTAGG
Organism: Torreya grandis; assembly: GCA_037957365.1. Taxonomy (NCBI): domain Eukaryota; kingdom Viridiplantae; phylum Streptophyta; class Pinopsida; order Cupressales; family Taxaceae; genus Torreya; species Torreya grandis. Next base: position 230,301 of record JARHVA010005323.1, read on the forward strand.
CAACTTTTTTCATGGTAGGATGTTGAGTATGTCTATCCTATCCTACTAATGAACACACTTTTTACCTCACACCTTAGTGAAAAGGAGGATTGGGGTTTACATCATAAATTAATAATTATAGGCATGACACAGAGTTCTAAACTTTAGTCACACAAGAACAAAACCCAAAAATACAGATACAAGTGCACCTAAAAGTTTGTGGTAGTCATGTATAGAGGACACTAGCACTAATATCAGGTCATTAAAGGCACATGGTGCCTCTATCCAAATGTATCACTACTATCTAGGATGGGTTCGAACATGGGGATCTAGTTGAAGACACTCAAACTTTCTTCCTTCTTAGTTTTTAGCACTCAAATCATCCATATCAAGTTCTTTATAGATATGTCTTTATTTGTAAATATTTATTACTATTTTTATAAAGTCAAAGCTAGTCAAAGATGTAATAAATCAGTGGTTATTTTATGTATATTATTTCTCTAGTTTAATCTACTCATCCCTTTAATCAAACATAGGATTTACATAATCTAAACCCTAAAAGGTTAAAATAATATACTATATGTGTTTGATCTTCAGGGTAAATAAGCCTAAATAAAGGAATATGAAGGCATTTGAAGAGGGATTTGAACCTTGAATGTTTGGGTAAAAGGATAAGGACTTATACATCCAACTAGGAAGCCTAAAAGCAATATAAAAAGGGAAAATGTATATTTAAAGCCTTTGTAAGAGGAGAAAAATAATTATATGTTTTTATAGTGCAAGAAGACACTTGGAGAGGAATAATCCAAGATTTCCTCAGACTTATTAAAGGTAGAAACATGAATATTTGTAGACCAAAGGTGATTTTAATGTAAAATTAAGATTATAGAAGTGAGCCTACAATATTTATATACTGGTCAAGAACTTTTTTGGACTCAGAGACATATCCCTCAAAGGGTGAACTTTGTTAACAAACTTTGTTTGCATTTTCTACATTTTTTCAATTGCTTATGTTTTAATCAGTTTTAAATCAAATTTTTATTATTAAAGCCAATTTTAAATGAAATAAGAGGAAATTGAGAAAAAGTGTTTTAATTATCTAAAATTGGAAAAATTGAAAGTATAAGCATAATATTACATTTAGGATCATCATCCCAAAAGAAGGGAAATTAAAAATGTGTTGAATAATCATAAGGAGACTAAGGAAAACTAAACAGTGGTAAAATTTTGATTTACAGAACCTAAAGGTGATGCCTAAGATCTATAATTGAAATAAATACCAACTATAATGTTATTGTAAAATTATGAAAAGAAGACATACAATGTTGCAAAGGTAAAGTACTAAAATATATAATAACATGATATAAACAAGATAAATATAATAAGCATCACATATGCTAAAATTTGTTATAAAATTAAATCCACTCATATGAAAATGTGAAAAATATTATATGACTTAGTAATTTTCTCAAAAATTCCATGATAGATCTCATCATACATCATATAGCATATAATATGGCTTATTATAACTAATATCTAGCTCTAATCATGGTCTCCTCTACTCTCATTGAAATTAGTGCTAGGACTACATATCATATGATCTCTAAGGAGAAATTAAGAACACTATAAGGAGGTTGTGGAGCATATTTAGAATAATTATAAATGTGAGGAAGCTATAACTTAGGTCACAATATATTAGAAGGCTTTGTTCATTAAGGGAGGTTATTCCTCTATCCTAAGTGAACCAAGTGAGCATTGCTATGAATGTTGAGGTGAGGACCTTAAAAACATTGTTGGATAAATCTACACCTATTTTTATGATGTGTATTACATAGATTCCAAATTTAATACACATCTCCTTGTTTTGGGATTAATCTAGTGTAATATTTAGCGCTGGCATGTTCAAAATACTAGGAGACTAAGTTGATCCTAGGCAAAGATCTCAATAATGGGTTAAATAATGTGTATTCATCTCATGAAAATAACAAAGGTGCTAAGATTATTAGACTAAGGTGGTAGACTATTTGTTTCTAGAATTAATCATTGTAACTTCTATCATGCTAAAAATATTTAGTATGCTCAAAAATATTTTCCTAAGTGATCGAATACATTATGAAACTTGTAGTATAATCTATCTTCTTGGTTGGTTGAGTTTGGTACCACATCTGACCTAGGTGAATAATCATACTAGGGTCTATCTTAAACCTCATAAAAAAAATCATCATTGTCAAATCAAATAGTGGTAAATTTAGGAATTTGATTTTACTTTAGATATCTTTGATACACTCTACAATGATATTATGAGTGACTATAAACTCTATAGAAAGAAAAAATGTGTTTTTACTTATTTTTGAGTCAACCTAAGTTTGTGAAATATTAGTATCACCAAATTCTTGGGAAAGTTGAGCTCAAAGAATCATAAAACCTAAGAAACTAGTATGATCTAGTCATGGATATATTTTGAAGCATGCTCTGAATAGGCTCAGAGGTAAAAAGATATATATGTATGGTAGAAGATTAAATGTGCTCAATCTTAGACCTGTGGACATCATCCAAAGGATGACTAATGTCAAGACAATAAAAATGAGGTAAAACTATGTTAACTAAGTTAATGTTATAAGAAGATGTAGATTGATCATATGATGTTGAGTGGAATAATAATAAGGAAGGACTTATGCATATTTAGCCTGGGTATAGCCAACTATGTAGGGGTCATCAATGGAATATTCATCATCATAATCTAGAGTATTAAGATTAATATTAAGGGATTCAACCACTATGTCGTTAGAGGAAGATTGAGAAACATGATTTTTATGAATGATCATAGTAGTAGTAAACTCATCAGTCAGCTTCTTGTGAGAACAAGGTCAAAAAAGAAGAAAATATGCTATGATATTATAATGGAGATTTGAAGTTTTTATATTTATACTAATCTCATTAGGTTCATCATAATAATATAATAGGTTGGGTGGGATATTTTCCATAAACTCAATATGTCTAGTATAACCTTGGTTAGAATTGATGAGACAATTAATACATTAAAATTTTCAAATGGTAATGTGAAAAAAGGGTTATAAAATAGGTATTTTTAAGACACCCTATTCCTTGAATATTATATATATCACCCTTATGAGTAAATTTGACATATTGACATGTGAAGGAGGCCACTATCCTTACATGATGATTTTAGGGGTGATCAAACAAGATGTTATACGATAAAGGAAAGTTAAAGATTATAACTTTGACTCTAACCATGACATGTGGGACTATGATAGGAATCCAAACACATCCTAGGGGAGGAATTTTATTTTTTCATTTCCATGGCACATGTTTTAGATAGAATTAATATTACACTCAGAATATCTAATAGTTTTGATGAATTCTAGGTAGGTGACACATGTGTTAAACCCTTCATCTATCAAGGCATGCTAGACTCAAATATCACTAGCTTGGATAGTAATAAAGAAATGAGGATCATATTATTATAAAAACATGTGTTATTTTTCTCATGTGTGATAAAATATATTTATGATATCATAATTTACTTTGTGAGAGTGATTTGTGAGGTTAACTCATGTAGATATGCTTTGTAGATTTATCTTAAGGATATAAGAGATAGATAATAGTGAGAGTTGAGAGTTTCATGGGATGAGAGATAAGTTTTTTTATATATTATAAGAAACAAAAATCCTATATAAATGTAAATTCTTTCATTCATAAGTATATGGAAGATAATTATTTTTATGTATTTGATTTGTTATGCAGAATAAATAATTTATGTGTTTAGCATTTGATAGCATGTATTAAGATCTTTATTTGGTATCAAAGTAATTGTTATATCTTGTGATTGAAGAATGAGTTTTGGATAGGGACAACTATATTTTCTATGGTTGTCTTGATTTATGATAAGTGTTCTTAGGTTACACTATTTAATATTGAAAGCATATTATCATAATTTAAGGTATTTTTGTGCTTGTGTTTATAGTCCACTATCAAAATTAGTGATCTATTGTATGAATTTATGAGGATAATTTGTTTTAAATTTATTTATAGAAATCCATCATAAATCCTATATAATTTTATACACTTGTGTGCATCTCTAGTGTTTGACCACTCATCATTAACATCTAGCCATGAATTTGTTCAAATTTTCATATTGAATTCAGGGTCTGAAATTAATTTTGGACTAGGATTTGTGTATTATTTTTGAACTATGGATTCAATTCCACATTCATTAGCATTGATTTGTCATTAAAACCTAAATTTCAGATTGTATCTATCATGAATATTTACCTAGAATGTAAATTATATTAATAGTTTATATATCACGTTAAATTAATACTCGGATTAACTGTAATTTGAGTTTTTCAACAGACTTACATTGATATAACATTGCATTGTATCCTTGCACATTTTGTTCTGACATCAATTATTATTGGATTACAATTTAACTATGGATCCTTTATCTTAGTTTTAACTTTGATCTTAGAATTTGCATTGCACTGACTTTAAATTAGGTTTAATTACATCAACTTCAATTTTGTTGGAATTGGCAGTGCATTACTTACATTGGATTCAAATTGAATTCATTGGTTTCAATGCAATTCTTGACACCTCATAGTGAGAGATGCAATTAATTATTCTAGGTGATCCATGAAAAACCCTACATGGAGGATTACTTTAATTGTTTGCTTTTCCACCCATAATTTTACCACCTTGCTCATAGCACAAGGTCAAATTACTTTGTGGGTTGTAGTTTTTAAGTACATTAATATGTTAATATTTAGGGTTTAAGTTTTGTATTGGATTATAATTACAATATGGATCCTTTATCTTATTTTTAACTTTGATCTTAGACTTTGTATTGCATTGACTTCACATCAGGTTTAATTACATCAAATTTAGTTTTGTTGGAATTGGCATTGCATTACTTACATTGGATTCAAATTGAATTAATTAGTTTTAGTGTAATTCTTGGCACCTCATAGTGAGATATGCAATTAATTATTCTAGGTGATCCATAAAAAGCCCTAAATGGAGGATTACTTCAATTGTCTACTTTTCCACCCATAGTTTTACCACCTTGCTCATAGCACAAGGTCAAATTACTTTGTGGGTTATAGTTTTAAAGTACATTTTTATGTTAATATTTAGGGTTTAAGTTTCATATAGGTGTTTAGTTTAATATTAATTTATGTTTAATGATAGTATAAAATATTATATTCAAATAATCTAGTCTATATTTATTATAATTAAGTTTTTCCTTGATAATTTCCAAAGTTATTTAGGAATTTAAAGTTGTATTTTTAGTTTTGTAATCAATATGTTTATATAGTTTAGGTTGGATAGTTTTTAAAGAATCACTTTCTAGGTGTTATAATACTCAATTTTTTTATTAGTCATAGTATTAATTGGTTTAGATTTTAAAAATTTACTTGTAGTATTGTATGTCGTAATATCCAAAATTGAAAATTCCATCTTATAAAGGACATATAATTGGGTAAACTTGATGTCTTGAGTCAAATGTGTGAGTTATGTGCATGGGAGGGTTATTTGCTAAAAATGAAATGAAAATGAGACTCATAATCAAATATGCTAATTAATTAGAATAAAAAAATGAAGATTTATGAAATGGAGGTTGGAGGACTTTTAACATCCTCTCATCAGCCACTAATGATGAGGCCACATAACTATTTTAATGGCACTTTTATTATTTTTTTAGTTTAGTGTTATATGGTGTGTTTTAGAGAATAAGAATAGAATTACATCCATGTTCACATATGTTTTATTGTTTCAATTTTGTTTTATAAACCTCTATAACAACATTTGTGAAATATTCATATTCCAAATAAGTGCAATATTTTAGGGCAAAATAATATTTTGACATAAACTTGACATGGATGGTTGTCCAAATAGTTTTGAGTTCTAGGAATATGGATGATTAATAATTTGAAAACCTAGGGGATGGGAATTCTCCCATGTAATTTGGCCTATATCTATGCCTTCACGAGGGTAAAGAGACAAGTTGATGAAATTATACCTAGTCTAAATAATTTTCTCAAAGAGCAATATAAGAGGATATGTTTCTCTTCTACCATGTTCACACTAAGGGGAAAATGTAATATAAATCATGTGTTAGTGCTCACATGTGTGATAAAATATATTTATTATGTCATAATATATTTTTTGAGAGTGAGTTGTGAGAACAACTCATGTAGATATATTTTTTTGAGATATCTTACAGATATAAGAGATAAATAATATGGAGAAGTTGAGAATTTTATGGGATGATATGTTGAGTGTGGATCCCTTTAGGGCTATCACATGACCTTAGGAGTATATTTTTGGTGCCTAGAGATCTCCAAAAATGTGGGGAGCTCACTTTTTTGTACCCCACTTTCTTTGGAACCTTGCTCCACATGTGAGTGGAATATTCTTTGTTTTATCTAATTTCTATGTTTCCATGTTTTATGGAGTTGGTTGTTAGATGTCTATTTTCCATGTTGAGTTCCTTGATCAGAGGGATTTGGTTGTTCATTATGAAATGGGATGCCTTCCTTGTTTCAAGGAGTTGGTTGTGATCACATGTTTTTGGAAAATGTGCCTTTAAAGGTTGAGAGACAAACTTGGCATACTCCTCTTTGGATGGGATTTTGGATAAGCTTGATGAGATAGAACTGAGGTATCTTTTAGTGGATGATGATTATCTTAGATAAACATGGAAACTTCCTCCTCCTTTTGTGGGTTTTCCCTCATTTTCGATATATTATATATATATATATATATATATATATATAGGTATGATGTGACCTTTAGAGGTTGATGGTTTATTTTTAGGGTGTGGCTTTGAGTATCAGAGTCAAAGTGTAGATATTTTTTCAAAGTGCAAGTGTTTGTTATAGGGTGTGGTATAACAACTTGTGAGATATAGTATTGTGTAGGTGTAGGTGAAAGTGAAACATTTATTTGTGTAGCATTTTCTACAAGATTTTTTCTATCTCTATGAGAGTTCATTGTAATATTATTTTTAGATCGTAATTTTATTGGAGGACTTTCTTGGTGGATGTAGCCCACATTGGGTGAACCAAGGTAGATTTGTGTTATATGTGATTGATTCTTGTTCTCTCCATTTTTACTTTCATAATATATGTGATTTGAGAAATGTTTTCATGATTCATTCTATTGCATAATTTAGATCTAATTTATGATCATATTAAGTCTAGTTTAATTTTTTTTAATTCTTAACAACTGGTATCAGAGCTTTGGTTGTGTTTTGCTAAAGTGGTAAATCACAACAAAGGCTATTAGCTTGAGTGGGAACTATGGCAGAAGAGATCAAATTTAAGGTGGAGAAGTTTGATGGTAATCATTTTGGTCTATGGAAAATGCAGATGGAAGATTACTTTTATTAGGAGTTTCATCTCCCCTTAGAGGGGAAAGTAGAACAACCTGTAAGTATGAGTGATGTGGATTGGTCATTACTTGATAAGAAGGCATTGGGATCCATACGGTTATGCCTTGCATCTTATGTTGCATTTAATATTTTTGATGAGAAAACCACAAAAGATCTCATGGATAAACTTGGAAAGTTATATGAGAAACCCTCTACTTTTAATAAAAAAATTCTTATGAAAAGATTATTTAACATGAAAATGTCTGAGAATGGTTCTATTACTAATCATCTAATTGATTTTAATATAGTTATAAGTATATTCACTTCTATTGGATCTAAGTTTGATGATGAAGTTAGAGCTTTGTTGATCTTATGTTTTTTGCCTGATAGTTGGGATAGTTTGGTTATGGCTATGAGTAATGCATTCCCTACCAAGGGAAGTCTAAATTTGGAGGATGTTGTAAGTGTGACCCTTAGCAAGGAGATGTGAAGGAAGAGCACTAGTGAATAATATTCAAGTAATGATTTGTCTATTTATACTAGAGGGAGGCAAAAGGACAAGAGAAAAGGTAACCATGGAAAGTCAAAGGGTAGATCTAAGTCCAGATCTAGATCTAAGATGATATGTTGGCATTGTGGGAAGAGTGGACACTCAAAGAAGGATTATTAGTCAATTTGAGATAAGAAAGACAAAAAGGAAGAAATGAATGAGGTAAATGTGACATTAGGTAAATCATGTCAAGATGCCTTAGTTATTTCTATGGATAGTCTTTCTGAGTCTTAGGCATTAAATTTAGGGGCTTCTTTTCATGCCACCCCACATAGGCATTATTTTACTGATTATGTTCAAGATAATCTAGGACATGTTTATCTTGGTGATGATGAACCATGTGAGATATTAGGGAAAGGTTGTGTTTAAGTTAAGATGTAGAATGGGAACACATGGCTATGCAAGGATGTCAGACACGTGCCTATGTTGACATAAAATTTAGTTTCAATGGGGTAATTAGGCAATCAAGGTTGTTCGATTATGCTTATTGTAGATTTTTGTAAAGTTACCAAAGGTTTTATTATGGTTTTGAGAGATAATAAATTTGGTACTTTATATTTGACTATTAGTTTTTATTCTCTTGATTTAGTTACTATAAATGAAAGTGCAAATATGTAGCACTATAGGCTCAGTCATATGAGCCATAAGGGCATGGATATCTTAAAAGATAAGTTTTCAAGATTAAAATACATAGATCTAGATGTCTGTGAGAATTGTGTGTATGGGAAAAAAAGTGGGTTAAGTTCCTAAAAGTTATACCCACAAATAAAGAGCAAAATTTAGATTTGGTACATTCAACTATATGAGGACTAGCTTAGGTATCTTCTATTGGTGGATCCAATTATTATGTTACTTTTATTGATGATGCAACTAGGAAAGTTTGGGTTTATTGTATTAAAAATAAATCTAATGTATTTAACACTTTTAAGATGTGGAAAGCCTTGGTTAAAAATGAAACAGGTCTCAAATTGAAATGTCTCAAATTAGATAATGGAGGTGAGTATTAAATTAATGTTTTCTTTGATTATTTTTCTAACAATGGAATCTATAGGCAAAAGATGGTTCCTGGAACTCCATAGTAGAATGGGGTATCTAAAGGATGAATAGAATACTAATAGAATGTCTTAGGAGCATGAGGTTACATGAAAGGTTGCCTTTAAAATTTTAGGTAGAAGCAATTAACATGGTAGTATAGCTAATTAAGATGACCTTCTATGCCTTTAGATGGAGGCATTCTTGAACAAGCTTGGTCTGGTAAGAATGGTGATTATTCTTTTCTTAGAGTTTTTAGATGTAAGGCTTTTTATCTCATCAAGAAACAGGATAAGACCAAGTTAGAGGCTAAATCAAAGAAATGCACATTTGTTGGTTATGGTGATTTTGACTTTGGTTTCCATTTATGGAGCATTAAAGATAAGAAAATATTTTGGTCTAAAGATTTAGTCTTTAATGAAAAATTCATGTGTAAGGATCAGTTGCAAGAATAAGAATAGAAAAAAAAGAGTACATAATATTGGATGACATTGTAGATGGAAAAGTATCCAATGAATCAGTTTAAGAACCTTCTACATAAGGACCTAAAAATCCTATGGTAAGAAGGTCTTATAGGGTAAGAAGAACACCTAAACATTTTTCTCATTTGAATTATTTATTACTCACTAACAATGGAGAACTAGAGTGTTATGAGGAAGCAATGTAGGTAGATGCCAGGATGAAGTGGGAGCAAGCCATGGATGAAGAGCATAGATCTTTCATAGAGAACCAAATGTGGGATTTGGTAAGTCTATCCAAGGGCAAGAGTGCATTGCCAAAAAAGTGGATCTTTAGAATAAAAGAATAGGATGAAGGGAGAAAAAGGTATAAGGCTAGAATGGTGGTCAAGGGGTTTTAAAAAAAAAAGGTATTGATTTTGAAGAGGTTTTCTCTCCTATTATAAAAATGACTTCTATTAGGACAGTTCTTGGTTTAGTTGTAGTTGAGGATTTGCACTTAGAACAATTAGATGTGAAAACTACTTTTCTTCGTGGTGATTTGGATGACTATTTATATATGAAGCAACTATAGGTATATGAGGTCAAAGGGAAGGATAACTACGTGTGTAAACTAAAAAAGAGATTGTATGGCTTGAAATAAGCTCCACAATAATGGTATAAGAAATTTGTTTGTTTTATGTTGGAATAAGAATATAAAAGGTGTCATTCTGACCATTGCATGTACATCAAACATTTTGATGATGGTTTCTTTATTATATTATGCTTGTAAGTCGATGACATGTTAGTTTCATAAAAGAATATACAACATATTCATATGTTCAATAAACAACTTAGTGACTCTTTTTATATGAAGGATTTGGGTGTTGCAAAACAAATCCTCGGTATGAGCATTACTCATGATAGGAAGGAGAGGAAGATAATCTTATCCCAATCAGAGTATGTGAATAAAGTCTTGGAAAGGTTTATCATGTTGGATGCTAAATCTATTGGTACTCCTTTGGTAGGCCACTTTAGATTATCAAAGGAGTAGTGTCCCAAGATGAAAGATGAAAAGCTTAAGATGTCCAAGGTACCTTACTCATTGGTAGTTAGTATCTTGATGTATGCCATGGTTTGTACTAGGTTAGATATTTCCCAAGCAATGAGAGTTGTGAGCAGGTATATGAGTGATCCTAGTTATGAGCATTGGAAAGTAGTGAAATGGATTCTTTGATAATTGAGAGGAACCATAGATTTTTCATTATGTTATGGTGGATCAGATACCACTTTGTATGGTTATGTGGACTCAGATATGGTAGGGGATATTGATAGTAGGAGAAGTATGATAGGTTATATATTTACTATTAGAGATATAGTGCTTAGTTAGATTTCTAAGATACAAACCGTTGTGGCTTTGTCAACCTATAGAGGTAGAGTATGTTGCTACCATAGAGGATAATAAGGAGATGATTTGGTTATAGGATTTATTTTGAGAGTTGGGGAATGAGTAAGAAGTTGGGATACTACACAATGATAGTCAAAGTGTTATTCATTTGGTAAAGAACTATGTTTTCCACTCGAGAATGAAACACATTCAGTTACATTATCACTTCATCAGAACAACTTTAGAGGATAACTTGGTGAAGCTGGAGAAGATTCATACTAGCTAGAATCCTATGGATATGATGACCAAGGTGGGCACATTGGACAAGTTGAGACTATGTTCATATTTGGTTGGCCTTAGTGGTCATGGAGAAGTGATAGATTTTGTTCATGAGAAATGGTCTCCAAGTAGGAGATTATTGAGTGTGGATCCCTTTAGGGCTATCACATGACCTTAGGAGTATATTTTTTGAGCCTAGAGAGCTCCACAAATGTGGGGAGCTCAACTTTCCCTAATCCACCTTTTGTGGAACCTTGCTCCACATGTGAGTAGAATATTCCTTATTTTATCTAATTTATATGTTTCCATGTTTTATGGATTTGGTTGTTAAATGCCTATTTTTCATGTTGAATTCCTTGATCTAAGGGAGTTGGTTGTTCATTATAAAATGGGATGCCTTCCTTGTTTCAAGGAGCTGGTTGTGATCACATGTTGTTGTAAAATGTGCCTTTAAAGGTGGAGAGACAAATTTGACATGTTCCTCTTGGATGGGCTTTTAGATGAGCTTTATGAGGTGGAACTGAGGTATCTTTTAGTGGATGATGCTTATCTTAGATAAGAATGGTTATTTTCTCCTCCTTTTGTGGAGTTTCCCTCATTTATTATATATATAGGTGTAATGCAACCTTTAAACATTGATGATTTATTTTCAAGGTGTGGCTTTGAGTATTAGAGTCAAAGTGTAGATGTTTTTGCAAAGTGAAAGTGTTTATTTCAAGGTGTGGTATAGTAGCTTGTGAGATATAGTATTGTGCAATTGTAGGTGAAAGTGCAACATTTATTTGTGCAACATTTTCTACAAGTGATTTTCTATCTCTATGAGAGTTCATTGTAATCTTGTTTTTAGATTACAATTTTATTTGAGGACTTTCTTGGTGGATGTAGCCAACATGGGTAAACCAAAATAGATCTTTGTTATGTGTGATTGATTATTGTTCTCTCCATTTATGCTTTCATAATATCTATGATTTGAGGAATGTTTCCATGATGAGTGCTATTACATAATTTAGATCTGATTTATGGTCATATTAAATCTAGTTTAAAGTTTTTTTTAAATTCCTAACGTGAGAGATAAGGTTGTTTCCTATATTATAGGAAATTAAAATCCAATTTAAATGTAACTTATCTCATTAATAAACATATATAAGATATTTATTTTTGTGTGTATTTGATTTGTTATGATGAATAAATAATTATGTGTTTAGATTTTGATTACCTATACCAAAATCTTTACATATGCACAAATTAATATTTCATCAAGTATGATAAAGGTAATATGTAAATTTAGTGAGAGAGAAGCATCCATAGTTTCATCAACCTAGATGGACATTTCTTCACATTATTTTAAAATACTATCCTCATATCTAAGAAAGGTAGCTTCTTACTCATAGGTGGTGTCCAAGGCATATTCATGTCAAATAAAAGTTGTAGTAGTTAGTTGTGTTGATGTGTGGAATTCCTCATGAGCTCAAGGAATACAATTTGAGAGTGTAAGTAACTTAGAAAGTTATTTTATGGGGTATGATTCATAAAATCCTCCATGAGATAGACAATATTACAAAAGAGGTTTGGCATTCTCAAGTAAATCATCTAAGGAAGAAGTTGACCTAGATGATAATTTAGGATGATTTGAACTATGTAGTCTTGGTCCTATTGTTATAGTTAATATAAGTTGAGACAATTATATTAGGTTGGACATTGCCATTGGTTGCATAGAAACATCAGAATCGTATTGCATTATCCATTCCAATACAATAACATCAAAAGGAAAGGAAAAAGTAGACTGTATCATCCAAACTAAAATAATATAAATGGAATTGGTTAAGGAAATAATTATATCAGGCTATCCAATATAATAAGTTTGGATCTACTGATAGAAGACTATACTAAGTTGGCTAGTGTAATTGGAAAAGGGAGTGATGTATAAACACATTTCATTAGGTTGGTTTATGTAATTGTGAAAGCAATAAACTATACCACATTGGTTTGTATAGTTATAATGGAATAAAATTATACCAAGTTGGCCAATGTATTTGGGCTATCATAACTGATAACTTCCTCAAGATTGATATCCACAAATGATGCAAAAGATTACCCTAAACTATTTTATAAGTATGATAGGGAATATAAGTTTGATGAAGATAAATATCAATATATAAGACTATGTGATTCATGTTTCTCATATTGATCAAGTTTTCTACATCATTCAAGGAATGTGGGCTAATTATGGTTTCAACATAATTAGAGGGTGGAGGTGAATTTTAATTATTTAGTTGATGGGTTGGATTATTTTAGGAAGTAGATTTTAATATATAATAAGGTGATCATTAACTTGGTCAATTAATTCACACTTGACTTTGGAATCATGAACTTTGGCTACCTTATCATAATATTGTTATTATTTTTGTATCATATCTTTATGTTTGAAGTTTAAACCAAGTAAGAATTTTAAAGAAAGGTTTTTCATTGATTTAAAAGTCTCATGAGAGTGTCCCAAAGTTTCTTAGAACCAAAAAAATTTATAAGGATCATACCAATGAGCACTAGATCAAGAAGTATCAAAATTTCTACGCAAGAGTTGAGAAAGACATTTCCTAATCCCAACAATAAAAAGAGGCTAGTGAAAGTCACAACTATTGATTTGTGAAGTATAGGGAAGAGTCCTAAAGGGACTTCTCTTGATATGTTTGGAAAGAGTCACTTCATTGAAACTTATGGGTAGAATAAAATTGTTAGTTTTTGTCAACTTGTATATGTCTGAGACACCATCATTGATATCATTTTTATTTTTAGACTTCATAAACACATAAGTTCTAGGTTTGGGGTAAGAAGACTCAAATTGTCTTATGATAAAGTATTGTATTTTAGCTTGATCAAGGGCTTCTTATAATGATTTTGGAGAGAGAATACTAAATTTATATTAAATTTTGGGATGAAGGGCATTGGTAAACAAATAGAAGAGGTTGTCTTTTGACATGTTATGTTTGTATTTGTTAGCTAAGGCTTTCCAATGCTTGATAAAATTTTGGCTAGTCTCAATATCTACTTACTTGAAATTAATGAAGTGGGAAGGTAGGTCATTAGTTTTAAATTATTGAACCAGTGCATTAAAAAAATTCCTCTAAGCTATAAATAGAGTTGGATTTAAGTTGGTTGTACCCATCTAAAGCATTGCTACAAAAGGTTATGGATAATATTTTGGTAGTTGTAAAGTTGATAAGCATAATACAATAGTTAAATAGATTTCCAAAGGATTTCAAGTTAAAATGAAGATTAATGGATCCATTATAGGTGATTAAATGAGTGATTCCACAATCATTTGTTTTTTAATTTTAAGGATCCAATGGTTCATTTTCAAGATGCTTAATGACTTTATTGTAAAGTGGAGTTTGTTAAATGAGATTACTATGAATATCTCTAAGGGGAGTTTAGGGATTTTATATTTTGTGCTACCTACTAAGGTTGTCTAAGGGTAATTTGACATTTTCAAAAGCTATATTTGCATTTGAATCATCTGGGCATTACTATTTTCTTGAAATTTGGTCATTTAGTTTATGGATTATAACATGATTTGGTGAGGATCTAGATTATTTTGACTAGAGGTGGAAGCTTGGGTAGATTATTCAGATGCAATATTAATGTTGGTGTTAATATGGGTTCTTTGGGTAGATGCAATAAAGAAAGGGATTGACATGTTATTAGTAATATTAGGCATGGTGAACGAAGAAGGGAATGAAGAAGTCAAATATCCACTTACTATAATATGATAGAAAAACTAGGATTAAGGGAAGTCAATATTTCTATATGGGGAGACATCAAGAATTAATAAATCACCATAGGTTCCTTTCCTTTGTCCTTGGGATGTTCATGGAGATATATGATCATTTCATCAATATATTCGAGATCACACTCATCTAACACCTCTCTTATGTATCAAGATGGAAAATCTCATTGAATGGTCTTAGGATTGTCAAGTGGTTCATGACTCTTAGATCGAGTTGAAGTCACATGATAATTATTGTTATATTGGTCTTGAATAAATTTATAAGGCATATGATTTTTAGGGATTTTATAGGATTTGGTTAGTTCCATATAGTCATGTTAGGTTTTTAATTCATGGTGATTGAAAATGTACTCCATAGTGAAAGAGAAAAAGTTAACTAAATTTGGCTAACTGGTGTAGTTAAAACATGAAAACTAAAATTATAAGGTATTGTATTATTTGATACAATTGATAACTAGAATTATAAAAATCAAATTATATTGGGTTGGATAATACAATATGATGATAGAAATAAGTATATCAGATTGGTCGATATAGTCAGTATAATGAAGGTATAATCATACTATATCAAGTTGGTCAATGCAATCAAGGAGATATATATAACTATATCAGTTTGGTCAATGTAGTATACACACATAATTAATTTTATTATGTTGGCTAATGTAGTTCACAACCATAGCATAAAAAAATATTGGGATGGACGATAAATTCTGTAATATAGAAAAACTAAAATTTAGCAAACCAGTTTATGAAAATAATAATAGGGAAGAATAATAAAAATTATTTGATTGATTTGTAGGCTCTTAGATATATTTATCCCAATCATAAAATAGTGAACACATTACAGAGGATTCCATCATAGTTAGATCCACACTACCCCATCTATGAGGTATGCTAAGAGGAACTTCTTAGGGATAACTACTTATTAGTGCACTAAAAAATCAAATGGATGGATAAATTCTTATAACTCATAACAAGTAATCCCTAGGCATTTTTGATATATTATGTGATATATAGAAACTAAATCCATGCATAGTGTTATTTAATGGCTTTAGTATTGGATTAGTACCCCTCACACTATTTATCCCAAAATAAAAACTCCTATATAGTTTTAAAACTACTGGGATATAGTTTTTAGGTAAAACCAAAAAAAATAAAGCTCAAAAACTATATTTTCATCATTCAGCGAAATTAAATAGGAAAATAGAATGGTATCAAATTGGTTGATACAATTATAAATTGATGAAATAAAATTAAACACTCATAATTATATTAGGTTGGATGATATATTTATACACATGCACATAATCAAATTAGACTAGCTAATATAATTTGGACAAACATAGAGTGGTTCCACATTAATTGATGTCATTCACAAATAGGGAAAAAAATGTATCGGGCTAGCCAATATAATTAAATTGATGGTTTGGAAGAATTCTCTAATAAGATATAAGTAAAAACATGAAACTAATCTATCCAAATGTGAGATAATATTTATGTTGGTTCACCAAAATTCATGCACATGCTAGGATAACCTATAACTATCCTCTTTCTCTTAATAGACTAAGATTTGAATAAGGTCAATTAAATATAACCTATGATATTTGGATGATTGGGTAAGGAACAATGAATTATGTAGATATAGAAAATGGTTAGCTAAAATAAAAAATTTAAATAAGAAAGGGTTTCAAATCTTAAGCCTATGACACAAGGATGTAGCTCTCGCTATACCTTAAAAGGGTAAAAGGCTGTAAAGCAAATGGTTATACAAGGTATAAAATAAATTAAAATATGGGTTAGAATGATTATAAATGGGTAAGGTGCAATAGTCAACCAAATGGAGGTCTATGCAACCTAAAGTGAGTTATGTCTATTCTAAGCAATCATATGGATACATCAACTTTTTTGGTATAGAGAAATCCTAAACAAGGATACACATACATTCATCCACAAAGAAACAAACAATATTTAACTTTCTAAGTAAATAAAGGAAATAATGTATGGATAGAAATATTTACCTTGGGGTAAAATCATCGACACTTTAATCTCCCCCTTAGATCATTTGCAGATTTACATGATAATATTTTAGGTTTAAGACCCCAAATGGTTGGATGAATACCTAAGATATTATTATCTAGGAACTCCTATTGACTCCTCCTATTGAGCTTCAATGACACCACTAGACAAGACTTCTCAAGATAAGTTTCTAAGCCATTAATTCTTCTAAATTTACTTAGGTAAGATTTATGAGTGAAATCATATAAAATAAATTTTATATATTATGATATAAAATAAATTTTACCCATATATATATATATATATATATATATAATATTGAAAACTAACCCTAGACTCTAATTTGACTAGATTGGCCCATCTGATATAGTTGAAAGAGGTTGACTAACACATAATGTTACTAACTAGGCTAATATTAGAGATTTTAAAAGATATGATCATAATTTTATTGGGTTGGTTGATACAATATAGGAAGGATGAAGGAAAAAAATAGGTAGTATTAGTCAGGCCAAGAGGATAGGATATAGGAAGCTAGAAAATTTAGACAAGAGACAAACATGAGAAATAGTCAGATAAACACTTATATGAGGTAAAAATGGTAATAGTAGTGGTGTAATAGGGTATAATAAAAACATCTTTAGTAAATAACTGTGATATTTTACCACCCCATTCCTAGTGCATCTTTTAAGGTGTACACTCAAGTAGATTGATGCATCAACAAGATGCTACAAGATAAAAGGTCACAAAATGATATAGCGAAAAAATATTATGTCTATACATTATTACTATATATTAAACAATCTAAATTTTTCAAAAGTTTTATGTTTCTTTAGATCACATTAAACCAAAATAAGGTAAAATAGTATGCACCAATTTTTGAATATGGGTGTAACCCAAAAAAATAAAAACATGAGTATAATTTAGGATTTTATGAAACATGTGAAATAAGATGTAGATTTGAAATAAATTTTGAAAAATAAAAAATTAATCTAAAAACCCTAAGTGGAAAACATAAAATATATATGCATTCTAAAATTAAATGGGTTCATCAATTTGTTTTGGATAAAATTGTATTAAGGATAAATAACCTAAGAAAAATAAGCTAAAACATTTACAAAAGGAAGATACATTCAATAGTTCAAAATAGTAAATTGATAACCTCCTTAATGGATGAAAATAGTTAAAATGCATGAATTGAAAAATTAAAAAAATAATGACTAAACAAAATAGTAAAAGTGATTAAATGATTACACTGTGTCAAAATATTGAGATTATGAGAGTGAAATAGTGGTCTATAGTTGATGATGAAGCTATGTGTGAAATATAGAACCCTGACTATCACTTAACATATTTGGTGCATGTCAGCCTAATGTAGAATTTGTCATAGCTAGGTTCAACCACTAAATTTATCCTTTTTTCATAAAATATGTTATGCTACACTTAATATATAATTTATTTTATTTTTTTATCTTGAGTTTTTCTTATGCGCGTGTGTTATCTAATGCCTATAGTATTATGTCTTTGATTTTTTGAATTCACAAGCATAAATTATAATTTGTTGTCATCTTCTTCTCTTGATCTATTTTTCAAAAAATATGTAATTAAGAACCAAAAAAATCTTATGGATTGGGAAACCATAAGGGAGATACAAACACATATCTCACATACTTAAAATCATACCCCATATAGTTTTAGTGTTGTGTAAATGGAATCTTGAGCAAGGTCTTCAACCTCATCTTATCTGGATATGACAACTACTTAAACATTCACATAAACCCTCTTTTGGTAAAAATGGATGATGTTACAATAACTTGAAGTTATAATGACCAATGTTGTCTCAATGTGAAAGTTCCTTCTCAAGTGTAGTAAAATATTCAATCAATGAAGGCTCTAACTTAGGAAAGGTTTATTATCTAATTCTCATTTGGTAAATTATTACTAATTATTTGTGTGTGTGTGTGTGTGTGTGTGTGTGTGTGTGTGTGTGTGTGTGTGTGTGTGTGTGTGTGTGTGTGTGTGTGTGTGTGTGTGTGTGTGTGTGTGTGTGTGTGTGTCTGTGCGCATGTGTGTGCGTGTGTGTGTGTGTGCACACGTGCCTCCTTATGACATGACACACATAATGGATTGTCATGCAAAAGTGTAAGATGTGAAATTATAGGTGCCTGAAACTAATCCAAGGTGGAAGGATCTATAATAATATACATAATTGATTAAATGGGGGAAGATTAAATGGTACACATATAGGAATTGAATCCATTCTTGTAGAAAAAAACTCAAAAGATATATAAATAAGTCTTAAAAGTTGAAATGGATGTATGTTGAAGATATGTAAAAGGCTAAAAGGATAGAAAGATTAGTGCATATGTTTAACACTAAATTGGATAAGGATCCTACTTGGGTAGATAGAGTTAAGAATATAGAAATGACAATTCATAAGGGTGATAATCAGATCTATAACAGGTCAATTAAATGTTAAACTCAGATATAACATATGCTAAATTTATTAAACTGAGATAAGCTAAAAATAGTAAGTACAACTATGTTAGATATGGAAATAGTAAAGAAATAATGTACTTGGATATTTTTGATTCTAATAAAATTCTATATATATAATAGGTATAAAGCAAACTATATGAGGATTCTAGAATAATTTCCAAATTCTAGATTGAGGACCTCTAGAATTATAGAGTCTACCATCAGCTTTGCATGATTATATCAATGTTATTGTCTAAGCCATACGTAGGTGTCCTATATAAAATAATTACTAGAAAATGATGCAACCACCTAAATTCTCTAGGTTTTGTCTTTACCTTCACTTTGGTGCATTCAAATCTAGGTCATGAATTGTCTCTCCTCATGAAATTATAAAACCCTAGTTCTTCATCTTCATAGTAACCTTGGGAAAACTAGGTTATTGGGCACACAGTGTTGAGATAACCCTAAATACCCCTTTATTAATTAGCATTTCCTACATATCCAATACTCTAAATAGGTCCTCATACTAATGTAGTTCTCCCCTATGTCTTGGCTTGTGTGTGAATCATGCAATGTGTGGAAAATAAGTATAAAAATGACCTAGCTTGTAACTTGGAAAATATAGTTCTTGGTTTGATCCTTAAGTACTTCATACCTATATATGTGATGTCCCTATGAATAATATGGAAATAGGATAAAATAGGGAAGCTTTGATCACTTAAGTGCTTGATTGAATGCCTATTGTAAGTTGTTTGGTGAGTAGGTAAGAAATTTATAAGTGAGGTATGAATGAGGAGTTATTGTGAATATATACCACTCCTATCAAAAAAATATATCATATTAAATCACTTAGGCCAACCATTACGATACGTTTCATTCATTAATTATATGACTTTATGGCACTAGTCACCTACATTATGGTAGGATAGTAGAGTTAATGTAGGGTCTAAAACCAATGCTTGTGTCCTAGAAGTTTGAAAATGAGTACATACTTAGAACTTTTAAGGGCATAAGATAAGCATATTTTAAGCATTGTAATAAATATATAAGGTTTGGGTCATCAACATAAGACTAGTCAAACTAAGAGATAGTCCAAGGGGCACAAGAGAAATAAGATGTGAGACTTGCAAAAATAGTTAAGGTCTAGAACTAAGAGGAACAACCAAGGTCTAATTTTTCCAAGTGTACAAGACTAAGGTGCTATATAATCCATAAATGTCATCTACATTTCCCTGTAGTTAATCTAGTAATGAAATTATTGACTTTAAAGAGAATAAATGCATGCCTAGGTGTGTATAACACACCTTACCTTTGCATGAGTCTAACTTGATTGCTTTTTTGGTGAATGACATGCAACCAAGAGCATGTTATATTATATAATTGATAGATATAATCTAAAATTGAAAAGTAATTGAAATGATTTAAATTTAGCTAGTAATTTTTAGGAGTACACTTGTGGATCGATGCAACTGCATTACCTATTGGCAAATTTATTTGAAATATGTATCATTATAAATCAATTAAACTAAGATTATGAAAAATATATAAATATAGAGAGGGAATATATATAATGAGAAAGAAAGATATTGGAAGACGCATTCCCCCAACCTTGGAGGAAAAGGTGAGTTGTCACCTTGTAGTTAAGGTTAGTTCAACTGTGTAACCCAATCATACTTATAACCTAATGAGTATGAGTAAATAAATTCAACACATACTATCAAACTAGTGAGTTTAGATGATATAATCTAGTCCAACCTAAAAACTTGGTAAGATTAAGTGATTTAATCATCTCAACTATACCAAAAAATAAACCAACTACTACAGTGGATTGGCTCAATATAGTCCATACAAGTCTAACCTAGTGGGTGTTTTGAAATCTGAAACTGATTTATAATTTTCAATATTAGGTGCACATTTCATAACATATGCACCTTAGATATGTCTCATACTAAAAATCTATATAACAATGGTAGTAATGTATAAAATTATACCACAACTATGAATCTAAATTATATAATTATGTTCTTTGGCTAGTTCAAAAACTATGTAAGTGTGGAGAACATGCTTCCAAATCATGACCATATTATATATGGATAAATCTAAAAAATTAAATAAGTACCAATATGGAGGGCATGTTTCCAGAAACATGCCCTTAATGAATTTGGGTGTGCTAAAAATGTTTTTGGATTTTGGAATGTTTTTTATTTTGGTATTTTTAAATATTATGAAGTGTAAATATCATCCTATGATCTCATCCAAAGGATGGTCATAGGAATCTCCATACTTAGAACCTAGTGCAATTAATTTTTGGTACCATCAAGGATCATGTATACGTGTAATATTTATCACTATAGTATCTATGATGCTCTATGTATGTATAATAGGAATCTAAGGTTATGAAGTATAGATATAAATAATAGGGGTTTGTGCAACCAATATTATTTTTATTTATGGTTTCTTTGGGATAAAAATAGTAGAAATAAGTTTAGGTGTTCTGGATGTCTAAATATGGTGTGTAATAGAAGCTAAGGATTTTTTGGAACCCATTGTGTGACTCTATTGAAAAGGCCTCTCAAATACTTTCACTTAGTAAATGGTATTGCCTATTTCTTACCCTTTTCAGTTCATTAGCCTTAGTAGGCTTAATGATTAATGATTTGGTTCTAAGTTTTTCTTTTTCAAGAGGATGCTAATATGGAATTCTAGAAACTGTAAATACCCTATTAGCATGGATGTATTTAACATAACCTTACACTATAAAAGGTATTTATTAAATATTATAGATCCAAGGTCTTCCTAATAACATATCAAATATTCCCATGGAAGGTATAACTCAAAAGTTAATAACCACATGTGTGGGACTAACCTATAAAGGTAGGTCAATCTCACCAAGACCATTCTAGGAGGTCCCATAAAATTATCTAATTGATCTAGTAGGACTCAAATTATGATGAGTATAACCCATATCTATAAGTAATTTCATGGTTCTAACATTTTAACTTGCACCATTATCAATCATAACATTATGTATAGGTTGGTGATGAAGGAATGCTCGAATTAATAAATAATGAAGATCAAAGTCATCATCCTTAACCTCATTGTCATCAAAATTAATATAAGGTCTCTGAACCATAGGAGGTATATGTTGTGTATAAGTACCAATAACACCATATAATGTGTTCCCACAATGTCATGGAGGAGGATTTTCATTATATGTCTTTTTCACTTATGATTCTTTCTTAGAATGGTCTTACAAAGGATTGTTAAATATTTTGTATTTTTGGTGATCACCAAATTGTGAACCAAATTCCTTTGGAAGAATATAAAATTTAATATTTTGGTCATCAATGAGGTCTTGTATCTTATAATTCAAGGTAAACCATTTTTTCATATAATGTTTTAATCCTTGGTGATAATCATAATAAGTATTCACATCATATCTTTAGGGTAAGGTCTATTTATATCAACCTCTATAACATGAGGGAGAGATATAAGATGACACTCTAATAGAAATGGGAGGGAAACTCAAATAATCATGTAAATTATCTCCTTGGTGAATTAGATAAGACAAGCTGATTAGGTTGTGAAACTATGTTAACCATGGTGGTTGTTTCCTTTTCAAGCTCAGGAGGTTTTACCTTATAGTTTGGTTTGATTGTAAACTTGGCACTAGATTTAGATGCATCTTGTGTGTTTGATACATACTTGAACTTATTTAATTAAATAAGATTCATTTCATAGTCCTATACAACATGGTATAAGTCATCAAAATATTTGAACTTCTTGAAAATAATGGACTCATGTGAATGAGCAAGCAAACTTTGCTTAAATATTTATTGAAACTCTTTACCTACCATAGTATTAGTCATTTTAACCAAGATTATCTTGTACCTCAATACAGTCATTTATAGGTTAATTTATTCCTTATTTAATTTTATAAATTTGAGTATAGGAAACCTTTTCAAAAATATTAATGTAAAAGTGTGACAAAAATTGATCTACAAGAGTATTGAATGCTTTCATAGATTGGAGAGGTAAATAATAGGCCCACCTCAAAGCATATTCTTTGAGGATTATTGGTAATAATTTGGTCAAAATTTTATCATTGGAGGTGTAGTCAAGGCATAGTGCATAAAAGGATTGAATATGTTATTCAGGATCACCCTTGCCATCATAAAATGTGAAATTAGGTGCAATAAAACTAGTTTTCAAAGGGTGCAAAGATATCTCCGATGCAAGTGGATTAGGAAACACATATTGAGAATAAATAGCATGAGGAGAATTTAAAGTGTCGTTTTCAATGATTTTAACCTTTTCTTCCAAGGTATTTGTAACTTGAAGGAGTATTTAAACTATGGACCCATTGGGATTTAGATTAGCTAGTTGAGTAATCACCAAAGGGGATGTAATCATGGTTTGAATAGGCATAGAAAATGGTATTTGAGTTGAAACATTTGTTATCCCTATGTTAGATGTAATAATAATAGTTTTAGGAAACAAAGTTGGAAGACATAATATGTGCCTCCACTAGATGTATTAGGTTGTAATGTGTTCAAAGGGAGGGTTGTTGGTATATGGGGATGACCCATAGTTCTAATAACATGATCAATAGATGGGCCTATTTGGTCATCTATGTTTTTTGTATTCTTATTTTCTAATATGGTTTTTAGGATTTCATCAAGATCTTTGAGGTTTTGAATAATACACTTATGAAATAATGCAATTGCTTATACTTGCTCATTATCTATTTTCTCATGTTCATTGGTTTCATTGGACTCATAGTTTTCATTATCATAATTTTCTTCTATGATAACCTCATCAGTATGTTTTTCATTCTTAGCATTGATATCATCATAATCCATAGGATTAGGTCCATCATTTATTTGAGACATATTAGGTGGTGGGAGGTGAAGCTCAATGTGTTAAATAGGCACACCTCCCAATCTAAGACTATGCCTAAGTTTCATGTAAAATAATATAAGAAAGAAATGAAAAAGTATAATAATCTAAAACCCTTATTAACTAAAAACCCTAGGAATTAAAAAAATTTACATTTATATGAATTGATTTCACTAAATGTTTAACCCTAAATTTGATAAGGATCCTACTTGGGTAGATAGGATTAAGAACATAAAAATGACAATGCATAAGGGTGATAATTAGATGTATAATAGTCCACTTAAATGTTAAACTCAAATACAACATATATTGAATTTTATAAACTAAGATAAGATAAAAATAAGAATTACAACTATGTTATATATGAAAATATCAAAGAAACAATGTACTTAGATGGTTCTAATGTTAATATAGTTCTAGATCTAAAACAAGAAGAAATTAGATTAGAAGAGGATTCTAGAATAGTCTCCGAATTCTAGATTGAGTGCCTCTAAAGCTGTGAACACTAGCATCAGCCTTGGATGGTAGCATCAATGTTACTATATGAACTGGACATAGGTGTTCTATAATTAATAACTTATATAAAATGATGTGGCCACCTAGATGTTTTGGGTTATGTCTTCACCTTCACTCTGATGTATTTAGATCTAGGTCATGGATTATTGCTCCTCATGAAATTATAAAACCCTAGTTCTTCATCTTCATAATGACCTTGAGAAAAATGGGTTAGTGTGAATATGTTATCAAGCTAACCCCAAATATCCCTCTATCAAAGATCACTACTAGCATATCTAATACATCAAAGAGGGCTTTAGACTGATGTAGTTATCCCCTATGTGTTATCTTATGTGTAAATAATGTAATGTTTTGAAAGCAAGTACAATAGTGACCTAGCTTATAACCTAGAAAATATAGCTCTTGGGCTACTCCTTCAGTAATTCATACTTATGTATGTGATGTCCCCATGATTAATATGAAAATAATAAAAAATAGGGAAGCTTTGCTCACTTGAATGCTTGATTGAATGCCTTTAGTAAGTTGCCTAGTGAGTAGGTAATAAGTTTATAGGTGAGGTATGAATGAGGAGTGATTGTGAATATATACAACTCCTATCAAGAAAATTACTCACATTAAATAACTTAGGATGACCATTAGGATACATTTCATTTTTAAATTAGATGACTATATGGCACTGGACACCTGTGTTAGGGTAGGACACTAGCATTGATGTGGGGTTTTATGATTGATTCTTGTGTTAGGTAATTAGAAAATAGGTAAATTATTAGAACTTGTAGGGGCATAAGATAAACATATTTTAAGCATTATAGGAAATATATAAGGTATGTGTCATCAAAATAAGACTAGCTTGACTAAGATATAGGCCAAGGGGCATGAGAGAGAGAGCAGATGCAATACTTATAGAAGCAAGAAAGGCTTATAACTAAGAGGAACAACCAAGGTCTAAGTTTTTAAATTATACAAGACTGAGGTGTTATATAATCTATAAATATTGTCTAAAGTAGAATATGAAATGTCCTAAAAATGTCCAAATATACACAAGTGGACTAAGTGTGAAAAATAAGTAAAAGGAACTATAGAAAATGATTTTGAATTAAAATTAGGTGTCTATAAAAGCATAAAATAGTTTTTTTTTTAAATTTACATTTTTTTAGAATGATGCATAGAAAAACCCTTTATTTTTTTTTAAAATAATAGGACCAAAAAAAAACCTCCTTTAAAATAATTTGAGCTAAAAATATTGGAGGGTTGTCATTAATTTTTAATTTTGTAACAACAACCTAACGATACATTTACAATATCCTACCAATAAACTTGTAACACCCAATAAATTTATAATACATGAATGACATAAAATTTTAAGTTATGACCCATTCTAAAATTAAAGCTAGGATTATGACAAACACAAATTAAATATCTTAAATATCATGTAATTTTGAATTTAAGGCACATATTAAATTTAAGTTAAATCACAAGAAATGTAATAATATTTTTTTTATCATGTTTTCCATGGTTTCCCTAAAGTTAAACATAACAATATGGCTCACATTTTATAAAATAAATCGTATGGCATAAATTATAACAAATAGATAATAAAATTTAAAAATATATATATAGTGTAGAAATGTTCTTCAACATATTATGTAAAATCAAAAATATTTTCATAGATATACACTTAAATATGGTTCCATTTTTTCTTGTTAGGATAAATTGTGCCATAGTTTTATGCTATCATCTCCATCCTTTAAATCCCAATACTATGTTTGGGTGCCTAGTCAATTCTTTCTAAGAGAATAAAGTGGTGGATTTTTTTAGGTGTCTGAATAATCATATTACCTACATGATAAGGCATATGCAAGTGAAAATCGAATCTCTCACTACAAATCAATTATTTATTATTGAAAACATTTTGATTTCCTAGAAGTAGGACTTAAATACATGTGTCAAGAGGTGAATAAAGTGTAAGATACCTTTACAAAGTTTCATGTTGACTAGTTAATTGTTCCTATGAGATGGAAACTTGGGGATATGTGTGATTTATTTATTTCATATGTTAAAAATGTTACAAGTGTCACTAAAATTATGATCCACACATACATTGTGCATATAAATTTTGTTCAAAATTAACTTATAGCTCTTGAGAAGCAAGGTAAAATTACTATTGTATATGTGGAGGTGAAAATAGAAGGTATCATTACTAATCAATTAATAATCACCCAATATTATGATTACATGGAAGCAGGACTTAAATATGTGTGTCAAGAGATGAAGAATTTGGATGATAAATTTATAGAATTTAAATTTGAATGCTTGTTTATCCCTTAGAAACATGACTAAAGGGATGGATATGATTTAATTATCTTATAGGTTCATAATACAATAAGTGAAATTTAGCATATGATCCACAAACATATATTATGGATGCAAATTTTATTTAAAGGGTGTATAATGATGGATTTATTATAGTGGTTCAACCCCCTAATGGTGAATTTGTTTTTGTTATTTTTTTAGTTTAGAGAGCATCTCCTCATAGTTAAAAGGAAATATAGTTATTTTAAGTGTTTATTTTTTTATTAATATACAAGAATGCATGAAAAATTTAAAGTATAAATATTCTAAAGGTAATTCTCAATATAACCTCTCTTGATTTTCCTTTTTGTCTATTTCAAATAACAATAATAAGACAATTTGAAATATAATATTTAATTTTTTCCCCACTTTTATAATGATTCATATGAAAAAATGTTTTGGTTGAATAAATTTATACCTTAGTATGATAAGTTTAAAGATATTTTGGTGAGTATCTTAACTCCCTAAAAGGTCAGGCCTCTTAAAAATAATGGATCTCAAAAGCAGTTAGAAAAACATTATGAGTTTGATAAGCTCAGGTGATTTAAAACTAAAATTATGTCAAGAATTATATGATCAAAATAATTTAAGCATGCACTTATATTAAAAATTATTATTATACCTTAGACAATTCAAATAATTAAATTTTAAATCTCACAACTATTTACATTGGCTAAAATTAAAGTTCTTTAGTGTTGATCTCACATCAATGG
Source organism: Torreya grandis (assembly GCA_037957365.1). Taxonomy (NCBI): domain Eukaryota; kingdom Viridiplantae; phylum Streptophyta; class Pinopsida; order Cupressales; family Taxaceae; genus Torreya; species Torreya grandis. The sequence continues at coordinate 258,113 of JARHVA010005323.1, forward strand.
ATATTTTTTCATTCAATGACATGATTTGATTAAAGTAAATTAAATGACATCATTGATTAAAAAACCTCTTATGCCATTATATCAAACCGAGGAAAATAATCTCTAATCACTATATCCAAAGAACCAAGTTTCAAGATTAAAATTTGTGCAATATAGGACTCAAAAATTAGAAATTCAAAGGAGACATGTGGCAAACATGAGGTGTTAAGGATATTCAACACTAATCTTGTGTCATTAGATAAATACAATGGCATTAATCTCCAATCATTTGATCCATAATTAATTGACTTGAAATTTATATAATTCTCCAAAGCAATTTATAATTAAAGGCTTTTAGTATGGATTGTGAGCCATATGATCTTATAAAGATCAATGACATGAGTTATTTTAAGTATAAATAAGGATCTAAAGATGTTTTATCATCAAAGATATGATGACACAAGATATTTTTTATAAATTAGGTGATGCTAGTAATAAAAAATGACTTTCATCATTAGATCAAGGCTTCTAGAGCTAATCTCACATCGTCTAATTAAACATGAAGAAAATATAGAGGAAATACAAGATATATTTGTAAATTTATATCTATTAATGTAGTTGGCCATATTCTTCATGATGCATACCAATGTAGATATTTTTTCATAAAATATTTCAAACTTAATTCAATTTTGATTGGTCAAAGTAGTATTTTACCTTCTAAAAAATTGGTCAAGTTGTTTGAGGCTAAACACCTTAGTAAAAACTAAAAAGCTTCACCAAATCAAATTAGAGTTTTTAAAGGATAAGATAATTTTGGAAGAACTGATAGTGTCTAAGCAAAGGTGAAAACACCATTAAGTGTCCCTTTTCAAAAATTAGGTAATATTGAGACAAAGGAGAAGAATTTATTAAGACAACATGAGCTATTCTAAATAAAATAATTTGTTACACAATATGATTTAATGAGACCATACTAATATATCATAAAAATCATTTATAAAGAGATATAATTTGAGATATATTGAGAATTTAGCCAAGATACTTAAATATAATTCAATGACTACAAAAAGAGATGTGTAAATAAATATTTTATCCTCTACTCTTGTACTAATGAATAGAGAGATATTAATGTAACAACTAGAAAAAATTAAAGATAAATTCAAATAGAGTGCAATAACACACTAGTATTACTAAATGACACCAAAGGCTTCTCTAAAAATGTAGACTTGTTCATATAACAGTAGATAACATGAAATCAATAACTGTGTACAACTCATCAAGTATTAATATTCTTGAGTGGACCCTATAAGGAAGTGTTTCATCCCTTTTTGGATATAGATTTTAGGACGTATAGTGTGTCATTTCACCCTTATAAAATTTAACCTAGATGTTCTTACATGGTCATCTTCCCCATAAAACAAACAAAATATACTTAGCCTTAGGTAAGTTTCCTTTATGTAATTATTTCATAGGGAAAGTAAGATTATATAATATCCCCATATTCTACTCTTCATTAATTTATATGATTAAAATATTCCAAATAATATATACTAAAAAAAAAATGTTTTTTCTTTATATAATATGTTCTCCAATCAAGCATATAATGCATATAACTCAATATCATTTTATATCTAGAAGGTTAAATCATTTTTTCATAACATCATTCATATATTAGTCATAATTCATTTCAATAGTGGCATATAATATTCCATATTATTTTGATTAATATTCCTATCATAACTAGAAACAATCATCTAAAAAAATCACTATCTACTCTACATTATTTGAGTAACACCTTTATCCATGTGTTATTCACTTTAATGACAAGATAAATCATACCTTCTATAATATATTAATACCATGAACTTAGTTCCATATATTTATATACATGTAGTAACATAAGACTTACTCTTCTCAATAATTTCAATTCAATATTAGCATGCATGTTAACGAATTAAAGCCATTATCATATCATATCATACTATAAGTAACTAATGGAGTAAGAAATGCTCATTATTACCTAAACTAAGTTGTTTTATCCTATGTTTTTAGGGTCATAGAATCAAAATAGCATGCATTTTTTATTCCACTAAATAATAAGAACACTATAACTTTATTCTAACAAAATTCACAATATAAAAACTTGATTATAACATTAATTTACTAACCTCTTATTATTACACATCTCATTTGAGTTAAATTCCATTTAGGGAAATATTTTCAACTTACCTCTAAGAAATTATCTATGTATGAGAGCCATAATAATTCAAGCTTTCAAAATCAAAAATCAAGCTAATGCATGTATTTATTATTATCCCACATAGTTTAATTCTGATGAGAAAAAGAATAGAGATGACTCATTTTATGAAAGTGAGATAACTTTATTTAATATCTCATGTCCATTTGTCCTTGATTCATAGTGGCAATTTTATCAAATTAAAGTGAACCAATTTTTCAACATGTAATTAATTAAGTCTCAAATTATATTAACTATAATAGATGTATGGAATAAACTAGATTATACATCACATTATAAGAAGTTAATTTTAAAAATTTCTAAACATAATATGTATGTAAAACTTCATAAGCCATAAATTTCCATCAAATATGGAACTTCAAAAAGTCTTAAGAAACATACAACTAAATCATCCAACAACAACAACCATGCTTATTAAACAAAACATTCATAGAAAGTTATTTTTTACATTTCCCTAGTGCATCATTAAATAATTCCCAACTAACACACAAATTAATAAATAACATACCATAATGATTTTTAACGATAGTGAGTTATTTATAAATCAATATTTTTTAACCTCTTTTACTGTTGTAGAGTCTCAATGAATCAAACATTATTTTATCTCAATCCTAACAAAGAATGCTAAGGGCATTCTCACAATCAAATGAACATGTAAAGCTAAATCAACCTACATACTCTTTCAAATACAAATTCATTATTAAATCAAATGACTACTTCCTAACCTACTTCACAAAGGAACCTAAAGTATTAACTTTCATACACCATTAGTAAAAAATTTAAATGATAAAACCAACATTAAACAAACTAATAATCCCACCATTAATGCAAAATAATTATAAATAATAATTATATCCCAATTCAAGGGGCATAAGCTTGTCCTTACTTATTTATAAAGTAAAAGTACCAAAATAATAAACACGATAACAAAAATAATTTTGTTTACCCCTATATTCAACAACCATTCACAACTAATTAGGACTTATTTCCTTTCTTATATTCTAAACAAATTATTGAATAAAACTTATGTGATTTGATTAATACCATTCACACATTTAAACATTCATCTAAATTATACACTTAGCAAAATATAATTCCTTGATTCGAATCAATTACTAAAAGATAAATGTGATGACTTACAAACACCTCAAATAATAAATTGGGTTATAATGAGAGCATAAGAAAGGACTCAAGCATAACAACAATTCATTAAATATGATTCTAATTAAGTGATGTAACCTGAGCATAACCATCTAAGCATCCTCAATCAAATTGAGTGACCAAGAAATCTAAAATGAATTTTAACAACACAATTGTCTAATCATGATGAAATTCAAATAATAAAATATATAAATATTCAACTCATGGATAGTTAAATTCTTTTCCATAACAAGTTTATAATAGCCAAATAAGTAGAATTTCAAGGATTTGATTCAACCATAAATGACTAGTATTCTAATCAATGTGAAATCATATTATAATGAAAATGAATTTGAAGATTCATAACAATTATTCATAATCTTAAATAGAATATAATCAACATTTTTACTTAATACATTTACAAATGAATAAATAGAATTTAAATACTTAAAATCAAGTGACCAACACCATTATAGCTTCCAAAAATGATTGTAATAATTGCATATACTAAAATTAAGAAAGTCAAAATTTTATAGTCATACTAAAGTTAAATAGGTATTCTATTCAAAAAGTATATATATCCATATCAATATTTTTTATTATTCAATCATCCCTTATTTATATAGTTGCAAGTAATGAATATACAAAATCTATCACATAAGCTTTATGATGTAATAAAAGACAAGGTAGAGATAAACAAAATAATAAATAATGTACAGTATATAATACCAAGTTAAACTATCACTAAGTCTATTCCAACATGGTTCCAAAAATTGATAAGTATCTTGAAAACTATATGCATTTGAATACAAACAACTTGTAGAGTGGCAAAACTGACCCAACCAATCCTATGATCCCCCCATTGGTGGCCCTAATTTTATACATATAATATTTTCAAAGTTTTATTGATTACTAATACTTTATATCTTTTAGGAACCTATTGAGTCTCAATCTCTCTGAGTTCATGCCTTAAGGGGTACACCGAGAAAGGGGTGGGCAAACCATCAATTATTCGTAAGATTATTATCCCTTTTGCCACTTGACATCTACACACTTGTCTCCTAAAATCATTTACCCTAAGCTTGTTATTATTAGTCCTACCTCCTTTAGTGTTTTTCCTCTTTCCATCCTCTTTTTCTTGCCTTAACACCTTTTTGGATAGTTGTCTATACTAGGTCAATTGGGTCAACCCAGTATAGTTTAGGGTATTTTTCACTTTCTTAGCTTGTTATCCTTTCAATCGACCTAGCTCAGACCTAGTGAATTATCCTCAAAAACACATTGGGTCAACCCTATACAACCAACATTTCTAGGAGTATTTAAGGCAAGATCCACCTATATATACAAGTTCATTTTCCACCATTTCATAAGAGAAGAATAATTAGCAAGGAAGTGTAAATAGACATCTACTTATTGACCATTCTACTTGAGAAATAAAGCTTAAGGTTCCATACTTTATTTGGAGATACATATCTTATCTTGTGGAGAAGTATTTTAGATGTTTAGATAGGTTATGTATCTTGGAGATGATTTATCTTGGTTATCCTTACATATCATAATAATCTCTTGTGAAGCACCTTGGCCAAGGGAGAGATTGAGGCTCGATGGGTTTATCTTCAAAGGTAAGTATTCCTAACTTTATTTATCCTTTATAAGAGTAGATAGATAATGCATTTGTATTATTCTCCCATGTATTATGATTATGTATACATTTACATGAGTATATGTCTTCTAATACATGTTTAGTTTAGTTTTTTTATTGTTTCTAACCCCCACTTTATGCCACAAGCTTTGGTGTGCACTAGATTAGATTTACTTTCTTATTATTAGAATAAGTGAAATGTTTTAAACTTTAGGACTCCATTAGGTTTGTTATGTGATTATTCTAGACTATAAGATTTGGAACCCTTTCTATCATGATGTGTTTTGATAATTTATCCCCTAATCAAGTCTACCAGATCCCCATATTGGCCATGCTCCTACTTACTAAGTATATCCCCAATCGAAAGTGTAGGTATGCTTTATCTTCTATGAGTCATGATTAATTTATAGACATGATGCATTTATAATTACATACATTTTGGTGAACCCAATGTGAAACTAGCATTTTCAATATTTATTTCACTTATTTCATTCTTTTGATCATTATTTTTATCATATATTTTGATATACTGGATCGATTCTGTTGACCTAGCTATTTTTCTCTATGTGCAAGGTTCTAAGAATAGGAAACTAGATAGACCCAATCAACCTAATATAGGTTTATATCCTTTAAAACACCCAATTTAGCCTATGAGGTTAAACTAATTAACCCATTATAGTTTCAATACTTTTTTAGTAGGTTCTTATATAGCTTGATCAATTTTATCGACCCAGTTTACAAGTTTTGCTAACATACTTCAAGGTTATTCATCAATAATATTTATTCATTGCATCTCTAATCCTCCACAATTCCTTTCTATTTCTATATTTTTTTTTTTTATACTTTTCCATTTCATAGTTTTTAGTCTTCAAAACTACCCTTGCATAGTCAATGAGATCGACACTACCAACCTAGTTTTGTGTTCTATGTGTTGTCTGAAATAACTGGATCGACATTGCTAACCAAGTTAATTTTCATACCTTGATTCCATAGTATAGGTTCAACCTCATTGACCATGTTATATATTTTTTACATATAGTGCCAACACTATACCTTATTTCAAAATTGCAATTAACCTCATATCTATTAGTAATTAATTCACACTTTCTTTTCTTATTGCTTGGATGCTTAGAGTAGCTCAAATAGTCTAATTAGGGGTTTTTTAATTAACTAATTAGTTTTAATATTTATATTTTATGCACACATGGCCAAATCACAAAAACATAAATAAGCAATTTAACATTTTGTCTACCCTAGGCCAACCTACTTAGATTTCATCACCAAGGGGGAAGCCAAATTGATACTTTGGTCAAGTATAAAGCTTAGTTAATGGTATATTTTGGATAAACACCCAACACCCTTATTATTTTGATGTGTGAAGTGAGGGGGTAGACCCCAATTTAGATCCTATATCATTACCACTATATTTCATTTTATCCCAAACTACCTAAAACCATCCTTAGATTGGTATATATTACCTTGCTTATAGCCAACTTCCAATCACATTAAAAATTATTTCTTAATAATCTAATAAACATTTTAAGTTGACCAATTAGTTATCTCTTTACTTTTCAAATTGATTTATTTCTCTTTTCTCAATTGTGTGTGTAAAAACTTACATTATCCATCATTATTTCAAGGTTTTATATTATGTGCCTCAATTGGATTGGCTAGCATTGATCCAATTGACAGTTTGTTTCCTTTCAACACTTCTTTACATTACTTGAAAAATTATATTATTCACAACTTGATATAAACTTTCTTATCTTCCTTTTTTACATTCTTTACATCACCATAAATATAATGCATTTTGGTTTGCAAAATGGATTAGTAGAAACAAAGATATAGGCAAAACAAGGAATCTGACTATTTTTAGCCTCTGTTCACTATACAGGATCGACCTAGTTGACCTGTAATATTTGCAAACATTTTCAACCTCTATCCACTATAAAATATATACCCAGTCAAATTTTTACTATTTATAGACCTTTTTTAATCTTTGTTTATTTTACAAGATCGACCTATTCGATCTTGTACTATTTACAAACCCTTTTCAACCCATATTTTTTATACAAGATCAACTCAATTGACCCTATACTATTTTCTATCACTTTTTATTCCCATTGTGTGGTTATCTAGTTTTGTTTCATCATTATGACATATTTTCATCCTTCTCTTAGTAAAAAACTTTACATTGTTAAGGACTTGGATAATACCTCACTTATTTCATTACTTCAAATGAAACTATCCAATTTCTTCCTTCACCTTCTCCTAAACCAAAACCACTCACTACACAATGCAATGTAGTTGAGATCCTTCACCCTAATCCTCTTCCCAATACCAATTTTTTGAATCTTCTGAAAACTAATCCCTCTCTTATCAATACCCATACCCTCATAACCAATGTTCATAATCCTTTTGTTACACCTATAATAAGATCACCAAGTCTTATCCATTCCCAAAGTAACATGGTTGACACCACTCAAATTGATAATATAGATTGTTCCCAAATATTCAAAAACCTTGATGATAATACTATTTACACTCCTCATAAGAATGGTGGCTTGACTAAGCTTCCTTCTTATTTTACCACACTTAAGACAACTAAAATTAATGTTGGAAATTCTCCACCTACTAATAATCCTTTTCCTACCAACACTAATTCCCCTCCTATAAACACCAATCCACCTATTGATACAACTCAACTTCTTGCCCAAGTCATATAGCAAATGAACATCATGCAAACTTCTAATCAATCTCAAATGATGAACATGCAACAAAATTGATTACACATGACTAGTTGATCCATAAACTGGCACTTATTTTTGTGTAAAAAATTTACCTTGCATCCTACCGTCAAATCACTCAATTTTTTGAAACGTGCAAGCAAATGAAACTAAATTTGACCTTTTAATACATATTTATCTCAAACCTTGAAGTGATCAATTTTTCATTAATATGTCATATTTGACTAATTATGCATGTAATAATTATTAATAAAATAAAATAAATCAAAATGAGGAAAAAGAATGCACAAATAGAATCAACTCACAATAAACACTTGATAACAGAGTTCAATAATGCCTACATCTCTAGGTTCACTTATAGTACGAACTAATATATTTCCTTGAAAAGCAAGTACATGGACAACCCTCAAAATTTTTAAATGGATACTCTAAGACTACATATAAATTAGCAATAGACCTTCAAAAAGTCCTAGAACCCATAGATAGACCTTCCACCTTACTGTCATCAATGCAATCTCAAAATCCTATGAATTTTTGGCCACTTATCTCAAAAATGGCCTTAAAAATGGCCTTAATAAATCTAAATTAGGTTCTTTAACATATCATTGAAATCATCTTGGAGTCTAGGGAAATTCCTTAGTTTACATTGAGAGCTAAAAATGCCTTTTACTACTTCAAAAAGGGTGATATGTGCAAATTGGTATTTATCTTGGCCAATTCTCCCTCTGTTGAGGCTTGTTTTTTAAATACAATTTCATGTGTTTATATAGAATTTGAACCCATGGATCCATTATTTGGATCTCTATCCTTTTACCTAGGATAACATGGTTCAAATCCCATGCCAACATTTTTGTGGTCAATTCATATATTTTTATCCCACATTGGTAAGTGGGTGTAAATTTTGGTATTGAAATGCCACGAGTTTCATGGTAGATAATGCCAAGTGATTGGCATTAAAATATTTTTGATCTTTGTAGTGGCTTCATGGCATTGAATGTGGCATGTTGGAAACTTTGACAGTTGGTAATTTGGGAACTTTATGGTGATGGCTCATCCACATAGCAAGTTGGACTTTGGTGGATGTCCTAAACTTGGCATGGAACCTTCATGTCAATCTTGGCATTCAGTCTTGGCATCATGAGATAGAATCTTCAGTTGGTTAACACATAATGGTGGACTATATTAGGCCTTGTTGGTTTCAACCATCTCCATGATAGCATGGTTTATGTGTTAAATTGATCCTAAACCATCATGCTTAATTTAACCCATTCAGATTTAAATATAGAACCCAGATCATGTTCCATTATATCCTACTCAATCTCATTCAACCCATCTAGGTTAATTTGGCATCTACGATGAATTGGGCTCTCATATGGGTTAAGTTAGCATCCAGGGTGAATTGGTTCCTAACTTAGCTCAGTACTCCAACTCAGGCTATGATCACCCTAACTCGAGTCTCTGCTTCTCAACTCAAGCTTGACATTCCAACTCAGGTTAGCATCCTAACTAATGCTCAAGCTAACATTAAGCATTAAATAATTATTTTTTACTATGGATAAATGAAGTGATTGTAAGCCATGTGGTGGCTTAAATTCTCACCACATGGACCACTCCTAATTTGACACTTGTCAATGTCCAACTGGTTGGATGCGCCATAGCTATATCGATGGCAGGGTCCCCTTCTAAGATAAAATTAGACACCATCAGCTATGGTCCCTATAGCTAACCTATTTTTTATGTCATCTACATATGCCTATAAAATATAAAATATTGAAACCTAATTATTTTTATCACATAAGCTCATTTCCATATGACACAACATGATTGGACCATTTGGTGAGCTAGGATTATGCCACATCACCCTATGTCACCTTTTGCCCTATTGATCTAGAACTTCAATGTGTGATATCTTACACATATGGACTCAAAATTGACCCATTCAAATTATGCCAAAAAATTATCGATGGGATTTATGTTGTGTCATTGATCAATATACAACTTGATAAATTTTATCTTAGAGTGAATGTGGATCCTTATGGATCAATCCTCCCTACTAAAAGGGATTTTAGTCTACCAAAAGCTAGTACCTGACTTGATCCTCTGAAATGCTAGTTAGCTCTAAAGAGTTCCAATGGGTCTTTATTAGTATAATCAAGTTTTGAAATTATGCCATAAATGCTTGGAACAACTGATGATTATATCCTCCACAAATCCTCTACTATTATACGGCCATCACTATCCTTTTCAAAAGACTAAGATTTAGTATATGTATCCATTTTATCTTCTACTACACAAATTTAACATCCTTTACCTAGAATTATGTGTGGATAATAGCACACCCACCAATTTCCTCTTCTACTACATAGCCTTAATGGCCTTTACATAAAAGTATGTGTAGATCAAGTACTTCTTAAGTTTTCTAAACAGTTGTTTGTATAATAACACTTGACAAAAAAAACCATACCCTAATCTGTATATATCATTTTGAATAACTAATGATTATATCCTCCACAAATCCTCTACTACTATATGACCATCAATAGCCTTTTCACAAGACTAAGATTTAGTATATGTATCCATTTTATCTTTTGCTACATAACTTTAACATCCTTTACCTATAAGTATGTGTGGATAATAGCATACCCACTAATGTCCTCTTCTACTACATAACCTTAATGGCCTTTACACAAAAGAACATGTAGATCAAGTACTTCTTGGGTTTAATAAACTTTTGTCTATATAATAAAACTTGACATAAACAATCATACCCTAATCTACATATATCATTGTTAATGGAAAATGTGTACCAAAATGTGAGAAGACAACTTGAGTATGATAAACCTGTCACTCAATACTTCTCTATAGGTGACTCCAAAATAAACTATAATTTATATAATACATGTATATATAGATACAAATAGTTCCCCTTATGTCTTTTAACAATTGTGCATGATGTATGTCACAATATTTCCTGTATGGGTCTTATTCATACATCCTAACTAACACATTATTTATGTTAATTTTATGAGTATATACAAATGGATAAACCCAACATACACCTAAAATTCCTTACTAGATATAGAATCTTAGTATGGGTCTCATTCCTTTAGTATTCACTCTATGGATCATCATGTAGCTCACCTTCAAGTTCTTGATGGTCACCTAGTACATACGAGTCTGATGTTTGACTGGAATCATCATGACTAGGTTTAGAAACCTACCCTATCTAGAACTACATGATCCAAGTGTGATCCAAGCAAAGCTCTATGATATCATCTCTGAAAGATGCTTGAATAGTGAAGAAATATAAATTTACTAGAACCATCTCATCCATCTCCAATGGAATGATATCGAGAGTCACCATGTCTGAGAACTATCTCCCAACTGCAAATCGTAAGGTACAACAACATGTTGCCATTCCTTAGATAATACCATTTTGCATGTGTTGGCTAATAGATTTGTCCTTACCTAAAAATGTTTTATTCTGACTCTATACCCTTATTCTTTCAAGAATAAATAAGTTTAAAAAAAATGGGTGAACCATCAAGAATAGTTCCCCTCTAAATTAAGGTACAGCTCCCTTTGAGATTTTCAATGAATTTAAATTATTATAATCATCATGATACACTTTTAACTAGAAAGTGCTTAAAGGCTAACTAACATCCATACATAATCATGTTATGAATGTGATATCCTTTTATATAATAGCAGTAGGTAATAGAATACACAGATTCTATCTTCAATAAAAATCAAATAAATAAACATATATATATATATATATATATATATATATATATATATATATATATATATTGTTGAACCAATAAATGATAAAAAAAGCATATAATAAATTGTCTAATAAAAAAGTAATTACCATATGAAATAAGATTTCACATAGAAAAACCAATTTCAAATACTCAAATGCACAAATCTAAGTATGCAGTAATTGATTTTCCTTTTCATTCATAGATGAAAAATGTTTCAGACAAACATCATATATATTATGAACAATAGCAATTCAGTTCTGAAAAATCTTATCTCCTCTATTTTCTCCTTTCATTTTTAACAACTATATATATATATATATATATATATATATATATATATATATATATAGTTGCCCTAATTAACCAATCTTTCAAACTAAACTAGAGTTAAAGTAACTCTGACCCATACAGGATTTAGTTTTACAAATTCATTTAAAGATCAAGTTTTCAACATAAAACCAACTAAATAATTGAATAAAAGAAACTATGTAAGTAAGATCATGGATGAAGTGATGGATTAAAATCTCCAAATTTATTGTGTTTGGTTGGGTAGGCATGTTGAGCTTTCCACTCCTAAAATTATATAAAAAACTCCTAGATTTTCAAGAGATTGGGAATATTGATGTGCTTTACCCTTGCCTTCCAAATGTTTTCTTCCCTCCAAATTTTCCTCATCTTCTCTGCATGCTCTGGGAGTGTGTTGATGTAGTGACAAAGAAGTGACTCTAACTTTGAAATTTAAGAGAAATTTTTGGTTAATAAGTTGTCACTTTCCTTAACGATGCTGATCTTTTCCTTGAAAGATTGAATCATAGTATTGATGTCTTTTTCAAGTTTTCCATCATCCTTTATGTATTTTACATCAATACACTATAGATCATGCTGTAATGATTGAGTGAATTTAGTAATTTATTTGATCATTTTTGTGATTTCAATTCACCCTTGTCAAGATATTGAATTCCTCCATTTGATGTTTTTCTTACTTACATACAGTACATCTTCATCCAGACCTATCAAGTTATTTTTTGACAAAAACTTTGCTATTCCATACTTTTGTACATCATAAATTTGGTTCATCACACTCATCCATTTGCCTTCATCTTTTATCCATAGAACATTTTGTGTCTTCAAGTCTTCAATAGTAATTATGGTTAGATCATATACATTCTTCAATTTATGAATGTATTTCATACCTTTCTAGATGATGCCATCTAATCAATCATCAAATACCTTGGCAACCATTTTGTTTTTATGTATCTGGTCCATCATCTTTTGATTGATAGGTGATTTTGGATCAAAAGACAATGACAATTGGGTAATAGGTTGTGGATCTAGATTATGAATGGCGTTAATGTACTCTACCACTGACCGTAAGGTTTATTTTAACTCCCTTTTATCTTTCTCATCCTTCTAGGTTTGGATGACTATCCTTTTGGTGGATGCTTCAAGGTGATGCACATCTACGACACGTGATACAATCCCAAGATCTATTTTTTCAACTATAAAATACTAAACTATAGGATCTTGAACTTCCTCATTAGTTCTTAGCCAGACTATTTCTGAACTCTAGTTCCTTATGTTAGGGTCAACATCTACCCTGGATGTTGTTTTTAATTTCTTAGATTTAGGAGTTTTTCCTAAATATTTACTCACCATGTCTTCCAATGGCAAAGAAAATGGGACTATTTTTCTCTTGTTACTAATTGAGCTTTCTAGCCATTTGGGTACATAGGCTGAGACTTCTTTACCAAGATTTGATTGATTAGGAGGCACATTTGAAATAATCATCAGGTCAATAAAATCAGAAGCAATCTCTATCTATTAATTTTTACTAATCTCCTCTACCATTGGTGAATCAGATTATTTATCACCTATTGCTTCTCCTAAATCCTCTTCAAAATTTAAATCCATAATTATTTTTTTAGAAATCTGACTCTCTCTCTTGTGTTTAGTCCTTGATCTGGTGGCACGAGGAGGAAAATTATTTGTAAGGGCCTTCTTAGATTATTTGATGATAGGATCCCTTCTAGTTTTGACTTGGAAGTACCTGCATCACAGATAGTAATAATTTGGTTAAAGGAGCATATTGGGGATGGTGATTCAACTATTGATATACATTATTGGGAAAATTTATTTTGATCTTCCTCCAATTTTTTGTTCCCTTAACCATTTCTTGGTTCTCCTTATCACCGTGAGGGTATTAACCTTAATCCTATCTTCTTCATTTTTATCCCAATCAATTTTTGGAAAAGGTGATTGTTTTATATGTTCAAATTGTGCATCAGTCACCTATACTTCATTATCAAAAATTCTAGAAATGTCCATATTTAAATTAATGGTAATTATTTGTCCTAGGGAGAACCTGGACACAGTCTTCTTCTGACATCGAATTCATCTGAACAATCCTCCTAATAATCCTCTAATTAGGGAATATGTGAAAACCCTATTCCAAAAACCAAGTTATCCCTAACAAAGCCTTTGTTGTCAAATTAAGATTTGGCCATGAAGTACTAAAAATTGAATTTTTAAGATCCACTTCTAAATTCAAAGAATCAAATACTAACTAGCATGAATAACATACAAGTTCAATGGGAAAAGATACACCATATTTATTTTTCACTGAGAATTTTTAATCCATATGTGCTAATTGTCTGTAGACTTATATCAATACAAAATGGTCAAAAAATACCTAGGTAACCTCAAAGTTTCACCGTCAAAACCCCCAACTCTGATATAAGTGAACTTGGAAAATTGAATGAAAAAACTACCATAAATGTTGATCTACCACATAGCCTCATCATACATTCTCTTATTGATGTTGTTTGCTAATTCATAAGTCATTCTCTTATTAAAAATATCATTAACCCTCGCATAATTCTCATAGCAATTATGCATTTGTAATTATGAGTAATAGTCATAAATTTTGTTGTCTTGAACCAAGGGTGCATGAGGTATCCCTACCCATTGTCTTGTAGATGCTAGGCAATAGAAGAGGTATGAAGACATATACAAATCTTTATTCCCCAAATAATTAATTAGACCCAGATATAAACATTTCGCTACAATTTCTACCCAATCCAAATATTTCTCTCCTTAAAGGATCACATGTATAAAAAATTACATCTAGTCTTCCCAATAATATGCCTGAGCATTGCCCTTTAGCCTGTGTAGTAACACCACAATATCTTGTACTTTTGGAATCATGTGATTTTTTGTCAATGGTCTGGGCAATCTTAAACCCCCTTTTTGGAATTTCAATAACCAATTCCTTATGATCATGCTCTTGTAAATTGCTTTCTTTAGTGATAAATAACCATAGGAAGAAGTAATATTGAGGTCAAAATATGGTTCTTTGGGTGGAATTCTCATCACAAACATTAGGGTTTATCTATTTATATGAAGTAAAACATTACCATCTATAGTTTTGATGCACCTTTTTTGAGGTTCATATCTATTCATGCATTCTAGAACTAATTCAAGGCATTGTACAACCATGGGAAAGGTTGTACCTTCAACCAGGCCACTTTATACTATATTTTGCATCATAAGATTTGACACAAGATTTCTATCCCTTTACTTAAAATATTCTAAGTCATATTGAACCAAAGAGGTGTCCCTAATTTTAGGAAGAGAATAGATGAGACCAAGACCATGCTCATAACCAAGACATGAAAATTTCATTGCTACAAGTTGGAGAATATAATGAAAAAAATGTTTTAAACTTATTAAACAATGTCGTAAACTCAAAAGGATTCTTCTTTCCAACCAAGTAATGGAAACAACTTATAGTAAGAGTAAAACTCACCTTAAATGTATCTTAAATCACTATGAATTTGAGCAACAAAAATCTTATACCACTTGTGTTGTTCTCCTTTGTATCACCTAGTATGTTTTTTTACTAAATTTGATTTATTTTCTCTTGATACAGACATTAACCAGGTCAAATAATTAAACCAAAATAATACATGCTAAAAATTCTTGACAAGACATGAACTCTGACATATGCATTAATGGCAAGCATTTTTTATGTGTAATTTTGATGAGTAATGATTATCTATAACCTCAAAAAAATTTAAAAATTTCTACTTTATAATGAGTTTTGGATATATTCTCCTCTAAACCTCCCTCTAATTTTTACTTAGAGAAAGCCTTGGGGCGAGATGAGAGTATAGTCACTGAACCATTAAACCGTTGAACTTTTGGAAATGTGGTTCAACTTCAAGGTTCAAAGATACAATATGAACTACACAGACTGACCAATAGTCACACAAATTTTCAAGAAACTTTGAACTTTGAAATAATGAACCGTTGAACTATTGAACTCCATTATGAGGTTCAAGTGGTAGGTTCAATGATACATTAACTTATATAAGGGAACTGAGTGAACATGATTTCTTACAAAACATCGAGTATTGAATTTTTGAACCATTGAACTCTTGAACCTTGAAAAAGGGTTCAATTTCAACTGAAAGGTTCACAAACATAATTGAAATACATAAAGGGAAAAAAAATTTGATTTGAGAAACATTGAATCATTGAACCTAATGAACCATTGAAATCTTGAAATCTGAGAATGGTTCAAGTTCAAAGGTTTAATTCTTTAGAAATTTCACACAAAAAAGATGATAAGTGGGTGAAATTTTAAAAATAAAGAGCTGAATTAATAAACAAAGGTATGACCAATAATGGGGAAAATGATAAGTTGACTTTTGCCTAAGGAAAATTCATGAAAAAGGGAATAAGGGTGACTCAAAAGGTAACATTAGCTCTGATTGGGGACTACATTTTATGGGAAAAACACATAAACTGAGACATAGAGATGGAAGAAAAGAAGTAAGACAAACTAAAATCGAGAAAGGAAAACACAACATGTGACAACAAAGGAAAGGCTATGTACAAAATAGGGGATACCTGTTTCATAGTTGATACAACTTAAGATCATGTCCATTATATGACAAGGGTAAAATAAATCCAACCAAATATTCTAATTTAAAATAATTAGGACCTAGTACCTGATGAATTTTGAAAGGCCTTTTCCAAAGTGAATCAAATTTGCCATGTGCTCCTTTAGGTTCTCTCCTTCTATCCCATAGCAATACTTCATCTCCTTCCATGAACTTTATAGATCTAATTTTCTAATCAAAAATACTTTTAACCCTGGTTTGATGAGCATTAATTTGATCAACTAGTTCATTCCTATCCTCTTCAATCTTAGTTAAGTACATAATTTTTTTCTCTAAAGAATATTGAAAGTACTGATCTTAAATAAAAAAAATTAATTTCGCTGTAGATAATTCCAAAGGTAATGATAACTGTGCTCCTACCCCATAAACCAACTCAAAAAGTGTCATTCCTATCTTTTTGGGGTTACCCTGTCAACCTAGAGTGCTTTGTATAGTTTCCTATGCCAATCTTTGGGGTTATCACTCACCAATAACTTCATGATGGCTATCAAATTTTTATTACTGGACTTCACTTATCTATTCCCTTGAGGGTAATAATCTGATGAGTGAGAAAGAGAGATACTATGCTCATATAAAATTGAAGTAAGTTCCATTAAATAAAAATTGGTAGCATTATTTACCACAATATTCTAAGGAACACCAAAATGTATCAGTATATTTTCTTTGATAAAATTACATACTACTTCTGAAGTGGTTCTCTTCATAGGGGCTGTTTCAACCCATTTCATAAAATAGTCCATTGCTATTAAAATGTGTATATGACCAACACTTGAAGGAGGTGAAAGAGGCCCAATGAAGTCTAATCCCCATTATTTTAAAGGTTCTTCAATAATGACAAGGCCTCAAAGGCAATGTTGTAATTTGTGGTCTTCCTAAAAACAATTTGCATTTTTCATAGTTAGCCATCCATTTATATGCATATTTGAACATACCTAGCCAATAATAACAATTTCTAATAATTTTGAATGCTATGATTGAAGAAGAGAAATGTCCACCATAGGCTTCATTATGAAAAACTTCCAGCAATTTGTATTGTTGTTCCTTATCTACACACCTTAGAAAGGTTCTATCTAGTCCCTTTTTGTATAGGACATCACCCCAAATGACATATATTATTTATTTTAACCTCAGATTCCTTTTCTCCTTCAGGGATAAGTGACTGGGACAGTCTCCATAAGTATGATACTATGCCACATTTAGGAACCATGGATCTTGTAAGCTCACCAATAGGACAGTAGAAAGTTTTTCTTCTTCTTCTTCTTCTTCCTTACTTTCGGCTATCAATTTGCATAAACCTTGACCTATAACTAATTTGGTTGGCCTAATCTCTAGGTCGTATTATTGAATTTTAGCAACCCATGTTGCTCTATTGTTCATCCTAACATATTGTTGAGTCAGAATGCTTTTCACAGTCAAACTAGGAATAAATACAACTAAATGAAAATGAAGTATATAATATATGAATTGTTTAACAACCTTTACTATAGTGAAAGCTTATTTCTTAGCCAAAGAATATTTAAGTTCATGCTTCTTGAGAGGAACACTCATAAAGGCTATTGAGGCTTCTACATTTAATTCATTTTTCTGTAACAAGATACCAGACATGGTATGTTTTGAAGCATAACAGTAAATAATAAAATCTTTTTGGAAATTAGGATTTACCAAAGTAGGTGTTTATTAAATCACCTCTTTAATATCTTCAAATTATTTTTTAGCAGCTTCATTCCATCTGAATGCTTGTTTTTCACTCATCATCCCCACAATATGTTTTATAATTTCAACAAAATTAGCAATGAAACTTTTAATAAAATTAATCTAGCTAAAGAAAGACTTAACTACAGTCCTATTAGAAGGAAGAATTAGTTGTTGTATTGCTCTAACTCTTTCTAGGTCAATCTTGATTCCATCCTTTGAAACTAGGTGTCCCAATAAATTCCCTTCTATAACATAGAAAATTAACTTCTTAGGGTTAAGAGATATCCCATGACTCTGGCACCTTTGTAAAATGGTCTCTAGATCCTTCAGATGATCCTCCCTTTTCCTAGAGAAAATAGTTAAATCATCAAGATAAATGACAATAATTCTATCTTTCACATCTTTAAAGGATGAATCTATTTCCCATTGAAAAGTTACACTAGCATTAATCAAAATAAAGGGCATACAGTTATAAGCAAAAGTTCCTCGAGGTGTAGTGAAAGCATTTTTATGTTGGTCAGCTACAACCACACTTATCTAGTTATAACCTAAGAACCCATCTAGCATAGAAATCATTTTTGACCCAACAATAATTTAAAAGATGTGGTCCATCATAGGCAAGGGATAATTATCTTTTAAACTAGATTGGTTCAAATTCCTAAAGTGAAAACAAATTCTCATTTCTCCATTCTGTTTACATATTGGAATAATGTTTACCACCCAAGAGGAGTGATGAATTGGATAAATAATCCTAGCCTTCAACATCTTGTCAATCTCCTTAAAGATAGCCTTAGTAACTTTTGGGTTATAATTTCTCAGCTTCTACCTGAATGGATTTGAATTTGCTTTAAAAGGAATATGATATTGAAATTTCCCACATCTAAAATATTTAAAATCATCATAGCACCAAGCAAAGACATCCTTATACTTAATTAATAGATTAATTAATTCATTTTTCTCTTTCAGTGAACAATACCTACCAATGGAGATCCATTTGGGATCAGTCTCACTCCCAATGTTGATTTTATCATAATCCTCCACTTTGTTAGGATTATAGATAAGTTTGTCTTTAGTATATTCATCTTGTCTAGTGAACAAATATTCTAGAGAGACCAATCCTTAGGGATTTTGTTTCCTTTTAACTCAATTACATCATCTTTTGAATTGATCCCTAGATCAGGACTGAATTCTTTACATTCTACTTTAGAACCTTCAAAATAAGTCCTCAAGAACATCTCAACATTCTCTAATAATTTTTTGATATGTTTATTATTTTTGAAAATTTGCCAATTTTTGGCATTATCCAAAACATTAGGATGATAGATTAGTTCTATTCTATATGAATCCATTTTGAAATCAGGGTGTGGGAGAAGAAGAGATATTGGTACTACTAGATAATCCACCTATGTGTTCTAGACTCTGGGAATTGCTTCAATAGAAAAGGCATCAAAATATTCCATCTCATCCCAAAATCTATTTTTGTAATGTCTCAATTTGTCATTTTAAACTGAAAAAATGCCTCTCACCTATTTGACAATTAATTCAGCATCTCCTCTTGCCTTGAGCATCTTTACACCCTTTCCTTTAGCTTCATTTAACCTAAGCAATAAAGCCTCATACTCTACAGTGTTATTAGTGTTTTTAAATTCTATCTTGAAAGATTAAGAAAAAATTTAATCTTCAGGTGAGATCAACACAACCACTGCTCCTAAACCAACGGTAGCACAACTACCATCAAATTCCATGGTCCATAGATTATCTGAATGAACAGACTTTGGGATAGATTCTTTCTTTAAGTCTTCAAAGGAGTGAAAATAGTTACCAAATTCACATTTTTAAAATAGAATCTAAGACTTAGGATCATCAAAAGGGTATACAATAAACTTGTATTTAGGTTCAAGTTCTAGCTTAAATTTTTGATTTCTCACTAGAATTGTAGCTTCTGACCAATCTAATTTAATCTACCCACCCAAATCTTTACAAAAAGTCTTTCTCAACAACATCCCATAACTAGTAGGAATATTTGATACCAAGATAGTCAACTTCACCTTTTTATCAGGATAGGCTGCAAGAGTAACTCGTGCATCTTTAATTTGTCCAAGCAAAGAAATCTGTTTGCCATCCATGGAGTAACATCTACCAAATATTTGTGTAAGGGATAAGCCTAAGGATTTGGCTATAAAATAAGGTTTTATATTATCAGAAGCACCTAAGTCTATGATACAATTGCTAAGTTTATAACCATTTATAAACAAAGAAACATAAAATGGGTTGGGCTTCATATCATCCATATAAGGGGTATCATCAAATGAATTGAGGGTCATTCTAGGAGTATGCATGGGTGATTCAGGTGGAGAAGTAAATAATTGGGCAATGGGATACTCAGTATTAACATTTAATTGACTCTCAAGTTCAACTTATGTAGGGCCATTTTTGACATATCTAAACTTATCAAGTTCTTTGGATTTCAACTTGAGGTATTCAGTAGAGGATATTTGAATCTTTGTAAACTTACAAAATTCTAAAATATCAAAAGAAGTCTCATGATCATTTCTATGTAAAAATTTATTTTCTTGGGTCTTCAAATTAGCATCAGAGGTTCTAATAAGAGGTTCCTTACCTTTAATAGGCACTTCTTGAGTATTAGAAAATCTTAGATTATTTTGACTTCTGGTAAGCACAACACATGAAGGATCTTCAAGAGTAACCAATATTTCACCTCCTCTTTTTGAATCTGACTCATATTCTAGGAAATGTATTTTAGAGTCACCAGGTTCTTCAAAGTTCCTTTCTTCTTCAATAATCTCCCCTAACACATCCTGAGTAGCAATCAGTTGAGCATATCTAAGCATCTCTAAACAAGAATTTCTATCATGATCAGTAGTTAAATGAAATGCACACATGTTACCTCTTCCAAGAGGAGCTTCAATATTCAACCTTGGTTATGTTAATGTAAGTGGTAATGTCTTGCCAGCATTTACCTATTGATTAAATTTCTCTTGTTAATATCTTGATATGGTTGTTGGAATGAAGTATTAGTCTTAGGTAATTGTCTTTTTAGGGAAATCATATCATTGACTAGTCTTTGAACCACAGGATCCGTGGAGGATGAGGGTTGAGAATTAGGTACTAGGACTTCTTTCTTCCATTTTCCAACCATAATAAGATCATCCTCTAACGCAACTACCAATGATTGTACAGTTATTAAATCAATAATTGCACCTCTTTTGAGATGAAAACTTATATCAAGAGGCATATAATTAATAAATAAACATTTTTGATTCTCAGTAGTTAGCCTTTTAGTAGTAGGAATCTTATACACAATTCTATTGAATTTGGCTATAAATTCCCTCATGGGTTCATGTATCTCCTTCTTGATCTGAGTCAATTGAGCAAGAAGGGAATGTTCATCTTCTACGCTTTTGAACCTATTTTCAAATGCAATTTTCATATCATTCTAGTTTGTGATTGAGGAATCAGTTAGATGATAAAACCATTGTGCTGTAATATCGGTTAGAGTTTGCACAAAAAGACTTATGGCTACATCTTGATGTTGCATGCCGAACACACCACATGCTATTGTAAAGGCACTTAGATGCTCCTTTAGTGATTTTCTTCCATCTCAATTAAATTTTGGTAAATTTTCTCTTGCATTTTTAGGTAAAGGAGTCAGGATAACCCCTAGATTTAGAGGTCCTATAGTTGTTCCCCAAGGTTGGGCCATTGCAAGAAAACTTATGACAGAAGGAAGGATAGTACTAGAAAGAGTTAAGGCTTGATAGACAGAGTATGTAAAGGGTTTAGTAGGTCTAGGAGGTATACTTATATATTTTCTAACATGGGTAGGAATATAAGGAAAATTTAGGCTTTATAATGTTTGAAAAGTAGGATCCTCAATTCCCTCTCTTCTCAAAGACCTTGTGTATCTTCTCGAATCTAGCTTATGATATTATAACTATTAATTTATATGTTGTTCTTAATTTTTTTACACTTTAGGGGGTTTGATTCCTTGTTATATTTTTTGCTTGCCTCCTTTTTTGCCTAAGTAACAACAATCTCATATTATCAGGCAATTCTTCTTCTTTTTCTAATACTCTACTTGTCAACCTATAATCATCAATATTATGATGAGTACACAAACCAAGAGTATATAACTGACTAATTATATCTTCCTTCTCATCTTGAAAACCAATATTAGGTTGTAAAATTGGAATTATATTTTCATTTGAAATCACCATTATTTCCTCATATTAAGGCGACTAATCTTTTAGTAAAAATTTCAATTTCATTCCCCAGTGGAGTCACCAAAAACTGTTGGCTAACAGATTTGTCCTTATCTAAAAATGTTTTATTTTGACTCTATACCATTCTTATTTCAAGAATAAATAAGTTAAACAACAAATGGGTGAACCATCAAGAATATTTCCCCTCTAAATTAAGGTATAGATTCCTTTGATATTTTCAATGAATTTAAATTATTCTAATCATCATGATACACTTTTAACCAGAAAGTGCTTAAAGGCTAACTAACATCCATACATAATCATGTTACGAATATGATATCCTTTTCTATAAAAGTAGTAGGTAATAGAATACATAGATTCTGTATTCAATAACAATCAAATAAATAAACATATATATATATATATATATATATATATATATATATATATTGTTGAACTAATAAATGATAAAACACATACAATGAATTGTTTAATAAAAAAGTAATTACCATATGAAAGAAGATTTCATATAGAAAACCCAATTTCAAATACTCAAATGCATAGATCTAAGTATGTAGTAATTAATTCTCCTTTTCATTCACAAATGAAAAATGTTTTAGACAAACATCATATATATTGTAAACAATAGCAGTTCAGTTTTGAAAAATCTTATCTCCTTCTCCTTTATTCTCTCCTCTCATTTTTAACAACTATATATATATAGTTTCCCTAATTAACCAATCTTTCAAACTAAACCAGAGTTAAAGTAACTTTGATCCATACGGGATTTAGTTTTACAAATTCATTTAAAGATAAAGTTTTAAACATAAAATGAACTGAATAACTAAATAAAAGAAACTGTGTAAGTAAGATCATGGCTGAAGTGACGGATTAGAATCTTTGGATTTGTTATGTTCAGCTGGGTAGGCACATTGAAATTTCCACTCCTAAAATGTTTTAACAAACTCCTAGATTTTCAAGAGATTGGGAATATTGATGTGTTTTACCCTTGCCTTCCAGATGTTTTCTTCCCTCTAAATTTTCCCCATCTTCTACACATGCTCTAGGAGTGTGTCAATGCAGTGACAAAAAAGTGACTCTACCTTTAAAATCATAGTATTAATGTCTTTTTCTAGTTTTCCATCATCCTTTATGTATTTTACATCAATACACTATAGATCATGCTGTAATGATTGAGTGAATTTAGTAATTTCTTTAATCATTTTTGTGAGTTCAATTCACCCTTGTCGAGATAATGAATTCATCCATTCAATGTTTTTCTTACTTACATACAGTGCATCTTCATCCAGACCTATCAAGTTCTTTTTTGACAAAAAAATTACTATTCCACACTTTTATACCTCATCAATTTGGTTCATCACACTCATCTATTTTCCTTCATCTTTTATCCATAGAGCATTTTTTGTCTTCAAGTCTTCAATAG
Source organism: Torreya grandis (assembly GCA_037957365.1). NCBI lineage: Eukaryota > Viridiplantae > Streptophyta > Pinopsida > Cupressales > Taxaceae > Torreya > Torreya grandis. The sequence goes on from JARHVA010005323.1 coordinate 281,971, forward strand.
TAATTGTGGTTAGATCATATACATTCTTAAATTTATGAATGTATATCATACCTTTCTAGATGATGCCATCTAACCAATCATCAAATACCCTAGCAACCATTTTGTTTCTATGTATCTGGTCTAGCATCTTTTGATTGACAGGTGATTTTGGATCAAAAGACAATGGTAGTTGGGAAATAGATTATGGATCTAGATTATGAATGGCATCAATGTACTCTGCTACTTACCATAAGGTCTGTTTCAACTCCCTTTTATCTTTCTCATCCTTCTAGGTTTGCCTAACTATCCTTTTGGTGGATGCTTCAAGGTGATGCACATTTGCGGCAAGTGATGTAGTCTCAAGATCTATTTTTTCAATTGTAAAATCTTGAACTATAGGATCTTGAACTTCCTCATTAGTTCTTGGCCAAGTTATTTCTACACTCCAGTTCCCTACGTTAGGGTCGACATCTACCCTAGATGTTTTTAATTTCTTAGATTTAGGAGTTTTTTGTAAACATTTACTCACCATGTCTTCTAATGGCAAAAAGAATGGGACTATTTTTCTCTTGTTATTGATTGAGCTTTCTAGGCATTTGGGTACAGAGGATAAGACTTTTTTACCAAGATTTGATTGATCAAGAGGTACATTTGAAATAATCATCGTGTTAGCAGAATCAAAAGCAATCTTTATCTGTTGATTTTCACTAACCTCCTCTGCCATTGGTGAATCAGACTCTTTATCACCTATTGCTTCTCCTGAATCCTCTTCAAAATTTAAATTCACAATTATTTTTTTAGATATTTGACTCTTTCTCTTGCTTTTATTCCTTGATGTGGTGTCACGATGAGGTAGAGTAGTTGTAATGGAATTCTTAGATTCTTTGATGACAAGATCCCTTCTATTTTTTGACTTGGAAGTACTTGCATCAAAGATAGCAAGAAGCTGGTTAGAGGAGCATATTGGGGATGGTGATTCAACTATTGATGTACATTGTTGGGAAATTTTATTTTGAGCTCCCTATATTTTTTGTTCCCTTAACCATTTCTCAGTTCTCCTTATCACCAGGAGGGTCTTAACCTCAATCCTATCTTCTTCATTTTTATCCCAGTCAATTTTTGGAATAGGTGATTGTTTTATCTATTTAAATTATGGACCAGTCGCATGTTATTCATTATCAAAAATTCTAGAAATGTCCATATTTAAATTAAGGGTAATTATTTGTCCTAGAGAGAACCTAGACCATAGTCTTCTTCTGACCTTGAATTCATCTGAACAATCCTCCCAATAATCCTATAATTGGGGAATATGTGAAAAATCCGTTCCAAAATCCAAGTTATCCTTGATAAAGCCTTTGTTATCAAATTGGGATCTTACCACGAAGTACTAAAAATTGAATTTTTTAAGATCCACTTCTAAATTTAAAGCATCAGATATTGACTGACATGAATAACATCCAAGTTCAATGGGAAAATATACACTAGATTTATTTTTTATTGAGAATTTTTTATTCACATGTGCTAATTGTCTTTAGACTTCTATCAACACAAAATGGTCAAAAACATACCTGGGTAACCTCAAAGGTTCACCATCAAAACACCCAAATCTGATATAAGTGAACTTGGAAAACTAAATGAATAAACTACCATAAATGTTGATCAGCTACATAGCCTCATCAGACATTCTCTTATTGATGTTGTTTGCTAATTTATAAGTCATTCTCTTGATAAAAATATCATTAACCCTCCTATAATTTTCATAGCAATTATACATTTTTAATTATGAGTAATAGTCATAAATTTTGTTGTCTTCAACCAAGGGTGCATGAGGTAGCCCTACCCATTGTCTTGTAGACACTAGGCAATAGAAGAGGTATGAAGACATATAATAATATTTATTTTCCAAACAATTACTTAGACCCAGATGCAAAAATTTAGCTACAATTTCCATCCAATCCAAATATTGCTCTCCTTAAAGGATCACCTATATGAAAAAGTACATCTAGTCTTCCCAATAATATGACTAAGCATTGCCCTTTAGCCTATGTAGTAACACCACAATATCTTGTACTTCTTGAATCATGTGATTTCTTGTCAATGGTCTAGGTAGTCTTGAACCCCCTTTTTGGAATTTCAATAACCAATTCATTATAATCACGCTCTTGTAAATTGCTTTCTTTAGTGAAAAATAATCATAGGAAGAAGTAATATTAAGGTCAAAATATGGTTACTTGGGTGGAATTTTCATCACAGACATTAGGGTTTGTCTATTGATATGAAGTAAAACATTACCATCTATAGTTTTGATGCACCTATTTTGAGATTCATATTTATTCATGCATTCTAGAACTAATTTGGGGTATTGTACAGCCATGGGAAAGGCCACAGTTTTGACCAGGCCACTTTATAATATCTTCTGCATCATAGGATTTGACATAAGATTTATATCCCTTTCCTTAAAATCTTTTAAGTCATATTGAACTAGAGAGGTGTCCCCAATTTGAGGAAGAGAAAAGATGAGACCAGGACCATGCTCGTAACTAAGACATGCAGATTTAATGGCTACAGGTTAGAGGATATAATGAAAAAAATGTTTTGAACTTCTTAAATAATGTCGTAAACTCAAAAGGACTCTTCTTTCCAGCCAAGTAATGGAAACATCTTATAGTAAGAGTAAAACTCACCTTAAATGTATCTAAAATCACTATGAATTTGAGCAACAAAAATCTTATACCACCTGTGTTGTTCTCCTTTACATCACCTAGTATGTTTGTTTGCTAAATTTGACTTGTTTTCTCTTGATACAAACATTAACCAGGTTGAATAATTAAACTAAAATAATACATGCTAAAAATTCTTGATAAGACATGAACTCTGACATATGCATTAATGGCAAGCATTTTTTATGTGTGATTTTGATGAGTAATGATTATCTATAACCTCATGAAAATTTAAAACTTTATGCTTTATAATGAGTTTTGGATATATTCTCCTCTAAATCTCCTATTAATTTTGACTTAGAGAAATCCTCAGGGTGAGATGAGAGTATAGTCACTAAACCATTTAACCATTGACCTGTTGAACTTTTGGAAATGTGGTTCAACTTCAAGGTTCAAAGATACAAGATGAACTACACAGACTGACCAATAGTCACATGACTTTTCAAGAAACTTTGAACTTTTAAACAATGAACTATTGAACTATTGAACTCCGTTATGAGGTTCGAGTGGTAGGTTCAATGATACATTAATTTATATAAGGGAACTGAGTGAACACAACTTCTTACAAAACATCGAGTATTGAATTCTTGAATCATTAAACTCTTAAACCTTGAAAAAGGGTTCAAGTTCAACTGAAAGGTTCACAGACATAATTGAAATACACAAATGGACAAATAGTTCACTTTGAGAAACATTGAATCATTGAACCTACTGAACCATTAAACTATTGAACTTAGAGAATGGTTCAATTCTTTAGAAACTTTTCACACAAAAGATGATAGGTAGGTGAAATTTTAAAAATAAAGAGCTGACTTAATAAAAAAAGGTATGACCAATAAGGGGGAAAATGATAAGTTGACTCTTGCCTCAGGAAAATTCATGAAAAAAATAATAAGGGCGACTCAAAAGGTAACAACATGCCAACTATTTTATCATGTGGTAGTGTAAATATTGGTAATCCCAATCAACATACTATGTCAATAGTCACATAACCTATTCTGATATCCCCATCAAAAAGGAGTCTAATGACACATCCCTCTAAAAGGACTAGAATACTCTATCTAAAATATCTCATAGATCATAATACAATATCCATAGGGCCTGATGGTATCCTCTATAAAAATAGGGATTTTGAATGTTGACTAGTATTTGGGATAACATGAGTCTTTCTTTTACTTGTGTCTTCTATTAGAACTACTAAAGTGCACAATCAAGATGTTATAACCTACAATGTTCTCCCACATGTCCACATCTCAAGTATTGACTATATAATAGATTGGATGAATTACTGGGATCATCTTGAAGGTGTTTCCTCTATCTCTATTCTTTTGCTCACTAATCAAAAATAAAATCAACTTTTTACTGAATTTCAATGATCCACTGATCCTGTGTGCATTAATGTGCACTCACATTTACCACCATCATATTTATTTTTTCCATCCATTCTGTCTTCTCTCTTTGGTTTGAAAAAGTAATTTGTATCATCAAGCCCAATATCAAAAGCATCATGGGTAATTGCATATATGAGTACAAATCTATCACTTCAAGTAGGTCCCAAATAACCACACACACTGCAAAAAAGCTATTAATGATAGGAAAGAACCACTTTGATACTAAATTTTATCTATAAATTGGCACTTATTTTCATGCAAAAATTTTACCTTAGATCCTATCATCAAATAACTTAACTTCCCAAAACATGCAAGGAAATGAAAATGAAATTGACCTTTTAATGCATATTTATCTCAAACCTTAAAGTGCTCAATTTTTCATTAATATGTTATATTTGACTAATTATACATTCAATAATGATTAATAAAATAAAATTAATCAACATTTGGAAAAATAATTCATAAATAGAATCAAATCATGACAAGCACTTCATAATGGATTTCGATAAAGCCTACATCTCTGAGTTCACCTATAGTATGAACCAATCCATTTCCTTGAAAAGTGATTACAAGGCCAACCCTCATGATTTTCAAATGGATACTCTAATACTACATATAAATCAATAATAGACCTTTAGAAAGTCCCAAAACCCACAGATAGACCTTCCACCTTACTGTCATGAATGCAATCTCAAAGTCCTATAGATTTTCTACCAATAATCTCAAAAATGGAATTATAAAATGGCCTTAAAAAATTCAAATCAGGTTCTTTAGATACCATTGAAATAATCTCAGAGTATAGGATAATTCCTTAGTTTACATCGAGAGCTAAAAATGCCTCTAAGTGCTTCAAAAAGGGTGATATGTGCAAACTAGTCTTTATCTTGGCCAATTCTTAGTCTGTCAAGCCTTGTTTTTTAAATATACTTTCATGGGTTTATACAGAATTCGAACCCATAGATCCATCAGTTGGATCTCTATTCTTTTACCAAATATATCATAGTTCAAATCCCATGCCAACATTTTTGTGGTCAATGCATATCTTTTTATCCCACATTGGTAAGTGGGTGTAAATTTGAGTATTGTAATACCACAAGTTTTGTGGTAGACAATGCCAAGAGATTGGCATTAACATATTTTTTGTATTTTTGGTGGCTTTATGGAATTAAATTTGGCATGTTGGAAACTTTTATGGTTGGTAATTTGGGAACTCCATGGTGATGGCTTGTCCACGTATCAAGTTGGACTTCGATGGATGTCCCAAGCTTGAGATGAAACCTTCATGTCAAACTTGGCATTTGGTCTTGGCATCATGGGATAGAATATTTAGTTGGTTGGCACATAGTGGTAGACTATATTGGGCCTTGATGGTTTTGACCATATCCATGATAGCATATTTTTCATGTTAAATTGATCCCAAATTGTTGTGCTTAATTAAACCCATTTAGGTTAAAATATAGAACCTAAATCATGTTCCATTATATCCAATTTGGGCTCATTTAGCCCATCTAGGTTAAGTTCGCATCTAGGGTGAATTGGTTCCAAAATTAGCTCAGTAATCCAACTTAGTTTATGATCACCCCAACTTGGGTATCTACTTCTCAACTCGGGCTCGACACTCTAACTTAGGTTAACATCCTAACTCAAGCTCGAGTTGACATTAAGCATTAAACAAATTTTTTTGACTATGGAAAAATGAAGTGATGGAAAGCTACATGGTGGATTGAGGTCCCACCACATGGACCACTCATAATTAGACACTTTTCAACGTCTAATTGGTTGGATGCTCCATAGCTATATCGGTGACAAGGTCCCCTTCCGAGACAAAAATGGACTCCATTGACTATAGTCCCTATATCCAACCTATTTTTTTATGCCATCTAAACATACCTATCAAAGATAAAATATTAAAAACTAATTATTTTTCTTACACAAGCTCATTTCCACATGTCACAACATTATTGGACCATTTGGCAAGTTAAGATTATGCCACATCACCCTGTGTCACTTTTTGCTTTGTTGGTTTGGAACTTCAACATGTGATATCTTATGCATATGAGCTCAAAATTAACCTAATCAAATTATGCCAAAAATTTCTCAATGAGATTTATATTTTTCCATTGATAAATATGTAATGTCATGACTTCTATCTCAAAGTGAATGTGGATCCCTCTAGATCACTAATCAACCACCTCAAGTCATCATGTCTCAACCAAATCAAAATTTTGTTCCTCCTCTTATAGATGTCAATGGGAATATCATCCCTAAACCTCCAATGAATAAAAAAATTACTCAACATCTTCAAAATTAACCTTTAACCCCATTTATTACATCCATAGATATTGGAAACATTTCTCCAACTATCACATATAATGGGACTAAAGACCCTACTCTATTTCTTAAATATTTTGGTAATCTCTATAATGAATGGGTCCAAACCCTTTGATACCACCAAGATTTTAGCAAAAAACTTTGTTGGTGATGCACTTGAATGTTAGAAAAAAATTCATATAAATTCCATCTCACAACTAGAGGATTTAGTAAATTTTCTAGTGAAGGAATTCCAACATGATGACCTTAAACATTACCTTAGCCATTTCATCAATGCCAAGCAACTTCCTAATGAATCTTCTTATACTTTTATCAAATGATGGAAGTCTCTCACTTATAAAGGATACCATAACATGAATGATGATACTCTTTTGAAACTATTTGTAACTACTCTTAAACCTCCTCTTCAATACAAAGTTCAAATCTTTTCACCGAAAATCTTAGAAGAAGCCTTAGACCAAGAAAAAAGGTATGACTTTCTTATGACTCAATTTGAACCATCTAGAATAATTCCTAAATCACCTTATCAATCATTTTATTATAAAATTAATTAATCCATGTTAGAGGTAGCTACTAATAGGGGGGGGTGAATTAGTTTCTTAATAGCTAACAATCAATTCCATTTCATCCCAATGAAACAAACACTTAAGCATAACATGAACAAATTAACACATTAGTAAGATCAAGAGAAATTAACACAAGTACACCTCATCTATGTGGTAAAGCCTCATGGGTAATAAAACCTACTCTTAATCCTACAAACAAATGGAATACATTCCTATAAGGATATCACAAACATGAGACTTTAGCCCAGCTCCAACTGATAAAGGAGCATCCACCCCTTAATTTAGTCCAGTACCTACTAGACCTTTAATTAACTCCAAATAGCAAGGAGGATACAAACCCCTAGGTGATTAAGCACCCACTAAACCACATTATATTTGATTTACACCACTAATTTGATGTCTTCTACACCTGATGATGACCTTATCTTCCTCCAACACCTTCAAACCTGCTTTTCTTCTTTAGGTAGACACTTCTAGCTCATTCGCTCAACCAAGACACCTTTTAGACTATTAGGTCTAATGAACTTTTAGAACATGAAATTGATAAATAAAAATGGCTGATCCTATACAACATCTGATGGTCCTTAATGACCTACTCCTTCTCTTTCAAAGTCTCTTCTTCTTTTCTTTTATCCACACACACTCTCACTCCCCAAATAGGCTAATTAGGCCTAGTATATATACCATACTCTTATATAACTCATCTTGGTCAAAAAGGATTATTTACATGATTGATATATATTTTAAATATATCCTTATACATTCCATCAATCCAACTCAAACACTCCATAGGTTGTCCATTTCCCTTATGACCCAAAACACCAAATAGGCATAATAGAGACCTAAATGAATTAGGCCTACAAATCAACATGTTACACCTTGGACCCTTTGGTCCACATTAAGTCTTAAAAAATGATTAAAAAAAATTAAACATACCTTAAATATATCTTTTATCACTCATATATGGCTCCACAACACTTGGAACTTCAATTCATACCTTGAACCAAGCCGTTCTCTCTCGCTTTAAGACTTGTAAACATCCAAAAAATACTGCCAAGAATAACTAAAGCATTTAGATGATTTTATAAAACAACCTCATAAAAAAATAAAATTTATATATCCTTCATGACATTAATAACATTAATAAATCCATTATTCACCATTACATAGACCAAATAGCTTCAAACCAATTCTCTCAAGATGACCACTCAGACTGGTCATGCACATCAAAAACTCAGTCAAAAAACTTTGACTTCTCCAATAAAAATAGAGGAAAAATATGAATAATAAATCCATTTAATAAATATATAAGACTTATAAAATACCAAAAATCTCTCACTCACCTCAAACTATGCTCATAATAGCATAAACTAGCCTTTCCAAATAGGCCACTTCAGACTGCCTACAAGCTCCAAAACCTGTCATGGAAACATGACTTTATCTCACCCAAAATGGATTCAATAATATATTAAATTGAATTAAATAAATAATAAAATTATCCTTGATCACTCTCCTATGATTATATTCATAGGCTTCAATAGAAAAAAACTCTTCTACAAGCTATTTTCACTTCACTAGCTCACACAAACTCAAAAGGACCAAGAAGGTCAACTTTGAGTCAACTCCATGATCATAACTCAATAAAAAGAATAAATTAAAATACATGGATAGATTTAATACAACCAATACATCGCCATCAATCTCTCAAAGCCATCCTTAAACACCTGATCACCTTCTCAATTCATCTTTTGACTCCAACTGGTCTTTCTCATTGCTTGCTTCATTTCTACTCTAGTGACTAGTCAACTTTAACCTTTTAGAACTTTGAAATAGATAGATTAATATTCCTAAAATATCCCTCATATGTTTGATGCAAGTCTTGAGCTTCAACAATCATCTATTAGATTACCTAGTCATTTATAGAAATCTTCCTCAGAAATGAGAATACTATTAACAACCCATTTTTTTTGGGACCCACACATTTTCAAGAGACCAAAAATACTTTATCATAATCTTTAAGGTGTCATATAAAACCTATAATAATCATCCTAACCTTTCACCATCGTATTGGGTACCAAAAATAAATACCTTTCCAATCAGGTCTAAGACTAGGGTTTTAGCACTCAAAAACCTCCTTATCTTCTTAACGATCATTCATAAAGTTATGACACTTAAACCCTAAACCAATTATTGTATGAAATTATTGGGTAAATTCCCAAACTAATAAAAATATCTCATCTTCCCATACAAACCTTTCATGTGCCAACAAGCATGAGAAACTTCCTCTTGGGCTCTTTGCACTCATTTCTAACACCCTCTAAAGCCTTGGAAGCACTTTTCTAACTTTTGATTTCACTTATTAACTTGAAACCTGTCACACACATTTTATTCAACCTCTTCCACCTTTTAAATCCATCTCAATATCATAATCATTTTGAAAATATCATAACACCCCTCAACAAATGCCACTAAACCACCTTGTAAACTAGTCCAAGAACACATAGACCAACTTTATACCTTTCCTCTTCATCCATAGATATGAGACATGGTCAACATCATTGAATAAAATTAATTAATCATCCATTATTTTCATACAATCACTTCCATCTTAGAATCTCATCATGACTATTCATAAGGACTTTATTAGTCCATTTAGGCCAACTAGGCCAATGGCCAAACTATTTTGTAGACCTCTTAAAACCACTTGGAAGTCATTTACCTAACCTCTAATAATCCTATACATGTCTACCATGTATATTCCAATAACACTTATCTCCTCACCATGATCCATGCCACCATACATTCATCCAAATAACCTTCATGAAAGCATCACACTGTACCAAGAACATTAGACCACCATGCTCCATAACTCTAAATTTGTAGACCACTTTGTCATCACCAATGCTACTTGACATCAATTACAACAAATACACCATCAATATCCAAATAATATCCCCCTTTGTCATTGATGGCAACACTCCTTTTCTCTCTCCCCCTTTGTCAAGATGACAAAGTGGATACCCTTCAACACTAAGCACCTAATAAATCAAGCAAGTAAGCTAAAAAAATATGGAATCAATCTCAAATAAAGGAATACATATGAAAATGGACCATTTAGACCTTAAATAGGCACAAAATCCCCTTGGAAGATGCTCTCCCTCAGGAATTGCTCTATACTATCAAGATTCTTAGACCTATCATCAATTTTTAAGATAACATAGCTCCCCCTAGGACCCTACTCCACTCTGAAGGCTCCCCATTAGTCTAAAAAACCCATTCACACCTACATGACCTCCAATAATATCTACCATCAATTTAAATAGCAACATGAACACCACAACATTATGCAAGCTCACATAACTTTACACTTAAGGCACCCTATAGACCACCAATATCACTTTAAACAAACCACCATACCTGAATCATGATTATATTGGACCAACATACTTATCTAAAACCATAAATTCCAACCTTTTTGTAAAATTTCTTCAACAATCTTCATTTTCTTCACTAGGCCTATTTAAACCCCTTGTAGCCATATCTGGCCACTACAAACTTCATAACTCTCTACCCTAATTACTTCAATCCATGAAACTTCATATTTGAATATCACTACCATTCCCCCTTAGGTATGCCAAGAATTAGCCTCCAACTCATCTCCCTTATCATACTTCCTTCTTTAGCTTACTAGCCAATTAGGCCTCCTAATGAGCTAAAACATTAATAAAATGAAATATACTCACCTTCAAAAGATTATAAAAGTTGATTCAGATACCCATTTTTCCCATTCAACTACTTCTGTATATTTTAACCTCCAAATCCAAAGTTTAACCACTTTTCCAAACATGCCCAAATCACTAGGCCTTAAGAGCAATAATTGGTCAAAAGTCAACCTTTGGTCAACATAGACACCTGAGATGGATACCATACCTAGAGACCATAAAAAATCAATTCCATGATAAATTTAAATCCTCCACACCTTTGGGAACCATGACTTCTTTTAAGCCATCAAATGCATGCTCTTGAGAAGAGAAGCTAGTGACCACTCAAAATGCACCACCTAGCACAAAAAGATTCAACAACCTATGAAAACACATAGAACATATATCAAAAACATTTTTAGACCTTTTTGTACAAAAAAAACTTCATGATACATATTCATTCTTCAAATTACCTTTGAAACCAAGAAATCTATGTATACAAGATAAAACTTATAGCAGGGACTTTGACCAAATGGTCAAAATCACACCTGAGCACCTGATAAACATCTCCAAGCCTCCTATCCTAATTTTACATGCCAAAACCAACTTTAATAATCTATTTAAAACCTTTTATCCTTCATAAATCACCATAAGATCACCTTGGGCACCTTCTAGGCAGTCATCACTGTCAAATTTGGTCTACTCTGACTTTTGACCACAAAATACACATCTGAGCATCATAGAATATCAAACCACCTATAAATTATATATTACATCCTTCTTAATTTTTCCATAAAATTAATTATATCATCCTTCTTCAAATCAATACCCATACAAGCATCCAAAAATGATCAAAATGACACTTTAGGACCAGGAGACCTAAACATACCTCTTGAACATCATTCTTGCTTTCAACTATCTTCTTAGGTTAAATTAAAAATTTAAGGAAATAAATAATATATCCCATATGATCCTTAATTTATCAACCATCTATCCTTTATACACTTCAATCCATTATGGTTAAGAACTCTTCAAGGCACTTCATAAAAACATAGTCATAAAATTCTGTGTATACACCTGTTATTTGTCAGTCATTTGATAAGTAATATTTCCTTCAAAACTCTCAACATAAGATACCATAATAAGTAAAATAATGCTATATGAAACTAAGGTTATAAGCAATCTCTTATTCCATTTATATTTTTATTAAATCCCTTTAAATTGACTCAAAAGATCAACCTTACCCTCATAATTAAAACCCTATTATGAAAACTCAAAACTTATGACATCTTCAAAACTTTTGTGACTATTAAAAAGACACAAATAAAAATAAAAACTAATACTTAGATCATATCCAAGCATTGGAACTCAATAAAAATACCTCTAATCTTCAAATATAATGGTATTATAGTCCAAGCAATAACTTACACACCCCTGTTATGATATAGGCTTTTTGAACCTCAACTTAAGCTAATACATGTATCTTAATCATAATAATCACTAAAGATAATATTTAACTCCATTAATTATAACTCTCACTAAGTTCCAAATATTAATAATGAACTTATTTGCCTCATTAGAGCATACCTTGGGTTTGTATTCATAACTCATCTTGAAATCCTTCAAATCAATATATTTCACCTCTTGAGCTAGCTCTTCAATTTTGAGATCAATTTGATTACTTTCAGAGCATCTATAGCTATCATATTACCTTTATAACACTTTTCATGTACTTTTTTTTCATTTTGTATTAGTCTTCTCCATACATAGGTATCCACAAACCATTTTCTCTTACTCATAAAGCTTTATTAGCTCTCATATCCTTATTAAGTCTCATGGAGACCTAATAAATAGGACTATCTTTTAATATGTCTTCAAGGTCATTTTTTTATCAATAGAGGTTTGATTTTGGACTTAGTTTCAACATAATCCTTCTTATTCAGTCTTACTAACACCATCATGCTTTAAGAATCACCTGTAATAGCAAACAACTCACCTTGGCTTGAGCGAAGAACAATCCCTACCTTGGCATCCTTCTCCATCTTAGAGAAACCTTTAAAATTCATAAATATTGAAAGAATAATTAATAACCATGACATCAACTAGGATACCATACTAATCATCACCAATTCTAATAACAAGATGACTAGGCTCACACCATTCACCAAGCTACTCACAAGATCACCTCCAAGCTACTTAGAATCACATGTAGGCTATTAAGATTCCTTCAAATGTCTAGCTATGATACCAATTATTTTAGGTAGATACTAATGGGGGGGGGGGTTTAAATAGTTACTTAACATCTAATAATCAATTCCATTTCATCCCAATGAAATAATCACTTAAGCACAACATGAATAAATCAACACATGAGCAAGATCAAGAGAAATTAACACAAGTGCACCTCATCTATGTGGGAAACCCTCATGGGGGATAAAAACCCACTTTAATTCCTACAAACTAATAGAATACAATCCTATAACTATATCACAAACATGAGACTTTAGAGCAGCTGTAACTGATCAAAGAGCATCCAACCCTCAATTTAGTCTAACACCTACTAGACCTTTAGCTAGCTCTAACTAGCAAGGAGGTTACAACCCCCTAGGTGATTAAGCACCCACTAAACCACCTAATATATAATATCCACCAATACTATAATGTCTCCTACACCTGATGATGACTTTCTCTTTCTCTAACACCTTCAAACTTGCTTTTTTTCTCTAGGTAAGCACTCTTAGCTCATTTGCTCAACCAAGACACCCTTTAGAATATTAGGTCTAATGAATTGTTAGAATATGGAAATAATAATTCAAACATGGCTGATCATATAAAACATGTTATGGCCCTTAATGACCTATTCCTTCTCTTTCAAAGGCACTTTTTCTTCCCTTTTATCCACACACTCTCACTCCCCAAATAGGCCAATTAGGCCTTATAGATATACCATACTCTCATCTAACCCATCTTGGTTATCCAAGATGATTTCCATTCTTGATATATATTTTAAATATATCCTTATACATTCCATCAATCCAAATCAAACACTCCATATGTCATCCATTTCCCTTAAGACCCAAAACACCAAATAGGCATAATATAGACCTAAATGAATTAGGGCTACAAATCAACATGTTACACCTTGGACCCTTTAGTCCACCTTAAATCTTAAAAAATGATTAAAAACATCAAAAATACCTTAAATATATCCTTTCTCACTCTTATATGGTTCCATAACACTTGGAACTTCAATTCATACCTTGAACCAAGCCATTCTCTCTCGCTTTAAGACTTGCAAACACCTAGAAAATACTACCAAGAAGAACTAAAGCATGTAGATGATTTTATCAAAAAAATCATAAAAAAATCATATGGATATATCCTATATTATCTTAATAAAATAAATAAATCCATTATTCACCATTACATAGATAAAATAACTTCAATCCAATTCTCTCAAGATGACCACTCAAACTGGTCATGCACATTAGAAACTTAGTCAAAGAAATTTGACTGATCCAATCAAAATAGAGGAAAAATATGAACACCAAATCCATTTAATAAACCTTTGATACTTATATAAGACTAAAAATCTTCACTCACCTCAAACTCTGCTGAAAATAGCCTTTCTAAATAGGCCACTTCAGACTGCCTGCAAGCTCCAAAACCTAGTCATGGAAACATGAATTTATCTCACCAAAAATAGATTAAATAATATATTAAAATGAATTAAATATATCCTAAAATTATCTTATACCACTCTCCTTAAATTATGTCATAAGCTTTAATAGAAAAAACTCTTTTATAATCTATTTTCACTTCACTAGCTCACATAGACTTAAAAGGACCAAGAAGGTCAACTTTGAGTCAACTCCCTAATCATACCTCAAGAATTATAATAAATTTAAAGGAATGGATATAGTTAATAAAACCAATAAATAACCATAAATCTCTCAAATTCATCCTTAAACATCTAATCACCTTCTCAATTCATCTTCTCACTCCAATTGGTCTCGCTCACTCCTTGCTTCATTTCCACTATAGTGACTAGTCAACTTTAACTTTTTAGAAATTTTACATAGATAGATTAATATTCCTAAAAATTCCCATGTATTTTTGACACAAGTGTTTAGATTCAATAATCATCCATTAGATTACCTAGGCATTCATATAAATCTTCCTCAAAAATAAGAATATTGTTAACAACCCATTTTCTATGGGACCCACACACTTTCAAGAGACCAAAAATACTTTATAAAAAACATAAATTATTCCTATTTAACCTTCAATCATCATCCTAACCTTTCACCATCATAATAGGTATGAAAAATCAATATCTTTCCAATTGGGTTTAAGACTAGGGTTTTAACACTCAAAAACCTCCTTAGCTTCTTAATGATCGTTCATAAATTTTTTCCCATTAAACCATTAAAAATTCTTGTAAAAAATTCTTTGGGACCTTCCAAAACTAATTAAAATATCTTATATTCCCATGTAAACCTTTCAAATTCCAAGAAGCATGTGAAACTTCCTCTCAAGATCCTTACACTCATTTTTAGCACCCTCTGAAGCCTTGAAAGCACTTTTCTAACTTTTTATTTCACTTCTTAACTTGAAACTTGGAACACACATTTTATTCACCCTATTAAACCTTTTAAATTCATATAAATAACATAATCATTCTAAAAATATCACAATGCCCCTCAACAGATGCCATTAGACCACCTTGCAAGCTAGTCCAAGAACACATAGACCAACTTTCTACCTTTCCTCTTCATCTCTAGATTTTAGACATGATAAAAATCATTTAATAAAATTAATAAATAATATATTATTCTCATAAAATCACTTACACCTTATAATATCATCATGACTATTTATAAATACTTCATTAGTCCATTTAGGCCAACTAGGCCAATGGCCAAACTATCTTGCAACCACTTGGAAGTCATTAAACTAAAATATCAACATCCTATACATATAAAACATGTATATAACAATAAAAATAATCTCCTCAAAATGATCCATGCCACCATAAATTCATCCAAATAACCTTCATGCAAGCATCACACTGCACCAAGCACATTAGACCACCATGCTCCATCACTCTGATCTATTAGACCACTTTGTCATCACCAATACTACTTGAAATCAATGAAAACACATCTAATATCAATATAACAACAATATAAGCCTAAAAAAATTCAAAATGTATCATCCAATTCAACCAATTTTAACCCAACGCACCCTCCCTTGAGTCTAGAACAACTTAAGAAGAAATTACCACCCTCTAAACCCATGATCTTGAATCCTTTTAAACCTCCTCCAAAATGGTACAATCTTGATAAGTTTTATTGGTGACATGATAATATAGATCATTCTCATGAGTCTTGTCATGATCTTCACCTATTTATTCTTTCTTCCTTGTTTGGTCCACATTTTAATCTTGATATGCTGACAAAACAACGTTATCAAGACTATCATCAAGTTTCTCAAAGTCAATCTCAAGAACCACAATCACATCAACATCAACTACTTAATGAAAAAAAATTATCTCATACCTATACCTCATCTACTAATTTTTTTCAAACCACATTTGATCCTTCTTTCTACTCCAATAAGGAAAGGATAACTCACATGAACACTTTAAACATATTGTGGCATCTATCGAACCTCAACCTCATAATTTACATGAACCAAAGGAGTACTTAATTCAAATGCCTACCCCAAATAATATAATGCATGGTCCTATTTTACCTTCTATTCCTCCTCATACCTCTCTTACACATCATATGTCACATTCAACCTCCTTAAAATCTAACAAACCAATACATTTACCTATCTCCAAAAACACCTACCAACCCAATGCAAATCATTTTAATGGTTCAATCTTACCTCACTCCAACTCACTTGTTTGGGAATCTTGTGATTCCCATCCACATGTCCCTTCATAATTTAAGGTATCTTTTGATTCCCATCCCTACATTACTTATTGGGGCATCTTATGATGCCCACTCTTAGTCTACAATGCATAATAACAACCAAATCCAGCTTAAACAAACCTTTCGAGACTTATAGACTTGTATTTCACATGCTCATCTTTTATATAGACTTTAGCATAGATTTTACTTGTTATTGTTTTTGTCTCATGTTTCTTTGTTTTTATGAATTTTACCTCTTTTATTCATACTTTCCTAAGTATCATTGTTTTCCTTTACATTCTTTGGCTTTCTTCCACATTACATTTGGCATTTGTTTTCATTTTTATCTTTATATACCTCTTTCATTTGTCTTTTTATGTCATTCTTTGCCTTAGTAGCTTTATGATCATTTTTTACCCTTTCTTTAAAATATTTACCTCTTGATGTACCATAGTCCTCTTTATCTTTTGACATTTCTCTTTTGTCACCCCCATGGGTTTTTCTTTTGTGATTTTATTTATAAGACCATGGATAGGAAACGACATTCCTCACAAAACTACCATCTTTTGTTTATCTTTCACTTGTCTTTTTAGCACACTCATGGGTTTCTCTTTTATGAAGTTATGGTGTAAGACTTTGGATAGGACCTGTCCCTCATAAAATCACCATATTTTCATGTTCTTGATCTTTATTCTCAGCTTTAGCTTTTGCTTCTTTTGATAGATGGAATTTGTAAAAAATATATATTAGCATATTTTCCTCCATTTCCCTAATTCTTATGATACAAAATCACACTTTTACTGTCATTATATTCATCTTTTCCATTTATCACATTTTTTGTGATTTGAATTAATTTATATTGTTCCATGTGTCATTCCTCTTGATTTCCCCTTTCTTTCACTCCTCATTGGATAAAACAAGGTCGAATTCAAGATATCACTTTTATTTCACGTAGATTCATGAGAATCTTAGACCCCATGCTATTTAATTTTCTCTCTATTAGCAACCTTATCCCAAGTATTCAAATGAAAGTCATTTTTAGCACTTTTGTTTGGTTTTCCAAATATATATGGAGGAGGAATCTAAAAAAATCCATCAAGAAAGTTAAAAGCCAAATCATTTGGAAATAAAAGGAAAGGATATCTAAAATACAACATACAAATATTAAAAGTCAATATCACACCAAAAGATGTGATTATCAAGCACATCTCCTATCTCTAATAAAATCTCAAACTCCATAATCATCCTCGCATAGAGTCATGGTCCTTTGGGGTATGGTAGACTAGCATATTGGAATAGGAGAATTAAAAAAACTCTATAGTGATACCTACTTTCTCATGAAAGCACCCAATCTTTATAGTAGACTTATGGCTTTGTAAAGGGTCCTGAAGAAAGGGGAACACATTGTGGGAAGGTAGGTCTATTTTAATTTTCATGCATATATCCTTCATGGGATGATCTATATACTTCATTTGTTGACCTAAGACTTGTGTGGATAAGATAAGTTCTTCATAGTTCTTAAGGTCGAAAGTACTCTTATTTTGACAAATCTAATTTGATTGTCTTAACTTCAATAAAGAGTTCCTTTACCTTAGTTTTTCCTTCATTCTCCCCTCCACCCATTTCATTTCCCCCCTTGACATGCAAATTATGATTCTAAATCAGTCTTCCCTTCTTTAATTCCTTCTAATTCACTTTTGAAAAACATAGTAGCACTACTTTGTTTCAATTTTATCTATCCTTAGAGAAAAACAACATGTTTGAGTAACTATGGATCACTCTTTTCTTTCATTTTTCATTATTGTACAACCCTTCTATTGTGGATAGCTGTGTTCACACCCTTTTGCCATTATTACATGTTTTTATTTATATTTCTTATTCATATTTGTCTCACATCTTCAATTACATTTCATTTTCTTTGTTTCATGTTTTCCTTTTTTTTTATCTTACATGAGCTTAATTTTAACTTTCTTACATATCTTTTTTCATGTTTTTTTGCATTGATATTTCATTTGTCATTCATGTTTTACATTCTTCCCAATGTGATTTAGTATGTTCTACATTCCTTTTTGTCATTTATGTTTTATATGCTTTCCAATATCATTTATTTAATGTCATTTGTCATTTATTTTCCATCATTTGTCATTCATTTTCCAATCATTTGTCATTCATTTTCCATTTTTTTGTCATTTATTTACCTTCAATATTCTAAAACTTTCCTTATCCTAATTTTCTAAATTTCATAAAATATTTTTCATTCCTAACTATTACATGTCTATTTTCCAAAAAAAATGATTTTTGGCTAGTTTTTTCACTAACTTTTACAAGTTCATCTAGTGTTCTCTACATTGGACACCTTCACATTTCTTACAGTCTAATAATTTATCTATGACACTAAGGTAAGTTAGAGGTATGTGTTTTTTAATTCAGTCCTTTCATTTATCTTATTTGTTTCTTATTGCACTTTACTTAGCATCAACATTGTGCTATCATGTTTTATCTTGAAACACCATCCCATGTTTCACTTATGTGACACATGATGAGCTTCAAGTGGGGGCATATGTATACACATAATATTTTCAAACTTTTATTTATTAATGACACTTTGTATCTTGTAGGAACCTATCAAGTCTCAATATCTTTGAGTGCATTCTTTAAGAGGTACACTGAGAAAGGGGCAATCAAACCATCAGTGCTTCATAAGATTATTGTCCCTTTTTCCACTTTCCATCTACACACTTGTCTCATAAAATCTTTTACCCTAATATTTTTCTTCTCAGTATTACCTCCTCCAATATTTTTCCTCTTTCCATTCTCATTTTTAACACCCTTTTAGATATCCATCTATACTAAGTCAATTGGGTTGACCTAGTATAATTTAGAGGTATTTTTCACTTTATTAGCTTGTTATCCTTTTGGTCAACCTAGCTCAGACCTAGTGAATTATACTTGAAAACACACTGGGTTGATTAGGTCAACCCTATATGACCAAATTTTTTGAGAAGATTTAGGTCAAGATCCACCTATATATATAAGTTCTTTTCCCACCATTTCATAAGAAAATAATTATTAGTGAAGAAGTGTAAATGAACATCTGCTTATTGACCATTTTACTTGAGTAATAAATATTAGGGTTACATAGTTTATTTGGAAATATGGATCTTATCTTGTGGAGAAGTCTGTTGGATGTTTAGAAAGGTTGTGTATCCTAGAGCTAATTTATATTGGTTATCCTTGCATACCACAATAATATCTTGTGAAGCACCTTGGCCAAGGGAGATATTGAGGCTTGATGGGTGTCTTCAAAGGTAAGTATTCATAAATTTATTTCTCCTTTGTAAGAGTAGATAGATAATGCATTTGTATTATTCTCCCATGTATTAGTATTTCATATACATTGATGTGATTATATGTCTTCTAATACATGTTTAGTTTAGTTTTTTAATTGTTTCTAACCCCCACTTTATGCCAAAAGCTTTGGTGTGCACTAGTTTATATTTGCTTTCTTGTTATTAAAATAACTGAAATGTTTTAAACCTTAGGACTCTATTAGGATTGTTGTGTAATGGTTTTATACTATAGGATTTGTAACCCTTCCTAGCATGATGTGTTGTGACAAGTGATCCCTTAATTGGGTCTATCAGATTCCGATATTAGTCATGCTCATATTTAACAAGTGTATCCCCAATAAAAAGTGTAGGTATGCTCTATCTTCTTCAAGCTAGGATTGATTTATATACATGATGCATTTCTGATTGCATACACTAACCACCCCATCCATTATCTTTAGTGGATCCTAGATAAAAGGGTGATGTAAATTTTCCATAGAGTTCCTAAGTTTGCATAACCACTAAAACCAACCCAACAAGAAAAATCCATAAAACACCAAGCATTTTCAATATGAACCATACATGTTTATTCTATGAATACAAGTCTTCATAGTCAGGTCATGAAGTAATTATACCACAAACACTTAGCATTAACTTTAAAAAACCAACAAATAAGGTGTGAACCACTTTCAAAAAATATAGAAAACCAAGATACAAGACAATAGTTTAGATATAATACCAACAAAAGCAAATTCAAATTACATTATAAGGAATGTGCTTGGGACTATAGAAAAAAAAACCCAACTCACATTTCAAATATAAGCTAGGGTTATTTTTCAATCACATTACTTATAATGCCAATTTTACTCCAAATAAAATAAGTAAAACCAAACCCCAAAAAAAACTTAATTGGATAAATGTTTACAGTCTCCCTTTTCCTCATTTTTACACTAAAAAGAGTTTCTTTATTTTTTTCACACTTTCACACACCATACTCTCTCTCTCTCTCTCTCTCTCTATATATATATATATATATATATATATATATATAATGATCAAGTTAAACCCATAAAAGTCTATAGCAAAAATGGAATATCTTGAGTAGTGGTTCAACAAGACTAATTCATTAAATTATTGTTCCACCACATCCCCAAATTTTATTCTGGTAGAATTATATTATATCCACCAATAATCTCCACCTCAACAGAACCAAGTGAGCCATTGAACCTAATAGATTACTAGTTGTAGACAAGCTCCTAAAATATTAACAGTGACAGTTAGGTTTCCTG
This sequence comes from Torreya grandis, assembly GCA_037957365.1. Lineage (NCBI taxonomy): Eukaryota > Viridiplantae > Streptophyta > Pinopsida > Cupressales > Taxaceae > Torreya > Torreya grandis. The sequence continues at coordinate 303,198 of JARHVA010005323.1, forward strand.
TCAAGCTCACACAAAGTGTAATCAAAATTGAGCTACCAAAAGAGCTAGAACCAACCCTTCAAAGAAAGTGTCATCATATTCAGAACCCTAAGTCAAATTTTCATCATATATTTTCCATTATATGCCATATATATGATGTATTTGGATGAAAATTCCATCATTTTTAATAACAAAATGATAATCATATCATGCAAGTTGATGGATTAAGGTCCATTTGACTAAGACCAAATAAAATACCAAACTAAGAAATTACTAAGGCAATAAAAAATCCTTTACAAGGTGGTACCACTACCCTTTAAAAATGTGTCAAGTCATAAACAAAGTGAGACAATAAAAAATGATGATGAATGCTAGATTACAAGAAATAGTATAATATCCAGTCATGCCCATGTATCCTATAAAGTGACACTATAATAAGTGTAATCCAGATCATAATCACTTCCATCTCATAAAACCATGTTAGAAACTAGTTCTAACCAGAATGTTAACCTGAATATGGTCATCCAATGTAATACCAAATAAAAAAAACAATAAAATTTAATAAGGTAATTAAATCAAAAAATCAAGGTAATAGGTAATAAAATATCACCTAAACATCTACACTCATACCAAGATTCAAATGAATGAAATGCACTCAACAATCAATAAATAGACTCAAAAATTAATTGTTATTTTTAGAAACTTAAGCATATCAAATCTTATTGTTAGAATGTAAATTAATTACCACATGAACAACCTATCGTTCAAACTCCATCGATCAAACTTATCTCATTTTAATTCCTCTAGTCATGAAAAGAAGACATCAGTGGTATATGAACCATTTATATCATTAAATTTTCATAATTAAATAATAATTGTGATTAATACATCATAATCATAATAATGAAATAATAAATTGATTAATTATATCATCTAAACCATGTCCATGATCTAACAATCATATTAATCAAGACAATATATAATATGTCATGCTAATGTTAAATAAATTAGTCAACATTTTTTGAATGGTTTTAGAAATAGAGTTATGACATCTTCTCCCCCTTAAAAATGATCCATCCCAATTAATAATAAAATAATTTTAAATAATGTTTCCTAAAAATACTCTCATTTTCCCATGTATCACTCCTTTCACTAAGTGTGTTTCACTAACCAACACCTTTTGAATAACTCTAATCCACAGCCTAATGCTTTGATGGTCTAAGATCCTCACTAGTTCTAATTGCATCTTCTCCTCTTCCATAAATTTAAGGTTTTTATAATATAAAATATGAGTAGGATTATATATGTATTTTCTTAATAAATCAACATGGAAAATATCATGAATATTAAAAAAAGATAGAGGAAGGGCTAGCTAATAGGTAAATGGACTAATATTTTCCACAATGTTGAATGGTCTGATAAAATGTGAAGCTAATTTAGAATTAGTTTCAAAATTTATGTATATTTTTTTAATTATAACTCATTAAATTAAAAAATTAGGGTAATAGGTAATAAAATATCACCTAAACATCTACCCTCAGACCAAGATTCGAATGAATGAAACGCACTCAATAATCGATAAATAGACTCAGAAATCAATTATTATTTTGGAAACTTAATCATATCAAATATTATTTTTATAATGTAAATTACTTACCACACGAAAACCCTATCATTCAAACTCCATCGATCAAACCTATCTCATTTTAATTCCTCCAGTCATGAAAAGAAGACATTGGTAGTATCTGAACCATTTATATCATTAAATTTTCATAATTAAATAACAATTGTGATTAACTCATCATAATCATAAAAATGACATAATAAATTTATTAATTATATCATCTAAACCATGTCCATGATCTAGCAATCATATTAATCAAAACAACATATAATATGTCATGCTAATGTTAAATAAATTAGTCAACATTTTTTAAATGGTTATAGAAACTAAGTTATGACATCTTCTCCCCCTTAAAAATGATCCATCCCAATTACTAATAAAATAATTTTAGATAATTTTCCCTAAAAATACTCTCATTTTCCCATGTATCACTCCTTTCACTAAGTGGATCCCACTGACCAACACCTTTTGAATAACTCTGATTCATAGTCTAATGCTTCAATGGTCCAAGATCCTCAGTAGTTCTAATTGCATCTTCTCCTCTTCCATAACTTAAGGTTTTTCTAATAAAAATTATTAGCAGGATTAGATATTCATTTTTTTAATAAATCAACATGGAAAATATCATGAATCCTAAAAAAAGATAGAGGAAGGGCTAGCTGATAGGTAAATGGACTAATATTTTCCACAATATTGAATGGTTTGATAAAATATGGAACTAATTTAGAATTATTTTAAAACTTGATGGATATTTTTTGAATTTTAACTCATTAAATCAAAAAATCAAGGTAATAGATAATAAAATATCACCTAAACATCTACACTCAGACCAAGATTCAAATGAATGAAATGCACTCAACAATCGATAAATAGACTTAGAAATCAATTGTTATTTTTTGAAACTTAAGACTATCAACTCTTATTTTTATAATGTAACTTACCACATTAACACCCTATCAGTCAAACTCCATCGATCAAACCTAGCTCATTTTAATTCCTCCAGTCATGAAAAGAAGACATCAGTAGTGTCTAAACCATTTATATCATTAAATTTTCATAATTAAATAATAATTGATATTAACACATAATAATAATAATAATAATAATAATAATAATTAAATAATCAATTGATTACTTATATCATCTAAACCATTCCCATGATCTAACAATCATATTAATCAAAATAACATATAATATGTCATGCTAATGTTAAATAAATTAGTCAACATTTTTTGAATGGTTCTAGAAACTAAGTTGTGACATCTTCTCCCCCTTAAAAATTATCCATACCAATTACTAATAAAATAATTTTATATAATTTTTCCTAAAATCAATCTAATTTCCCCATGTATCACTCCTTTCACTAAGTGGGTCCCACTGACCAACACCTTGTGAATAAGTCTTATTCACAATCTAATGCTTCGATGGTCCAAGATCTTCACTAGTTATAATTACATCTTCTCCTCTTCCATAAATTTAAGTTTTTTATAATCCAAAATATGAGTAGGATTAGATATGTATTTTCTTAATAAATCAACATGGAAAATATCATGAATCCTAAACAAAGATAGGGGAAGGGCTAGCTGATAGGTAAATGGACTAATATTTCTACAATGTTGAATGGTCTGATAAAATTTGGAGCTAATTTAGAATTATTTTCAAACTTTATGGATCTTTTTTGAATTATAAATCATTAAATCAAAAAATCAAGGTAATAGGTAATAAAATATCACCTAAACATATACACTCAGACCAAGATTCTAATGAATGAAATGCACTCAACAATCGATAAATAGACTCAAAAATCAATTGTTATTTTTGGAAACTTAAGAATATCAAATCTTATTGTTATAATGTAACTTAATTACCACATGAACACCCTATTATCAAAACTCCATCGATCAAACCTAGCTCATTTTAATTCCTCCAGTTACGAAAAGAAGACATCAGTAGTATCTGAACCATTTGTATCATTAAATTTTAATAATTAAATAAAAATTATGATTAACACATAATAATTATAATAATTACATAATAAATTGATTAATTATATCATCTAAATCATGCTTATGATCTAACAATCATATTAATCAAAACAACATATAATATGTCATGCTAATGTTAAATAAATTAGTCAACATTTTTTGAATGGTTCTAGAAACTAAGTTATGACATCTTCTCCCAATTAAAAATGATCCATAAAAATTAATAATAAATTCATTTTAGATAATATTTCCTAAAAATACTCTCATTTTCCCATGTATCACTCCTTTCACTAAGTGGCTCCCACTGACCAACAACTTTTGAATAACTCTGATTCACAGTCTAATACTTTGATGGTCCAAGATCATCACTAGTTCTAATTTCGTCTTCTCTTCTTCCATAACTTTAAGGTTTTTTTAATCCAAAATATGAGTAGGATTATATATGTATTTTATTAATAAATCAACATGGAAAATATCATGAATCCTAAACAAAGATGGAGGAAGGGCTAGCTGATAGGTAAATGGAATAATATTTTCCACAATGTTGAATGGTCTAATAAAATGTGGAGTTATTTTCAAACATGATGGATATTTTTAAAATTATAACTCATTAAATCAAAAAATAAAGGTAATAGGTAATAAAAAATCACCTAAACATATACACTCAAACCAAGGTTCAAATAAATGAAATGCACTCAATAATCGATAAATAGACTCAAAAATCAATTGTTATTTTTATAAACTTAAGCATATTAACTTTTATTTTTAGAATGTAAATTAATTACCACATGAATTCCATATCATTCAAACTCTATCAATCAAACCTAACTCATTTTAATTCCTTTAGTCATGAAAAGAAGACATCAGTAGTATCTGAACCATTTATATCATTAAATTTTCATAATTAAATAACAATTATGATTAACACATCATAATCATAATAATGACATAGTAAATTGATTAATTATATCATCTAAACCATTTCCATTATCTAAAAATCATATTAATCAAAACAACATATAACATGTCATGCTAATGTTAAATAAATTAGTCAACATTTTTTGAATGGTTCTAGAAATTGAGTTATGACATCTTCTCCCCCTTGAAAATGATCCATCCCAATTACTAATAAAATAATTTTAGATAATGTTTCCTAAAAATAATCTCATTTTCTCATGTATCACTACTTTCACTAATTGGGTCCCACTAACCAACACCTTTTGAATAACTCTGATTCACAATCTAATGCTTCGATGGTCCAAGATCCTCACTAGTTCTAATTGCATCTTCTCCTCTTCCATAAATTTAAGTTTTTTATAATCCAAAATATGAGTAGGATTAGATATGTATTTTTTTAATAAATCAACATGGAAAATATCATGAATCCTAAACAAAGATAGAGGAAGGGCTAGCTGATAGATAAATGGATTAATATTTCCCACAATGTTGAATGGTCTAATAAAATGTGGATCTAATTTAGAATTATTTTCAAACTTGATGGAGATTTTTTTAATTCTAACTCATTAAATCAAAAAATTAAGGTAATAAGTAATAAAATATCACCTAAACATCTACACTTAGACCAAGATTCAAATGAATGAAATGCATTCAACAATCGATAAATAGACTTAGAAAGCAATTGTTATTTTTGGAAACTTAAGCATATCAACTCTTATGGTTAGAATGTAACTTAATTATCACATTAACAACCTATCATTCAAACTCCATTGATCAAACCTATCTCATTTTAATTCCTCCAGTCATGAAAAGAAGATATCAACAATATCTGAACCATTTATATCATTAAATTTTCATAAATAAATAAGAATTTTGAGTAACACATCATAATAATAATGATTACATAATTAATTTATTAATTATATAATCTAAACCATGTCCATGATCTAAAAATCATATTAATCAGAACAACATATAATATGTCATACTAATGTTACATAAATTAGTCACAACATTTTTTGAATGGTTCTAAAAACTAGGTTATGACATCTTCTACCCATTAAAAATGATCCATCTAAATTAATAATAAAATAATTTTAGATAATTTTGCCTAAAAATACTCTCATTTTCCCATGTATCACTCCTTTCACTAAGTGGGTCCCACTGACCAACACCTTTTGAGTTACTCTGATTCACAGTCTAATGCTTAAATGGTCTAATCCTCACTAGTTCTAATTGAATTTTCTCCTCTTCCATAACTTTAATGTTGTTTTAATCCAAAATATGAGTATGATTAGATATGTATTTTCTTAATAAATAAACATGGAAAATATCATGAATCCTAAACAAAGATAGAGGAAGGGCTAGCTGATAGGTAAATGGACTAATATTTTCCACAATGTTGAATGGTTTCATAAAATGTGGAGCTAATTTAGAATTATTTTAAAACTTGATGGATATTTTTTGAATTCTAACTCATTAGATAAAAAAATCAAGGCAATAGGTACTAAAATATCACCTAAACATCTACACTCAAACCAAGATTCAAATGAATGAAATGCACTCAATAATCGATAAATAGACTCAAAAATCAATTATTATTTTTGGAAAATTAAGCACATAAAATATTATTGTTAGAATGTAACTTACTTACCACATGAACACCCTATCAGTCAGACTCTATTGATCAAACCTAGCTTATTTTAATTCCTCCAGTCTTGAAAAGAAGACATCAGTAGTATCTGAATCATTTATATCATTAAATTTTCATTATTAAATAACAATTGTGATTAACACATCATAATAAATTGATTAATTATATCATCTAAACCATGTCCATGATATAACAATCATATTAATCAAAACAACATATAATATGTCATGCTAATGTTAAATAAATTAGTCAACATTTTTTGAATGGTTCTAGAAACTGAGTTATGACATCTTCTCCCCCTTAAAAATGAGACATCCCAATTAATAATAAAATAGTTTTAGATAATGTTGCCTAAAAATACTCTCATTTTCCCATGTATCATTCATTTCACTAAGTGGGTCCCACTAACCAATCTATTGTGAATAACTCTAATTCATAGTCTAATGCTTTGATGGTCCAAGATCCTCACTAGTTCTAATTGTATCTTCTCCTCTTCCATAACTTTAAGGTTTTTATAATCCAAAATATGAATAGGATTAGATATGTGTTTTATTAATAAATCAACATGGAAAATATCATGAATCCTAAACAAAGATAGAGGAAGGGCTAGTTGATAGGTAAATGGACTAATATTTTCCACAATGTTGAATGGTAATATAAAATGTGGATCTAATTTAGAATTATTTTCAAAATTGATGGATATTATTTGAATTATAACTCATTAAATCAAAAAATAAAGGTGATAGGTAATAAAATATCACCTAAACATATACCCCTAGACCAAGATTCAAATGAATGAAATGCACTCAACAATCAATAAATAGACTCAAAAATCAATTATTATTTTTAGAAACTTAAGCATATCAAATATTATTGTTATAATGTAACTTACCACATGAACACCCTATCATTCAAACTCCATCGATCAAATCTATCTCATTTTAATTCCTCTAGTCATGAAAAGAAGACATCAATAGTATCTAAACCATTTATACCATTAAATTTTCATAATTAAATAACAATTGTGATTAACACATAATAATAATAATAATAATGACATAATCAATTGATTAATTATATCATCTAAACCATGTCCATGATATAACAATCATATTAATCAAAACAACATATAATATATCATGCTAATGTTAAATAAATTAGTCAACATTTTTTGAATGGTTCTAGAAACCGAGTTATGACATTTTCTCCCCCTTAAAAATGATCCATCCAAATTACTAATAAAATAATTTTAGATAATTTTACCTAAAAATACTCTCATTTTCCCATATATCACTTCTTTCACTAAGTGGATCCCACTGACCAACACCTTTTGAATAACTCTGATTCATAGTCTAATGCTTCGATGGTCCAAGATCCTCACTAGTTCTAAATGTATCTTTCCCTCTTCCATAAATTTAAGGTTTTTCAAATGCAAAATATGATTAGGATTAGATATGTATTTTCTTAATAAATCAACATGGAAAATATCATGAATCCTAAACAAAGATAGAGGAAGGGATAGCTGATAGGTAAATGGACTAATAGTTTTCACAATGTTGAATGGTATGATAAAAGGTGGAGCTAATTTATAATTGTTTTCAAACTTGATGTAGCTTTTTTGAAGTCTAACTCACAAGAATATCTTGTCAACCAAGTTTAATTCTTGAGGTGTTCTTTTTTTATCTACAGAACTCTTTTTTTGGTCCGAACTAGATTTCATATTTTATTGAATAATATCAACTTGGATATCATATTCTTGAATTACATTAGGTCTAGCAATAGCCATGTTCTATATATTTTCCAAACCAAGTGGGATTATAAATTTGCATCCATAAAATGCTTCAAAATGGGCCATTTTAATCATAGAATGATAATAATTGTTATATGCAAACTCAACTAAGTGAAGATAATCTTCCCACTTAGATTGTTGAACCATCACATATATTATCAAAATGTCCTCAACCATTTGATTTAGTATTTCAATCTAACCATCCATTATTGGGTGGTACTTAGAGATAAAATTCAAGTTTTTCCAAATGGTGTAGTCAAATTTCACCATAACCTTGAATTAAATAGTTTATCTCTTTTATAGATGATCACTTTTGGCATGATATGTAACTAAAAAACATCTTTTACAAAAATTTATAAAAACACTGAAGCATCATCAATATAATTTATAAAAATAATAGTAACCAGCTTTGATCAACTTATCAATTACTCCCAGAATGTTATCATGCTTGATGCAAGATTTAGGCAACCCAAAAATAAAATCAAGTGAGATTGCAACCCACTTATCTCTTGGTATTTCATGAGGGTACAACAATATCCTAGGGTGGTAATTCAAATTTGACACATGTGCATTCTAAGTATTTAGCCATAAATCCATCCACATCATGCTTCACACTAGGCCATAGATAACGCCTTTTCATCTCATGTGTCATATTTGTGACACAAGGATGAACATAATGAGTTATTTTATGCACTTATTTTGAAATTTGACTTCACAAATCTCTAGAATTGGGTATAAAAATTATTTTTTTATTCCTTATAATGTTATATTTTTCAATATAAAAATTAGAAAATACATTTAAAATAGGCTCATTAGCCAAATCTACTCTTACCTCATGGTATTGTTCATCAAAAAATTTCTGTTTAACATAGTATTTTTGAAATTAGATTTTATTATAAAAAACATAGCAAGGTACGTGTGTCAGTTGAGAGTATCAACAACATGAGTTTCCATACCCTTAACATAATAAATATCTATTTCAAAATTTCTTACAAATTCCATCCATCTACATTGGCATGTATTCAAATCATCCTATAAAAATAAGTGTTTCAGGTTGCAGTGATTATATTTCAACTTAAAATATTTAACCAATAGAAAATGATTCCATTTTTTAAAGCATGCACTATGGCAACAAGCTCCATGTCATGTGTGGGATATTTTTTCTCATGCCCCTTGATATTTTATGACTCATAAGCAACTAGCTTACCATCTTAGATCAAAACACCACCAAAATCTCAAAATTACCATTTGGATCAAGGATGAAGAGTATAATTGTTGTATTTAATAACTCCTTAAGCTTATAAAATGCCTCTTCAAAATGGGTTTCCATACAAACCTATTACCCTTTCACTACAAGGAAGTTTTAGGATTGGCTATGTTGGAAAAAAATCCATATATCTATAGTAGTAGCTAACCAACCCCACAAAACTATGTACTTCATGCATGTTAGTAGGTTTAGGCTAATATTGTATATATTTAATCTTTTTTAGATCTACATCAATGCCATCCTTAGAGATTATGTGCCACAAATAATTTATTTTATGTTGAAAGAAAGTACATTTTTAAAGCTTTCCATACATATTATGTTATCTTAATCTTTGTAAGACTAATCTTAAGTGTTTTTCATGTTTAACTTCATTCTTAGAATAAATTGTAATGTCATCTAAGCAAACTAGTACAAATTTATCTAAATAATCCTTAAAATTGTTGTTCATTAAATTCATATATATTTCTAGTAAATTAGTTAAGCCAAAAGGCAAAATAGTGAACTTGTAATGACCATAACGAATTTGGAAAGTATTTTTATGAGTATCTTCATCCTTGATTCTCAATTGATGATAACCTGAGCTCAAGTAAATCTTAGATAAAATATATGTTCCTTTCATTTGATAAAAAAAAATTATCAATCCTAGGTAAATTATAATAGTTCTTGATCATCACTTTATTGAGCATATGATAGTCTACACACAACTGTAAAGTGTTATCTTTCTTATTTACAAAGACAACTAGATCATCCCAAGGAGACACAATTGGCTTAATACTTCCATTGTCTAAAATTTCTTGTAGCTAAAATTTTAATTCCTACAAATATACCACATTCATTATATAAAAAGCTTTGGATGTAGGTGTAACCCTAGTCATAGTATCTATAGAAAAATTGAAGTCCTATTTGTGTGGAATACTAGGTAATTTTTCAAGAAATAGATCCATAAATTTCCTTATGAAATAAACATCCATGTAGGATGGTTCTTTATCCTTAGATAGTTCTTACATTTGGACTACATAAAGTTGGAAACCTTTACACATAGCCTTTTTTAGTTGCACAAATAAAATTATTTTGTGTGATTTAGTCATTTGAATACCTTGCACCTCCATGATTCTTTTAAAATCATCCATGCATTGAACTTTCTTATCAAAACATGTAAGTGCTCTTTGGATGTAGTTGTATCTATTCCATGCCTAAAATGAGATCATAGGATCCCAAGGGAGCTAGGAACATATTTATTTTTGTCTTAAAAACACATAAATCAAGATCAACTTTCTCTAAGCATTCACAAATTAGTTCCCTTTTACCAGTAGTGAACTCAACCTTCCAACCTTATCTAACCTTAAAAGTTTAATTTTACACTTATTTGCTATATCAAGTGAACTAAAGCTATCAATTATACTAAAATTAATAAATATATATCATTAAAACTAGTAATATTACCTCTGATTTAAATCAGAGTGACTTGGAATTTAGCTTTATTATTATTATAAAATATTGTATCACCCTGTGATTAGATGATTATCTAATTTTTAGCTTGGGATAGTCCTTTTATTAGTGTATTTCACCACATTCCTAGCATTAGATAGTTCTTGGTGGTGATATAAGAATAGTATTGGTACCAATGGCTAGTTAACATTGGTTATTTTGGGTCTAATTTCTTATGTTAGACCCTCTCTTTGGTGATTTTTGGGCCTTAAGGTTCTTATTTTTCCATTGAAAATTATTAAATCCACTACTACTCCTAGTAAACTTATAATTTTGGTCTGATTTCTTTAAAAATTTAAGCTAAGGCGATATATTTTTTGGCCTTGGTTTGTTGTCTTCTCAACTTAAAATATTGTTTCACCTTTTGTCAAGACTTTTTTTCTCTTCTAACCTATGAGAAGACTCAATGGTAGCCACCAATTTTTTTAGATTATTCATATTGGTTTCATGCATCAGTATCTCTTTCAGTCCAAATTTAAAATTTTTCACTTTAGTCTCTTCATTATGCATATAATTTACATAAGGTAGCAAGTCCAAAAACTTATTTTCATACTCAATTATAAACATGTTATCTTACTTCAGTAGCTAAAAATCAATGATTTTTTCCTTAAAGATGGCACTTAAGTACCTTTTTTTTATACTGTCTCTAAAAATTTTCCCAAGTAAGGATCATTGGTTGATATACCTCTGAGTCATAGAGATGATTCCACCATAAGGTATAAACACCAACCAACTAATAGGATACCACCCAAGATTCCACATTAGAGGGCATGTTATGAAAACTAAAGTGATTCTAAAAATGTACAAGCCAAATATGAACTACATCCTAGATTATTCACCTAAAAAGGTAGGTGGAAGAATCTATTTAATCTCTTTTATGATTGGGTTAACCACTACTAAGGGTAAATCTTGGAGAACTTGCTCTTCCCCTTGATCATTTTCCAATCCATCCAAGCCTTCATGAGGAACAGTCTCAAAGTTATTAACCCTGCATTCTTGAATTTTGATCTTACCTTATATGGCATTCAAGGCTTTCAAAATCCCATTCAAGACCTCTTCATGTATCAGTATTAGAGATGTCATTGTCATTATCATCATTATTATCAAGAGGTGGGTCATCTTTATTATTGTTTAGGTTGGGAGCACCTCATCTACCACCTCTATTTCTACGTCTGCCTCTTCTTAGGTTTTTATTACCCTAGTTAATGTTGGCATTGGTAATTCCTTTGAACCTTTTTCTAACCATCCTAAAGAGTCACAATTTAAAGATTAAGATAGGGTAAGGATTTTTTTTAAAATAACTCAAAGTTCCTTATAGCATAATCCATGCTCTAATACCAATGTAATTGTTATAATATCGTATTACTAATGCTTATTATGTTGTATGTATTTGTTTTTACTTAGTTTTGAATTATGTGGAGTTTAGTCCCACATTATCTAATTTAGCTTTCATATGTTTTTCCTTGTTTATATAAACAAGTGTTAATTATTGTAATATACATGCTTTTACATGCTTTTGTAATCCTTTTTAGATCTCATTGTGTGTTAACAATTATTTATTTACAATTACTTTTATCCTTTTGAGTGTATGTTGAAGCATCAATGGATGTGGTAATGAGCCATTGGAGAGATCTTGAATTAAGATTTTTGATAACTCTTTCATGGTATTAGCTCATGTGATCAATGTGCATGATGATTCTAGTGGTGGATCAGATGAACAAGGAATAGGACCACAATGTAATAGTAGTCTAATGCAAACAAAGAATGGAATAAATTGTAGATTCAATCAAAATATTTTGGATTATTGATGCCATGGGATATCTCCAAGCTTTGAGGTTGAGCTTACATGTCCTAGTAGATTAGAACAAGAGAGATAGGGTTGTTGGAGATAACAAGCTAGTGAACAAACATAGAGTATTGTCCTCTACCATAACTACCACCACACCTCCACCACTTCCCAGGCACCATGAAACTCACCCTACTATTCCTTTAATGTTACACCTCTCAGTCACATCTATATCTACTCCTCCACCATCACATGTCAAGCCTACCACCTACCCCTACTACATCAACTCCATCCATTCAACAATATGTGAGGGGTGTTATGTACATTTTCATTTCTTGATGTTGAACATTCCTTTCACATGAAAAAATATTTTATACTTTCATCACCAATGATAGTCTTCTTTATTGAATTTATTCTAGTGAAGTCTAGTGTTAGTTGTTTTTGTGATCGAGTAGTGTATTTGGATCACTTATGAAAATTGAATTCTTACATGACTTATGAGTACTAGGAGTGTAGACTTCTTCAACATCATCTTTGGGGGTATTTCTAGATCTCTCTTCTTTTTTTCTCTCTTTTGGTGGGGATTTTTTCCTACAATTTTTATCTCTTTTCTCCATTTTATGAGAGTTATATGTATTTTTCACTTTTGAGTGTTTTCTAGATTTCTCTTTGTACATGGGTATCTTATTCAGACACTTAATTTTTTTAGAAACCATATGAGGATTTTTTTACTTGACTCTATGTCCTTCTTGATGATTATTATAGTGACACCAGTGTGGTATCCCCACTACTGACACCAGTGTGTTAGCCCCACCATCTTTTTGCTCACTTCACCATCTTATTGGAGGGTGTTTAAGTTATTCTTACTCTAGTTTATCATTATAACTAGTACTTTAGAGTGAAGTGTTTATATTTAGTGATCCTTGTATTTAACACCATTCCTAATTTGACTTGGAAGGTAAAGCAAATCAACATCCATGTACTCTGACATGATGGATTGGCATCCATAGGGACACGTGACTTCACACTACATCCTCTATTATTATCCCCTAGCTTCACTTGAGTGGGGGTGCGAGAGTATCTTATTGCTCATGTTTGCTAGGCTCTAGGTATTTGTGTTTACCTAGTTTTATCTTATGTGGGGTTTAGTCTGACATTGGCTAGTTTAGCTTTCATATTGTTTTGTGTTACCTATATAATCAAGTGTTATTCATTTTAATATACATGATTTTGTAATCCTTTTCAAATCTCATTATGTGTTAATAATTTTTTTACAATTGGTTTTTGCCTTTTGAGTGTATTCTAAAGCATTAATGGTTATGTTAATGAGCCATTGGAGAGATCTTGGCTAAAGAGTTTTGATAGCTCTTTCATTAATAACCCAAAAATAATTAAATATAGAATCAAACATAGTTAAATAACACACTAGTATTACTAAATGACATAAAGGGATTCTCTAAATAATTTAGACTTATTCATCTAATAATAGATAACATGAAATGAGTAACTATTTACAACTCATCAAGGATTAAATCTTCTTGAGTGGACCTTACAAGGAAGTGTTTCATCCCTTATTGGATATAGAGTTTGAGATGTATAAGTGTTTCACTTCAACCTTATAAATTAGGACCTAAATATTCCCCCATGCTCATCTTCCCCATAAAACTAAACAAAGATACTTAGCCTTAGGTAAGTTTCCTTTATGAAGTTATGTCATATGACAAGTAAAAGTATATAAGATTTCCATATTATTCTCTTCATTCACTTATATAGTCCTAATAAAATATATTAAAAATGAAATATTTTTATTTATAGAATATTTTGTCCAATCAAGCATATAATTCAAATAAATTGATACAACTTTATCTAATAGTTTAAATAATTTATTCATGATATATTTCATATATTAGTCATAATTACTTTGAATAGAAGAATATAATATTTAATATGTATGCCAATTAATATTCCTATGATAACTAGAAACAATCATATATAAAAAATCATTATCTACTCTACACTATTTAAGTAACACATTTATACATGTGTTATTCACTTTAATAACAATGTTTATCATACCTTTTGTAATAAATTAAGACTATCAACTTATTTCTATATCTTTATATGCATGTAGTAACATAAGATTTGCTCTTCTTAATACTTAAAATTTAAAATTAGCATGAATGTTAACAAATTAAAACCATTAACATATCAAATCATACCATAAATAAGTAAATGGAATAATTAATTCTCAATGCTACCTAATTGAGATTTTTTTAGCCCCTTAGGGTCATAACATTAGAATCCATGTATGAGAGCTATAATAATTCAAGCTTGAAAATGAACAAATAAAGTTAATGCATGTAATTATTGTAATCCCACATGGGTTAATTCTAATGAGAAAAAATATAGAGATGACTCTTTCTTAAAAACTTGAGATAACTTTATTTTATATCTCGTGTTCACTTGTTTTTGATTCATAGTGTCAATTTTAGCAAAGTAAATCAAACCACTTTTTCATCACATAATTAATTAAGTCTCACATTGTTAATCATAATACATGCATTGAATAAAATAAATTATGCATCCCATAGTAATAAGATAATTCTAAAAAATATAAAAACATGATCCATATGTAAAACTTCATAAGTGATAACTATGCTTAAAATATGGCACTTCAAAAAGTCTTAAGAAACATATAAATACATCATCCAACAAGAACCACCATGTTTAATAAACAAAACATTTAGAGAATGTTATTTTTTTTACATTGACCTAATGCATCATGAAAGAGTTCCCAATTAACAAAAACATTAATAAATAAAATACCATAATGATTTTTAACAAAAATAATTTATTTGTAAATCAAGATTTCATAAGTTCTTTTACTATTGTAGAGTCCCAATGACTCAAGCATTGTTTTATCTTAATCTTACCAAAGAATGTTGCATGTATGCTTGTAATCAAATAAACATGTAATGTTAAAATAACCTACATACTCTCTCAAATATAAATGCATTATAAAATCCAATGACTAATTCCAAACCTACTTCAATAAGGAACCTATAGTATTAACTTTCATACACTATTAGTCAAAATGCTTAAATGAGAAACCAACATTAAACACACTAGCAGTCCCACTATCAATGAAAACTAGTTGGAAACAAGAATTGTAGCCCAATTCAAATTATGTAATCTTGTCGTTACTTATTTCTCAAATTATAGTACCAAAATTTTAAACACAAAAACAAAAATAATTTTGTTTATCCCTACATGAAACAACCATTCACAACTAGTTAGGGATTCTTTCATTCCTTACATTCTAAAAAGAGTATTGAATAAAACTTATGTGATCTAAGTAATTTTATTCACACATTTAAGCTTTCATATAAACTATACACTCATCAACATATAAGTCATTAATTCAAATCAATTTATAAAAGAGAATTATGATGACTTACAAGCAACTCAAATAATAAATTATGTTATAATGATAACATGAGAAAATGACTCAAACATAACACCAAATGATTAAATATGATTCTATTTGAGTGATGTGAATTGGGTATAACAATCTATGAATTATCAATAAAATTAATCAATAAATAAATATATAATGATTTTTAACAACATGACTATCTATTCATAGTGAAATTCAAATAATAACATATATAAAGATTTTTTTTTTATAGATGATTGGTTTTAGATGGTGAAATAACTAGTTCTAAGACACACTATGGGGATTAGTCCATGAGAAAAATATAAACAAGTAAAGGATGCACCATAAAACAAATAACTAAACAAAAAAAACAATAAAACCTAAGCAAGGTGCATTCAATAGAATACACAAAACAACCCCAAAGGAAAGAATAAAATAGCAAAAAAAAACAAGAAAGCTCAAAAGATACATCCAAATTGAATAAGAAAGGGAAATCACATTATAAGGCCTCGACCGAGAGCTAAAAGCATTCTTATACCCATAATAGAAAGTAAGGCTCCTATATTACACTAGGTACCTCCTTCAATGGAACTCAAAGCATCCAACTATATCCATTCTGCTAAACTTTTTCAAACCCTCTTCCCTTTCTTGCCAAAATTTAGTTTAGAAAGCATATAATCATGCTAAGATAAAGACCGAATTTTGTTGAAACAAAATTATTCCTCTTCATTAGTATGAAACTCTATAGTCACCAGAGTAATAAATTCTTCTTTCAAGGAGCCTACTTCTTCATAAGGAAAAACATTCTGATGCTATAAATTTAGTAGTGTTGTAACACATTCTGGTGCCACCCCACTAAGAGGGGATGTGCACTCTAAAAAAGGGAAAATCCACACTATCTTTAAGCTTAGACAAAGGAGGTTGTTCGTTGCCTAAATTAAGACTTATTGATTGAGCTTCATTGGCATGAACATATTGAGCAATAGCTTGACAATCCATAAGGTTATCTAGAGATTCCTCCAAATTACTAGCTAAAGGGACCACTCCAATTGAAACCTGAGGTGAAAAAGAGGACTCATTTATTTCTAATGAAGAAGAAAGACTAAGTTCATCTTGGCCACGAGTTGGGGTGAGATCCCTAAATGTATCTAAATTTTGAAAGTTGCTTGCCAAATCAATATTATAGCATCCCATATTTTTTTATCTATTTCATCAAAGATGTGGGGATATAACCACCCCTACGATTTCCTAAACAATCCACCACTTTGTGTCTAACCTGATTACATTCGAGGCATCTAAAAGGAATCCATTTGTAGTTATAAACTATGTCCAAGAGTCAAAAGAAGAGTGAATAAATATAGAATGATGGAAAGGTTTGGATAAGTCAACCCAAATACAAACTATAAAAAATTGTTGTTGATTCATCATATCTAAATTAATGCTGAAAAATAACCCAATCTTCTGAACCAAATGTTGAAGCAACACTAGGTTTCTCATAACCATAGGAAGATTGTAAAACTGGACCCAGAGGGGGGCCTTTATGATAACAAAGTTTGAGGGATCAAAAAAGGGATCCAAAGGAAAATAAACACACCAAGATTACCATAAAACCATGAACCTTTATGCCACACAAAATCCCTCTCTTCCAGTAGTTGGAAAAGGATAGAGAAAAAACAATTCAAAAGAAGAGATAGAAACTTTAGAAAGGCTAGGCACTATAGATTTGGTCCAACAAAGGAGATTCTCCCAGGTTCATTGTTTACCCAAATACCTATAAATGAGGGTTCCACCCATAGACTCCTTACTAATATATTGAATAATATCATGCTCAATCTCTAAATTGGATAGTTTATTATAAAATATTAAAGGAACATCTCTTAAAACCATCTATTTAACAATCCATTGATTTAGACCTTTAGATTTCAACTTGTCTTCCAAACTCACATCTGACCCCTACTTAGTCTTTCTACCATTGTAAACCTTAGGAAAAAGGAGAAAACTTATAAGAACCAAATTTGGTGAAATATCATGATTCAAATGAATAATAATTTCTTTAAATAAATCTTCATAAGAATAAAACTGATTGGCATTGTTCTAACAATCAACAAAAACTAAATCCTTATTTTTTTGTCCCTCTTAAGGATTTCCACATCCTCCTACAACTTTGGTCCACTAGAAAAACTTGAAACACTACCATAAAAACTAACCTTATTCACACCTCCCTAACCAAAACTAATATGCCATCTCCTCAAATGTTTATATTTCTAGTCAATTTTTGAGATTAGTCACCACCTCAGCTCCTTGAGGCTACAATCTCTATCATTATTGATTTATGTAGCCATGACACACACTACCAAATAAACCCCATGAAAATGATAGAGGGAGGGGTGTGTACATCAAGATATTTTTTTATCATGCCCCAACCACCTCTGACTTAATACAACCATCATGAAACAAGTTTTCCTTACCATAGTTATTGAACCCTACACAGAGCTAAGACCTCAAAAACCACCACTGTTATTGAAAGTGTTTATGAAGGTTTTAAATATATGGTTATTTCTAAGGTTTGGGCCATGTTTCTCCTATCCATCTCATACAAATTCACATATATAAAGATTCATCTCATGCATAGTCAACCTCTTTTCCATAACAAGTTTATAATAACTAAATAAGTAGAATCTTAAGGATTTGATTCAAGAATATACAAATAGTATTCTAAACACTTTTAAATAATTCTATAATGAAAATGAATTTAAAGATTCATAACAATGATTCACATTCAAACACAAAATGTAGTCAACATATATCTTTAAAACACTTACAATTGAGTAAATAGAATTCCATTACTTTAAATCAGGTGACCACAGTCATTATAACTTCTAAAAATTATTTTAAAAATTACCAATATCAAAATCAAGACTCAATCAAAATTATACAGTCTTCCTAAATCTAAATAGGTATTCCATTTAAAAAACATATACAACCATATCAAGATTCTTCAATATTCAATTAACCTTTATTTACATACTTACAAGTAATGAATATAAAAAATTTATCATATAAGATCTATGATACAATAAAATACAATGTGAAGATTAAAAAAATTGTAAATAATGAGTAACATATAATAATAAGCTCGACTCTCAATGTGTTTATTCCAACATGGCTCCATAAACCAAATATGCACCTGAATACAAATAACTTGTAAAGTGGTAAAACTGACTGAACCAACCCTATAAGTCCCTCATTGGTGTCCCTAGCCACCCCATCCGTCAACTTGATAGTGGAGCCTAGCTTATAGGGTGGTGTAAATATTTCCAAGTGTTTCCATCTTTCAATAACCACTCAAACAAACCCAATAAGAAAAAAGACACAAAACACCAAACATTCTCAATATGAACCTTTATTGTCTATTCCATGAATACAAGTATTCATAGTTAGGCCACAAAGTAATTTTTATGCAAACACCTATCATTCAATTCACAGAGATAAAAAACAAGGTGCACATCACTTTTAAATAATCCAAAAAATTAAGGCGCAAGATAATAATTCAAATACAAGCCTAACATAAGCAAACACAAATGACATTGTGAGAAATGTGCATGGGACTATAGCATAAAATCTCCACTTACATTTCCAACAAGATCCAAGGTTATTTTTCATTCAAATTACTTAAAATTCAATTTTTACTCCAAATAAAACAAGAAAAATAAAACCCAAAACAAAACATACTTGGATAAATGTTTACAATCTACCTTGTCCTCATTTTTCCATGTGAAAGAATATATTTATTTATTTTCCATGCTTTCACACACCACAGACTATCTCTCTCATATAAAAATGAGTGGTTTAAACCCTTTAATTTCTATAATAAAAAGGAATATCTCAAGTTGTGGTTCAACAAGATGAAGGTATTAACTTATTTTTCCCCCACATCCCCCATTTCTTCTAATAAAATTACATTCTATCCAAAAATAATATCCACCTCGACAAACCCAAAAAACCCTTCAAACCTAGGATAATACCAGTGGTATACAATCTCCCAAAATACTAGTAGTGGTAGTTATGGTTCCTATTGAGCTCACACAAACCACAAGATAAACTTAGCTACCAAAGAAGGAGCTAGAACCAACACTTCAAATAAAGTGCCATTGAATGCAAAATCTTATGTCAACTTTACATATCATTTCCATGATATGTCATGCATAAAATGAATTTGGATGCAAATGCTATCACTTTTAATAATAAAATGATAATTAAATAATTTAGTTTGATATATTTAGGTCCATTTAACTAAAACCAAAAAAAATACCAAACCAAGCAATTAAGAAGGCAACATAAAATATTTTACAAGGTGGTAACCATTGCCATTTAAAAATGTGGAAATTCATAAGCAAATAAAGATAATAAAAAAATGATGACAAAGGATAGATTACAAGAAATGGTATAATATCCAACCATGTCCATGTATCACATAAAGTGATACTTTCACAAGTGTAGGCCAAATTTTAATAACTTCCATCTCATGAAGTTATGTTTGAACCTAGTTCTAACTAAAATTATAACCTAATTATGATCATCCAATGCGATGCTATATAAAATAAAAAATTTGTTTAATAAGGAATTAAATTATAAAAATAGGGTAAAAGTTAATAAAATGACACTCAAACATTTGCACTTAGACTAACAATTAAACAAATGAAATGCACTCAACAATCAATAAATATGCTTATAAATTAGTGTTTATTTTTGGAAACTTAAGCTTCTCAATTTTTTTCAAAATGTAACTGACTTTCCCCACACACACCCCTATCATTTGGATTCTGTAAATCAAACCTTATCTCATTTTAGCTCTTACAGTCATGAAAATAAAACATCAATAATATCTAAACTATTTATATCATTAAAAGTTCATAATTAAATAAAAAAATTGATCAACACATTGTGGATCTATGAATTTGACTCAAGAGAGGATGGTTAGTATGGTGTGAGTTCCAAAATGAAAATAAAATAAAAGAAGCACACTAACTAGCATAACATCTCTAGGCCTAGACACTAGGGAGAGCTTAGTTAAAAAACATGAATAAAACACACAATTAAAATGTAAAATAAATCCTCTTTTACCTTCCTTGGATGCTCTAAAATGCTTGTTGTAGTGGCTTGCTTGGTTTGTGCTCATGAATTATTCATCAAAGGAGGTTTGACTATCTCCTGTTCTCCTTGGCACCTTTGTATTGTGGCTTGGCTTGGCTTGGAATAAATTTGTCATGGTAACACTAATTTATTGAAACTTTGTAATCAATTCTACATTTTAACTATACATAATCATGTGTTAAAATTCATGTGGTGAGGCCTCCTATTTATAGATTTTTGAGAACGATCAAAATTAACCTGAACTATCCATCTCAGGATTGAGATGTGTGGCTAAGGATTAATCCAATTTTGCAATTAAATTTGATAAATATTCTCATCAATATTTGGGATAGAGGAGCAATTCAGAGGCATTGAGGGCTTTGATGAGGCATGGGAGGCATGAATCTTGATATTTGTGGCATTTATGGCCTAGGGATGTCTTCCCAAAAAATGAGGTCACTGATGATGCAAATATTTAATATTCATTTCCAAAACAAATGATTCAACAAGTTTCTACAAAATTCTTAACTAGGCCTTGATTTGGGTTAATTATCTCTTAACCATGATTAAGCATTTTATGCACAAATTACTCAAATCGATCAGAATACCTTGTTATTGGTCCCAAATTTGATATGATTGGAATTAGAAGGTGATGTCAAATGCACTAGATTCATTATCCCATTTAGGATGTTTTCAACAACAAATAATGAAGGCAAATGTCTTGTGAAAGAGATTTTATAGGAAAGATCAATCCAGAGTACCTAGGTGCAAAATAGGCATTTTGACTCAAAATGATCTGATCAAAGTTAGCTATCCCACAAATTGCATTGCCCCATTTAATGATAATTTAGCCAAATTTGGCACTTGAATATGTCATTTTCACATCATTTAGCATGTTTTAGTGTTTTTAGGCTAAATTGTGTATTTTGGGTGGAAATTGGTCAAAATCCTGATTGAAGGTTATCGGTGGCTAGATTTAGGTGTCTACACACATCATAATAATAATAATGACATAATCAACTAAATAATCAGATCATTTAATTCATTTCCATGATCTAACAACCAAAATAATGTATAATATGTCATGTAAATGTTGAATAAATAGTCCACAACATCTAAATGGTTCCATAAATTGGCTTATGACAATTAATTCCTCTCAAACTTTCTTGATTACAAATTTTAAACAGCTCATTTGAGTGAGAGAGTTGATTTTTTAGAGTTAATCTAAGTCCTTATTTTATATAGTATATGGCTTCTATTATTTGTTGTGTAATAATATCATGAGCTCTTTTATTGAAATAAAATGCATCTTTATATATTTTCTACAATTTATGAAAGTTATTGTGGCTCTTATTTGTCTACCCCTTGTCTATATATTTGCTACTACAAATCCATGTTCATATATGATTGTATCTTTCCCATTGAAATTATTTTGTCTAAGTTGTGTTCAATTCCCTTATTTCATAGTGTTAGCTCTTTGTTTGTTAAGATAGAGAGTCAACACTTATTATTATGCTGTATCACCACTTATATTATTATGTCTCTCTCCCCCACATTTCCTTAATAAGATTTCCCTTTATATATTTATCTTTTAGGTATTTTAGCATTAGAATAAGAATCAAAACTAAGAGAATCTAGATGATTTATTACAACATTAGTCTCATACTTGCTATAGTTCCCATGTCATGACTATTATGAGGTTATAACCAGTCAGACACAATAGACCATTAATAATTTTTGGCACATTGGTAGGATGAGAATTTGATTTTAAATTTTATATTTTTTTATATATCAAAAGAGCATTTATAAAATATAATAAAATGATTAAACAAAAATGAAAATGTTATATTAGTTTACAATATACCACCATCCAAAACTACCAATAATGTATCAAGTTCAACCAAAATAATGCAGTATAAATGTTATCATAATGAAAAAAGTTTGAATAAACAAATATCAACCAAACTCAAACATAGGACAAGCC
The DNA here is from genome assembly GCA_037957365.1 of Torreya grandis. Lineage (NCBI taxonomy): Eukaryota > Viridiplantae > Streptophyta > Pinopsida > Cupressales > Taxaceae > Torreya > Torreya grandis. The sequence goes on from JARHVA010005323.1 coordinate 326,280, forward strand.
ATAAAGAGAACATAATTTTAACTGAAAACACCCTACTACTTGGTACTACCATCATTCATAAGTACCATATTTACATCCTTGAGACTTAATTTCACATTATCAAGTCCCAAATTTATGGTATCAGTTCCTTGTTCACCATTCCTACATTATATCTTAGGAATGGGTATAATAGCCCACTCCTTGGAGTTATTTTTAGCCAACTATTTTAATACATGTCCATATTAATTCCATCTCTGATGTCTATAAAAATGAATGGACTAATAGTCAAACATGTATGATTAATAATGTTATTTATGTATATGACTAAAACATTTTATCATGATTATGATTATGGGTATGTTTCTATTTATGAAAATCAATAGGATTGGTATAATAGTGATTATTATAGCGAAGAAGAAAATGAACACACTAAATCTTAAGCAAAAGAACCTATTTCCCACACCTCTTCTTTATATTATTATCTAAATCATAATATATAACAAGAGGAATAAAATAATAATGAACATATTCATGTTCCTAACATGTCACACAAGTTCAAATGTGAGGAGTCTCCCATTAGTACTTCATCTCATTAAGCACTATAAAATATAAAGGCATGATCCTTCATAGAAATGGAAAAAGGATGTGAAATTATTTCCTCTCTTGTAATTGGAATAAATGTGAAATTCTTTTTCTATCTAGAAATGGAAAAAAGAATGTAAAATTCATTTTCTCTAGAAATGGCAAAAGAATGTGAAATCCATTCTCTCTAGAAATGGCAAAATAATGTGAAAGTTTTTATCTCTCTAGAAATGGCAAAAGAATGTGAAACTCATTATCTCTCTATAGAAATGCAAAAATAATGTGAAATTCCTTCTCTCTCTATAAAAATTCTAAATGATACAAATACATGTGATGATTCTTTCTCCTCTCTTGGAATACATTGTTAAAACCTATAGGAGGACCATTAAAACATAAAAAACATGACTTAGATCTTTGAAATCTATACATAGTCTTACATCTCCATTTTTTTTCCTAACTAGTACTAGATTTGATACCCAAGAAAAAATATCTCTTTACATGAGCTTTATATTGAAAGAAAATATGATTATAGTTATAGAAAATGTCACTTGAGAATACCCTATCCCTCGCTTAGCCCCAGACCTATCTATAGGAATATTATGATCCTTATCTAGCTTTTGTGTGGGTCTAACCCATCCCCAAATGTACCAAGAGTGGTCTTAGGCCATATCCTAGGCATATAGGCCCCTAGTGCACTAGATTAGACCACATGGACACTAGCACAACCCTTTGGACACTAGTACACTACATTAGTGACCAAGGGACCATGTTATTATCCCTTAGCTCTTTTCTCCTCTAACAAACATGTTTACACTTCTCAAGACACCTTAGGGTCAGGCTAGACCTATCCCACATCTCAATAACCACTAGATTGGTATATATACACCACTTTATCCCTTTACTCACTAGATGGAGATTATATGCAAATACTCATAAATAAACTCTAAAATAGTTATGAAAAATCTAGGTCAATCCCTATTTTTCCCTACTTCCACATATAACCATTTACAGTAATCCTAAGCTTTACTCTAATTTACACTGTAAAGTCTCAAGTCACACTTAAAGTGCTAAAGTTGTCACTCATATTACCATTTACTTACACTTGTATCAGCACTTAGATTGAGAGAACTACATTGGGATTGATCCCCTATCAAGGTATTGGTACATAGGCAACTCTAAACATAGTAGGGTGTTGAGGTTATGTCTAGCCTATCTAGTTAACATAACACTTTTGATATTTATGATCCTCAAGTACCCTAACAACATGGATATATAGGGCCTTACTTCCAAAGCAATCAAAAATAGGTCACAGATAGTGGATCAATTCTCACCCATACACATACATGCATAATAAACATAGTCAAAGGACCTCTTAGAAGCTCATAATCCCTGCCTACAAGGTAAACTACCACACCCCTAAGGACATAACATGTTATTCTAATATCTATAAGACTGTGCTACTATCTGGGAGAAGTTTTTAGTCTTATTTATAGTTTATGATACACTACATAGCTTTTATAATAATTTTCAAATCCAATTCATTTGTCTCAATCAATTTATAGCTAAGTACATACTTGTGTGATTTATTTATATTATTATAATAGTCATATTAGGTCAATTATTATACCAATTAGTGGTTGTATTTATTTCATAGTTATTACCTAGTTTTCATATTCTAGTCTTTTAACAACCTAGGGTTTAAATTCCATAAATCCTTTAAAATTAAAATCATTTGGTGAACCTGACTTTAAATACTACCAAAACTCTAGATGCTCTTAGAATTTGTATCCTTATATTTTATATGTTTAAAAATTAATACCAAAAACTTTGATTTGATTTATTATTTTATTTTTACAATCTTTCATAGATTAAATTTATTAAAAGGTTCAAAATATACAACATTTTATTTTCTTACTTTCAAACCCAAAATAGAAGAATTTGATAACCGATTTGATGAGACCGATAAGTTATGATTGCAAAATTTCATATCCAAGCATTTAGATATGCAAGATGACCTTATTTGTATTATCCATGAAGAACTTCAAAAGTATACTGCTATTCAATCTTCTAACCCCAAAAATGTTAATATTGTTACACCTATGATGGGGAGAACTTAGATTCTACAATAACCTGCTATAATTAGGCAACCTTTGTGATCATAGGAATCCAAGAAGGGAGGTTAGTATAATGTTAGAACAAGTGAAAAAAACATAATAAAAACACACTACCACTAACACTTATAAGCCTCGATCTTAGGGGTGAGCTTAATGAAAAAAATATAAATGGAAATAACTAAAATGAAAAAGACACACAATCTTGTATGTTCATTGAGATCTCTAAATGCATTTTTGATTGGCTTGGTCTGTTTATGCTCAAAGAGTATTTGACAATGGATTTTGTGTATCTCCTTCTCTCCTTGGCACCATTATGGCTTGTGTTGGCTTGATGTGTCTTGACTCAATATTTTGGCATTTTAAAATTATTGATATGAATCCATGTAACAAAACATGCATTATAAATCTATAATTTCCAAGCTTGGAATTCAATAAACAATGGCTTGTATATATAGGCTTAGGAACTAAACTCAACCCAAGGTGAGTCAAGGTAGAGTTAAGTCTTGGAATGGATTCAATCCTAACCTAGGAAATTCAAATATTACCCTAGTAGAGTCAATAGTTGTCAAGTAATAATGATTTTCAAATAATATGCATGGGTCTCAGTTTAGGATATTTTACAAAAGGCTTGGCAACTTACAAATGTGATCATGAAAAGCTAGGATATTTTATATTTTTGAATTTCCTTTTTTATTTATTCAATAATTGTACATGGATAATTAAACTATGCATTTAATTTAGTTTAACATATTAATTAATTATGATTAGACATTTAGCTCTTTCAAGATTTAATTTAAGTTCATGTGCCCCACTTAATAGGTCCATAGGCCAAATTGACTGGTGTGATGTCGTAGGATGATTAGGGATGAATTTATAAGAGGTTATTATTGCATATAATAGGATACCCCAATTAGGGATGCCTCAACATGATTCTTAGTTTTGATGAATGATACATAAGCAAATTTGGGATTTATAGTGATTCTTAGGCTTAATTTGCAATGGTTGGTAAGAATCAGTCTAAAGTTTGGTCGAGGGCCAATGGTGGCCACTTTTAGGTTTTTATAGTTTTCCCTTATTTGGGAATGCATTGCGAGCTATATGCACAATGATGTCTTCTGAAATAATGAAAAGGTCATGTATGCCTATGACTTTAATAATAATGGATAAACTATAGGTTCCCTCTCGGGGGAGTGGTTAGCAAAGGGGTCAGTAATTGGTCCCTCAAAAGGAGGAATGATTCAAACAAAAATATGAAATGGAGTGGAAAAGATTGATTTATCCATAGGTGGTTATAATCAGTGGCATATAGAGTTACCCCTGTTGAGAAAACAAATAGGATGATTTGTCCATAAATATTTATAATCATTGGTATATGTGGGATAAAAAGGTAATGATTTACCTAAAGGTGTTTATAATCATTCAAAAATGCTTAGGGTAATAAGAGGATGATTTTCCCAAAGGTGATTATAATCATGAAAGATTAAATAATGATTTGCCTATAGGTAGTTAGAATCATTGGTAGGATAAAACATGCCCCAATTGGGTGGATAAAGATAATGGTTTTCCCAAAGGTAGTTATAAGAATTATCACAATGAAAACATGCCCCAGTTTGGTAGAAGAAAGAGAATGATTTGCCCAAAGGCAATTATAATCATCAACCTTAAATTAAATTAAAATACAATGATTTACCCAAAGGCAATTACAATCATTGATAATGTAAGTGGGATGATATACAATGATTTACCTAGAGGTGGTTATAAGAATTATACCCTGATAGTGGAAAATATTATATGGAATATGATGTCAAATTGGTGTAGAGGAGAAAGATGAATTTGGACAACCTATGAGTAGGGAAATGCTCATCTAAACTAGCAAGGAGGAAAATTCTTTCATTGTTTAATTATTCTGTGTAGGATATGATTTGGATTAGATCAAAAATTATTTAGTGCCATGTAAATATATCATTTACTCATTTCCTTGTAGACTCCCAGAGATATTTTTTGTTGTATCACATGATGGTTAGGCATCATGATAGAACACCATGATAACTTGGCTAAAATATGCATAAGGACTGACATGTGATCCAATACTCAATAGAAAACCATACACCAATGATAAATTTCATGATCATAATGTTGACATATGAATATGGATGGATTCAATAATGATGTAAAAGGAATCACCCAATGGATGCACATAGACTAAATCAAGGTATAATAGGAAAGAAAACAAACATACACTCAAGCAAACAAATAAAACATCAAGAAAAAAAGGAAATAAAATAAAACAAAGATAAACAATTAAAAAACAATGGTAAATCACAATTTTAGTAAAAATAAAATGACATAAAAAAGATGATAAACATTTTCTCTAGATTATACGAGACAATGAAATAAACAAAATGGGGTAATAAAATAAAAGGAAGGGGGTGGTTGAGTTAGTTCTAGATGCACTAGGTAAGTGGATTATACCTACATGGTTCCATAGATGTAATATCTAATAAAACTTCAGGCCAATGTAGTTTTCCAAAGAAATGGGATAAAATAAAATGATGATAGAGAAAACATGATTTTGTAATATAAGAATATGAGAATGGGCTCAAAAAATGGTGAGAGTGTGGGATATCAAGCCAATAAGGATGGGGAAAATAAATGACAAGTGGTTTCTTTTGATATAGCTAGGGATCCTAAAATCCTTAAGGCAAAGAACTAGTCAATGTTTAATATTTTTTAAATTGGTTTTACAAATGTTTTTGGAATTTTTGATGTATCTAAAATCAATTGAGAATGATGAGAGCGTTCAAAATAATATTTCTCATGAAAAAGTGAGAGCATGGCTGAGGTTGCTCACAAAATGGAGAGAACATTCAAACTTAAATATTTATTAAAAAATGGTGAGAGTGTGGCTTAAGTTACTCATAAAATGATGAGAGCGTGATTTAAGTTACTCACAAAATGATAAGAACATTCAAAGTAAAATTACTCACAAAATGGAAAGAATGTGGCAAAGGGGTAACTAAGCTAACCTCAACATGAATCGATCACTACCTACATAGTCAAAGGATGGGACCTAAAGTTAATATAATTCTACCTTATAATGGAGGAATCTAACTAGGTAGTAGCTAAGTTAAATAAAATAGACAAAGGTGGTAAATGGCATAATACAAAATAGGCATGGCAAGGTGGTACTTCAAGGCATGATAAATAATTATTGCCCCTAATTTTCCCATAGGTTTTTATAATTAAGAAATAATGGAATAGGTCAATGATACTAATTTTCCCATAGGTAGTTATAATTAGTAGCATGATGGTGAAACATTGATTTACCTAAAGGCAATTATAATCAGGCCCACATGGTATAGAATGAAACAAAAAAATGAAAAATGTAATTGTCAAAACACTATCAACTACTCTAAAATATGGCCTCTATCTAGAATACTAGAACAACTACTGAATATTGATCTAAATCTTCATGTCAAAAATGGCTACAAAACCAATGGAATAAAACTAATGGCAAAGGTTTGGGTGGGGAGGGTGAAAATAACTTAGTTGATAAAATTCATGGTAGAACGGTATAGTACAAATAAGAATGTTGATATTATGGTACAATAGAAATGAGACTCATAAAAAATACACCAAGTCACTTAATCAAAGTAATGCTTAAGGTGTATAATGTTCATCATCTCATCAAGTTCATCCATGTCTGGTGTAGCGATCCTATATGCTCTAGCACCATAGTTTACAACAATGATGAAAGGGCCTATCTAGTTAGGTTTGAACTTGCCTTTGTGTTTCTTCTTAGTCATGGTATTCTACTAGTTTTCTTTAAGAACAAGATCACCAAGCTCAAATTATTTATGTTTGATGAGCCTATTATAGTGTCCATAGATTCAGTTCTAGTAGGCTTGAAGATTGTTAATTATGGCCATGCATTTATCATCAAGAAACTCTAACTCTTGTAGGTGAGCTACTCGATAATCTTCATCATCCAGGACATGTTTCAAATAGATGCACAAAGAAGGTAACTCAACCTTAATGGGAAGAATGTCCATAGTGCCATAAATAAGTGAATATAGAGTAGATCCTATTAGAGTATGGTATTTAGTTTGATATGCCTAGAGGGTGTAGAATATTTGAAGGTGCCAATCACAGCTAGCATCATTGACAATATTTTTAAGGATTTTGATAATGGTTTTGTTATATGCTTCTACCTAGCCATTACCTTATGGATAATATGCCATGTAAAATGTTGAATGATTTTATATTCAACACGTAGTAATTTAACATCCTTGTTTTTGAGTGATCCACCATTATCAAATATAAGGTTAGAGGGGACACCATAGTAGAAAATGAGATGGTTGAAAATGAATTTGGAAATTTTCTTTCCAATCATGTAAGTGAGAGGTATAACTTCAACCCAATTAGTTAGATATATAGTGGTGGCAAGGATATGTTTATGGCCATTAGATGAGGTGGGGTTTATCTTCCCAATGAGATCAAGGCCCAATATAACAAATGGCTATGGTGTAAGCATTAGTTTTAGATTATTGGCTAGGGCATGAATCATATTAGCATACCTCTAACATTTATCACACTTTTTCACATATACAATTGCATCTACATCCAACATTATCCAATAGTACCTAGTATGTAGGAGATTTTTAGATAGGATGGCCCCACTTGTGTGGGATCCACATACTCCTTTGTGAACTTCTCATAATGCTAATTTACATTATTTTGAAGTTAAATAATTAAGCAAAGATCCTTCAAAACTATGGTGGTAAAGGGTTGATCTGAGTAAGGTATAATGGGTAACATGGTTGATAAAGGCTTTAGATTATTTTTAGGATAATTATAGTGGCATTATTTGGTCATGAAGATAGGCATAAAGGTCTCAATACCATATAGAGCTAGGACCAACAATATCATAGCTCATTGCGATGGTAAAAGGCTCATGAGCTGGTGCAAGCATATTTTTAATGAGAAACTAGTAATATTTTATCATATCTATATGATGAATCATATATCCAATAGTGTCCATGGCATCTTCTATTCTGTTACTGACCCTTGGTATATGTTCAAACTATATATCAATAATTTATAGTTAGAGTGTGTCAACAATGGCCTTGTATGGTACCAAATTATCATCCTTGGCTTGAATGTGGTATGTAACTTGATTGATGATTAACTAAGAATCACCATAAACCTTGAGATGTTTTATGTTCCATTTTACTACCTGTCAAAGCCATGAAACAAGTGCTTTATCTTTAGCTATGTTATTGGTGCAAGGAAAGCTGATCCAAAATGATTTAGGGATTAAATTCCCATGTGGTGTAATGAATAAAATACTTTCCCCCAATCCATGTGCTATGAATGATCTATCAAAATATATCTTCTATGATGCTCCTTAAGAGGTGTTTCAATTATGGTTATAATGTATTTGTCTAGGAATTGGAATGTTAGTAGCTTTGTATCTAAAAAGGGTGCTTTAGTGAGATGATCTATAAGAACTTTCCCCTTGATGTCTTTATGGTTGATGTATTCTATCTCAAATTCACTTAAGAGAATGATATATTTATCCATATGGCCTTATAAATATATTTTAGATAGTAAATACTTGAGCAGATCTACTTTTGAAATAACCATGGTCTTATTGTTTAACATGTAATGTCATAGTTTCTAAGTTATGAAGACCATAACTAAATAGGATTTTTCAATGGGGATATAATTATGCTCATACACAACCAATATATGACATAGATAGTATATGGCATGATCCTTTCCATTATCATCATGTTGAGATAAATGTGCCTCCAAGGCTTTGTATATTATTGATAGGTATAGTAAGAATGGAATTCTTATCATTAGTGGTAATAAAATAGGTAGATTTACTAGATAGTCCTTTATTTGTTGAAAATATTTCTAGCATTCATCGTCTCAATTAAATATGATACTCTTCTTCAAAAAATATGTAAAAGGATGAAACTTGTCATCCAATTGAGATATGAAGCATCTGATAGATTGGATCTTACCCTGCAAACTATAGAGCTACTTCAAATTGGTCAGTGGTGGCATCTGGGTGATGGCTTGTACTTTGGCTAGATCAACTTTAATGCCTATATGATATATAATGAATCCAAGTAATTTGTCTAAATTAATTCTAAAAACACACTTCTTAGGATTGAGCTTGAGCTTGTATTCATGTAGTTTCTCAAATATTCTTTTTAATATTGTTACATGATTAGCCCTAGGCTTTGATTTTCCCAATATGTCATCAATATAGTATTTGACAATATCATGCATCATATCATGAAATATGATAGCCATGGATATTTTGTAGGTGGAGCCAACATTTTTAAGACTAAATGTCATAACTTGATAATAAAATGTTCCCCATGGAGTGGTGAATGGTATTTTATGTTGGTATTCTAGCACAATCTAGATCTAGTTTTACCTTCAAAATTTAAGCATTGTATAACCCATTATGGAGTTGAATATCATGTCCATGTTTGGTAGAGAAAAGTAATCCTTTGGGTAGGCCTTGTTTATGTCCCTAAAATTAGTGCATATTTTGATTCCTTCTAGCTTCTTGATGACTAGTATAACATTCAATATCCACTCTAAATAGTCAATCGATCGAATACATCATGCTTCCAAGAGTGTTTCCAACTCTTTCTTCACTAATATATCTATGTGAGGATGCATATTATGCAATTTTTGTTTTATAGGTTTTGCATTAAGATATAACATGAGTTGATGTACAACCAAGGCAAGGTCCAAACTTAGCATGTCAAAGTAGGCCCACACAAATATATCAACAAATTCCCTCAAAAGGGTGGTAAAGACTTCACATTCTTCTTTAGTGAGGGATGTACCTAATTTGATCCATTTTGGGTCATATGGAGTCTTGATGTTATATTTTGTAACGTATTCCACAAGAAGAGTTGAACCATCTTCCAGAATAGTTGGCAAAGATTTAAATTGGTTTACAATAGTAGAGTCCTATGTTAGGACTAGCTCTTCATGTTATCTAAGGCATGAGGAATCAAAATATCCTAGTGATAAGGATGGCCATGTGACAAACACTATTGGTAACTCTTGGATGAATCGATCAAAAGCCTACTGTTCTTAAAAACTAAACTTAGACCCATAGGAAAGTTCATCATTAGTGGTATCTTGAGCTATGTTTGAGGAAGATTGAACACTCCTGTCTAATGGTGCCTAAAACAAGTTTTCACCACTAGAATAGCCTTTATCTTTACTTTTTCCTTGGTCCAAAAAAACCTCAAAGAGGTTTTCAGTTTGGGACCTCAATGTTTTATTTTATTATTTATGGCTAAGGGTGTTCTCCCATTCTCCAAAATAAGCTTCAGGATCCAGTTTGATTGAGAACCCTTGTTTGTGGTCTCCAAACATAAAATTGTCCCTTAGGCTTAGAAAATCACAAAAGGCCTCATCATTATAAAACTCATTTATTAATACTATTGTGTTGGTCCTAATCTATAATTTGAGGATAATATAAAGGAAGTAGATTATGGAAAATAATAAGTTGAAAGGTATGAATGGCATTGGTATCAAATAAATTGGTATTAGATAGGTCATCAAAAGGGATATGATCAAACTCTAATTAATTATTGGAATCATCATCACTATTAATTAGCATTGGAATATGAATAAGGTATAATGGGTTACCCCTAGGTGGTTTAAATCAAAGACTATATGTTCCTTTATTCTGAGTGGTATAAATTATCTCAAGTAGACCCTGTTGATTTAACTTAAGGCCTCCTCCTTCATAGGAATGATTTTTCATGATTTTATTTGAAATAAGATACTTGGTATTTAGGTAATAGTCAGTGAGTTTGTCATTATATAACCAAGATTCATCATCTACAAGCAAGTCCTATTCTTGACTAGTGGATAGTATGAAAATGATAGGTGTTGGACTATGAAGTTGGATTTTTCCATTTCTTTGTCATTCCAGGCAAGGTGGTTTGGATTTTTATCTTCCAAATGACTTGGGGTTCTATGAAATATTAGCAATATGGAATTTATCATGGTTTAAATATTCTATTGGGCTATTATCCTAGATAGTATAATGACTAGATATTTTAGAAAATGACATGTGGGAAAGTGAATCAAGGGTATCTAGGCAATTAGCATCTGGTGAATCAAAAATTATTTATTTCCCATTGTCCTTATTAAGAATAAAATTCAAGCCAAAATGGTATTTATATATTTGGTACTTGGCCACCAAATGCTTGCAATGTTCATATGGATGCAAATCTCCATGGATAGTAACCTCCATACTTGAATGGGAAAACTTGATACACTAGTTTAATATTGAAGGTATTGCATTAATCTCGTGTATCCAAGGTCTCCCCAAAAATATATTATATGATAAATCTAGGTCTAACACATGGTATACTGTATCATGGGTCAAGGTCCCAATGATAACTACCAAGCTAATGGTGCCTTATGATTCCCATTCTTCATTATCGTAGGCCTTGATTGTGATTTTTTCTAGCTAGAGATTGGATGTTGTGTATTTAATAATCTTAATGATATTTAAAGACAAAATATTTATAGATAATCCATTGTCTATAAGGACACATTTCACTTTGTGTCATGTTATGAAAACTATGATGTATAATGGATTATTATGCAAAGGACCAAGGGATGACATATTAATATGGTCAAAGGTTAATTGTTGGCCTTGGGCTAAATGTCCAACCAAAGCTTGTAATCTAGCTAGATATATGTTATTAGGAACATGGGATTAGCCAAGGAACACTATCAATATATTATTGTGGATGATAGACGTATGCAATGAATCTAAAATGGATATTTGTCTAGGTGTCTTCTATAATTATTCCACAATATCAAACATCTTTATTTGTACAATGGTAAATGGCTTGTTCTTAGCTAGAATGGTGGGTTAGATGGGTTAATTGGAAGATGGTTGTGGACCTGGTATGGTAATATTTGACCACTAAGTTATGATTGCACAAATAGGATTAGATATAAGACCATTATTACTAGTAAATTATGGTGGTGTGGGACCAAATAGGATAAGTCTTAATTACTAGTACACTTGTGCATGGTCATAGGGCAAGGATGAGTTATTAGTATGAGGTCTAAAATTAGTGATCTATGTTTACTAGTACACTTGTATGTAGTCTTAGGTCAAGGAAGGATCACCAACATGGGTTGGTAGATTGGAATTGATTAGCAATGGTCTTGTTTGATTGCCACTTGGTCTCAGATTGATGGAGATGGTGGAAATGTGACCTCCTACAATATGGCCTAAAACCTTGTTGTAGTCATGTGTAACTACGTGGTAGGTCTATTGGTTGTTGGCATTGTTCTATCCTTGGTTCCATCCACTTGGTTGACATTGTTGATTTTGTTATTGGTTTTATCTCAATTGTTGATATTATTTTTATGGCCTTTGTTGTTACTATTGTTGGTTTTTATGTTGTGAAAAAAGGTTTTGATAAATTCCCATATTTTGATTAGATGTGGAAGATACATTATCTAATGTTATCTCCCCATTTTCCAACATATTCTCAATCAAATGTTTAATTTACACATAATGATGAAAATTATGTCCATTATCCTGATGATATTCATAAAATTCATTTTTTCAATACTAATTAGATAAATAATGCCCTCAAGATAATGTTTCATAATAGGCCAACTAATCAAATTAGTAGTGGTGAGCTTGAAAAACATAGATTCAATGGGTTATCCAAGGTCACTAAAGACATGAAAGTAGGCATTGTTCTCCTTAGAGGATGGGTTTGCAAAGGCAATTATTGTTGTGTTTATTGCACTAGTCTAAGATGTTATACTTGTAGTTACTAAAGAGGTTATTGGTTAGGATTAATTTTCATATGTTTCATAGACTAAGCACATGGTATTTGCACCATTTGGACATATCATGACCTAGTTACTCTATTTCCCATAATGTTTTTAATGTGATTAATTGGCTTATATTTTTCATAATTATTGGTCGGTACTAGTTATGATGCTTACACTTAGACTTGGTTCTAATTTTAGTTTTGGCCATTTATTTGGTTTGTATTTTTGTTATTATTTAATGAGGTAATGACCCCTTTATTAATAATGGATATTTTGATCAACAAACCTTTTTCAATGATTTCTTTCAAAGTGTGCACACATTGTAGTTCTAGATGGTAAGATATCTCACTATGTAAATTCTTGCTAAACATAATGGCTAACTGCTAATCTAGTGAATTATGGGTAAATCATCTTACAAGTGCTCTCTATCACTATAGATAACTTACAAAGCTTTCATCAACCTTCTATTTGGATTGCATCAAATATAGAAATGAAATCTCATGTTCAAGATTGTAGGAGAAGTGTTGTACAAACTTGTCTAAAAGATTGTCAAAATCAAAAATTGAATTCTTGGGCAATTTTAGAAACCACTCCAAAGTTTGTCCTAATAGACTCCTTGGGAACAATAGTAGGAGGTACCATTTGTTGTAGGCCACTAGTTGACAAGAAAAAAATAATTTAGTTAAGTGGGCCTTGGTGTCTTCTTTACCCTTATATTTTTCAAACTTTAGAGGTTCTTGGAATAAATGGTTTTTAAAATACTCCATGTTGAAGGGGTAGGAACATACACCATCCAAATTAAAAAATATCATTTGTTTCCCAACTTGGATGATGGCAATTGCATCCTTTATTTGTTACAGTTCCTAGTCTAGGAAATTAGAGGGAACATTGGTCTGAGATGGAGGTTGGGTGGTCAAATTTGGATTACTTTGATCAGGGTATAGTAGAGGCATGGTTTGTTATGAGAGTTTTTTTTTATTTGAGAACTGACCAGGAACATGCATGCATGCATTAGGATGTGATTGTTGGAATTTCATGCATTATGGTGTGATATTCTGATTAAGATTAGGTATGTATGCCTATTTTGTGGAAATTATGGTTGAGATGGAAGGATATGACTGGGAGTTAAATATTTTTCTTGTCGAGGTTGATTAGGGACTTATTACCAACTAGGCAAAACTTATTAATTAAGGTTAACTTGTGAACCAAGGCTATGTTGTTGTGTTTTTGGCACATTAAAAATAAAGGACAATTATTGCGTAATTGATAATTGTGGAATATTAGAACTTCTTAGTTACATGAATCCTTATTGGTAAGTAGATGCATGTTGAAGGTTTGGTGTTTTTCATTGAACAAGAGATGTATGTTGTTGATTAGATATCATTTATGATTGTATTGATATGTTGGTATATGATTAAAGTGGTATGTTCATTGCTACCTGGTGAGGTAGAACATTGGTTGCCCCTATTGAGGTGGTAGAATATTTTGCCTCCATTGCATGGGTATGTTTGGTTGTGCCTTTTGTTTTGAAATATTATTCATCACCTATTGTGGTCAAGTAATATTCATCACATTTTTTTGAGGCACAATACTGGTCATGGTTTGACTACTTAATCCTTGTGGTTGGGTACTTGAAGAATTAGTTGTTTACATTTAAGAGGTAGAAGTTCCCACTCCATACATTTACAAACCACTCATAGTGTTAACTAAAGGCACATTTTATTGTAGACTAGTTGTTCTTGCATTTACACCTCTTTGGTTTGGATTCGATGATACTTGTGTATTGTCCAATATGTTTGGCTCATTATTTTGTGTAGAAGCAGAAGACATTTCTTTGATAGCTAGGTCATTGAACATGTTTCCAATTATAGTGCTTCATGTGAATGGGTATACAACCTAATTTAATTAGCCTATCAATTCAATTAAGACTCCTATTAAAGGATCTAACTCAATAAAAGGAGCATTTGGCATGGTCATGTTGTTGAAATTGCATGCTAAGTTCAAATAGTCTGGTATGTTGTCTACATATATATGAAATTATCCTCCATGAGGTATTTTCCTATGATAAGCATATGAGGGTCTTGATATGGAATCAACACTATAGATTGAGGATTGATATAAGAGGCATGTTCAATGTTTTGATTATAAGGCATGTTATAAGTCACTCTTACTAAACTTGGCAAATTTTTGTGGGGAAAGTCTACTAGAAACTTAGCCCCTACATCTATAGCTATAATTAAGACTTTATATTTATTTGAAATCAAGTGATGATAAAATAAATAAGGGTCATAATATGATGGCATTGTAATATATGAAGTTTATTATTAGACTTGTTCTACAACCAAAGGTACATTAACTAGGTATTATGTCATTTACTCTTGGTCCTACTTTGAGTATTGAGGCATGTTGACCAAATAATGGGCCAAATGATCTTGGCTTGTTCCCCCAATTGAGTATTTAAAGGTGGATAAGGATTTATCTCACAAATGACATCATCTCTATAGGGGTCTTGAAAAAAGTCTTCTTGTGCATCCACATTACTATACATTGGATTGGACATGACACCACTATGAGTATAGTGAGACATGCTTATATCAATGGTGAATGTTTCATGACAAAAGGGTTAAGAGTTATATAAACTCTAAAAAATAATTTATAAGAAGACAAAAGGTTCAAACTTGATCTAACTTGATTAAAGGGATGGAGTTGTATCTCCAAAAGGTTTATGCTAAAATTTGGTACAAAATAAACTAACATCAAATGTCTAATGTTAAATGTCTCACACAAAAAGGTCAAGAGGATGAAATAAAATTAGAATGCCAAACTCTAGGATCAAAGTGTTCTCAACAAGTCTAATCTAGGAAAATAAAGGTTGCTAGGTCTTTTGGCCAAACATGGTGTCAAAAGCTAGGCTCAAACAAAGGCATGTGCTAGGAGTTTTGAAAAAAAAATCACAAAAGCTAGACTTAAAAACAAGGTGAGATATTTAATTTAATAAATATAAAACACTTTGGCATAGACTAGGAACTCTAATTTAGACATAAACTTGGTCAATTGGTATAAGGCATGAATTAAAAGGCATTTGGAGATAAACTATTTTCTCCCAAATAAAGGCACAAATAATAGTTTTCAAATTTGGGTAAATAATTAACCTAAGTTACATAACCCAAAAGAGAAATATCAATGTCTATGACTAAATTAGACAAGGCATAAATATAAATCAATCAATGTTTGGATTCGAACTTGTCAAGGTTAATTAAAAAATCAAGTTAAAACATTAGGATTATTTGATCAAACAAACTAGATAAAGGTGAATAGCATAATGGTACTAGACAAAGACCCCTAAGGCACACATGGATTGGTTCAAAACTTAGACTCTATGCAAAATAAGTCTATGAAATTATTCGAGTAGCGTAATGGTGTTATTTTGATCTAAAGGTATGATTGATGGTTTATTTCAAGACTCCAAGTCAAAAAAATTTCAATAGATTGGGCAGTGTAACATTACCCTTTCCAATCAAGTGACACACACACATAAATATTTGACAAAGTATAACGAAAAAGTATGGTGTTAAATGGGTAGCATAATTCCTCCTTAAAAAATAGATTTATATGGACACAAAACTCATTTTGATGTGGCATAAATAAACAAATTTAGACTCAAAACGACCAAGTAAAGGAAAATACAAAATACAACTAAGTATAATGTCATAGATCCCAAAATTGACAAGGTTGCATCGTATCATTGAATTCTATCTATATGCGTGCTCTTTGGAGGATTATAAGTGTTAATCCAAAAATAAAAGTGCATGAAGTAGTAGGTTTTTTACACTCCCCTTCTCCCAAGAAATTATACTATGACATAGAACTTTAGGCTACTCACACTGCATCAACGATATGTTCATGACAAGTGGGGTTATTGTAAAAATTAATTTTTTTACCATCTATATGGTCTCAAGTGTGGTTAACACTCGAGATACCTCATATCAATTGAGTTCATACTAGCTAACTTACTATACAAGGGTATATTCCTTTACATAGTAATTTCATCCATGTACTTCTTAATGGAATCCCATGGTTAACCAGACCTAACTCAAGTTTTTATTATGATTGGAGAGGTTAGATTCTCAACCCCCTATAAACTATAGTATACATGCCTTGATTTATATACCCCACCATGGAGTGGGGTTGAAATAATGTCGAGAGATGAAACCCCAGGTCAAATCTTCCCTAAATAACTCATGAAGAGGCTATGAACTCCCACTCACAAGCCAAGTTGCATAAAATAAATGAATGAGTAAAAAGACTTTAAAGGTTATGTCTAAATCACCTAAACCATATGGGTTTTAGGGAGAGCCTTAAAAAAACAAATTTCATGCCTTGGACAAAGTTACAAATTTCAAGTAAGAAGTGATTTTGGTCATCCAAGTTCCCTAAAGGGGATGGGGGGAGAGCATACATGCACTCTTCATTTTGTGAAAAATAAACAAGTATAAATGATCTATCATAAAACAAACACTTTTTAAAAACTTGAAATTTAAGCAAGTGTTAATTTTATGCACCAAATTGAGATGTTTGTGAAGTTTTTGGCCCCTTGGACTTAGTTGCAAACTTTGAAAACTTTCACAAAACAATATAAGTATAAACCATCTAAATTCATTTTAAGCACCAAATGGAAGTTTTCAATAATCAAACATGTTCAAATTTGGAACTTTTCCATTCATGACCTACAATTTTTAAAGGGTTTATTTTTTATTTGAAGCACATTTTCAAGTTAGAAAATAAGTTTTAAAATGCAAGCTCTCGGGTTTCTCTAATAGATATCCACGTCGATTAATAGTGACCAATGTCAATTAGAAGGCAATCGATGTCTGTCAGTTTTACAAAGAACCAATACCAATTACAACAAATTAATGTTAATTGACTAGAATTGATTTTAGTTACCTATGAACCCATAGGGAAAATAAAATGATGTGAAAAATGTTTGTTAGCCCAAATGATTATAAAAACTCTAGAAAACCTACAATAAAATGATGAGATAGAGAGCATACAAGTTAATAAAACCAAGAAAATCAAGCTATAACCATCAAGAAAACTCAAAAATCAGGTTTATCTATGTATTATTCCCTACACACTAACCAATTCCAGTTATGCTAGGACCATTTTTGGTTAGGGAAAACTGAATTGAACACTATGTAAATTGTGTATGACTAAAAAATAGAATACAAAAAAAAAAGTTAAAACTCCAATTTTTAAGATGGTCAAGCATTCATTTAAAAATTTAAGAGTTGAACTTTAGTCTCCTTGATATGTAGGATGATTTAGTCCCCACCAAGCATGTCATTTGTGATCATAGGAATCCAAGAAGGGAGGTTAGTATAATGTTAGAACAAGTGAATAAAACTCAATAAAAACACACTAACACTAACACTTACAATCCTAGATCTTAGGGGTGAGCTTAATGAATAGAATAAAAATGGAAAGCACAACTAAAATGAAAAATACACATAATCTCTTACCTTCCTTGAGAGTTACAAATGCATTTTTGAGTGGCTTTCTCAGTTTGTGCTCAAAGAGTCTTTGACAATGGAGTTTGTGTATCTCCTTCTCTATTTGGCACCATTGTGGCTTGTGTTAGCTTGATGTGGCTTGGCTCAATATTTTGACATTATAACACTATTTATATGAATCTCATGTAATGAAACCTACATTACAACTCTACAATTTCCAAGCTTGGAATTTAATAAGAAATGGCTTGTATTTATAGGCTTAAGAACTAACCCCAACCCAAGGTGAGTTAATGTGGAATTAAGGCTTGAAATGGGTTCAAACCTAACCTAGGTGAGTCAAATATAATCCAAATATATTTAATAGTATTCAAGTAATAATTATTTTTAATGAATAGGCATGGGTCTCATTTTAGGATATTTTCCAAAAGGCTTGACAACTTTCAAAGGTGATCATGAAAAGCTAGGATATTTCATATTTTTGAATTTATTTTTTTATTTATTCACTAATTTCATATGGATAATTTAACTAGGCATTTAATTTAGTTTATATTATTAATTAATTTTGACTAGTCATTTATATCTTTCAATATTTGATTTAAGTTCATGTGACCCATTTAATAAGTCCATAGGCCAAATTGACTGTTGTGATGCCACAGGATGATTAGGGATGAATATTTGAGAGGTTATTATTGTGTAAGATATGATACCATAATTAGGGATGAATCAAAATGAATATGAAATTTTATGAATGAAGCATAAGCAAATTTGGGTTGTTTAGTGATTCATAAGCCTAGTTGCAATGGTTGGTAGGAATCAGTCTGAAGTGCAGCTAAAGGCTAGTGGTGGCCAGTTTTAGGTGTCTAGAACCTTCACCAATGGAAATGCATCCTATGGATAGTATACATTACTCCTCTCCATATGTATAATACCTTATTTAGGAGATCTATGGTCTATTGGTCAAGGTGTTTCATATTCAATAGGGTGCCATTAGACCATCTCATGCCTTAGATTCTCATGTTCTTATACATATACCTTTAACACAGCATATAGTGGTAATTCATTTTCCATCCATATTTTTGTCACCCAAGATTATTTTTTATGATGGTAAAGTTGACCTAGAGCTTCATCTATGAGCTTTCCATGAAGCATGTTTGGATTATGTGTCTAATGATTGGCTTCTCACTAATTTATTCCCTCATAGTTTAAATGACTATACATTAAAATGGTTATATGATCTTCCTAATCAATCCATCATAGCATTTATTATTTTTGTAGATGTGTTTTTGGCACATTTTTTTATCAACATCAGTGATAAGGTTGCCTAAGCTCAAGTTTCTCAACTCAAAGAAAGATCTAATGAGCCAATAGTTGAATATGTCTTATGATATAAAACTATATTAGCAAAGATGACTAGCCCCAAGGCAAATAAAAAACTGTATGACATATTCAAGCATATTTTATTATTAACATTACATGAATATATCCTATTCAACCAATTTCCATCATTTATAGATCTATGCCACACAATTAAGGAATGTGAAGTCAAGCTTCTCTCACAACTGGATCATATTCAACTAATAAAAGTTTTAATAATCCCCCATATAAGGTGAGTCCCACTAGAAATAAGAGTGATAAAAAAATAATAGTTAATGCAACTTCACAACCACCTCCTTACATGGTTTTCTCAGCTCCTCCAAGGAGACTTTTTACAAATCTTATTGAATCACCAACTCATGTTATTCAATAACTCTTGGAATGTAACATCATATTTATCACTCCCATAAAAGAGGGTTGATATGACTAGGCCTCTTCCAAAGAGTTGTGATTCCAATGAATTATATTACTATCACAGGGTACCAAGCCATACTATAAGCAAATGCATCATCTTGAAACATAAAATGCAAGATTTGATAAATGTTAATATCATTGATATCGACACTCCTACAAAGGCACATAAACCACAACCAATGGAGGCAAAAGCATTGAAAATATTTTTATATCTATTTCCAAAACATATAGCTAATGAGATAGTAGGAACTTTAGGATTTCATTATACTTATTAGGCACATCTACTACCAGCTTATTATCATACTCATATATTGTACACACACCCTTTACATAATATCATTAGTGTGTATCATACTACAGTATCATCTAGACCTCTCATCACTTTTTCAGAGCATGAGATAGTTGATGATGACATAAATTTATACACACTCTTTGTATAAGCTTACATTGATCATCATCTTATTCAGAGTGTAATGGTTGACAATGGGTCAAGTATTAACATGTGTACTATCACACTTATACAAAACTTGGGTTATTTAAATTAGAATATTTCTTAGACAAATACAATTATTCATGGCTTTAGTGGCCATGTTCAAATCTCCATTAGGGAGATAATACTTCCATTATAGGTTGGTCCTACACATGTGGCCACTAGATTCATAGTCATACCTAGTGCTAGAACATTTGATATGTTATTGGGTAGGCCTTGGATATAGAAACTTTGGGATATCCCATCCACCATACATAGATGTCTCAAATATATACATGATAATTAGGTTGTTGTATTTTAAGACTTTCCATATGATTATCCTTTACCTATTCCACAACTAGTTATATAATAGACACCAGTTATTATTTAGCACACAGAGTCTATTAGCACACCTCTGATATTAGTTGAGTCACTAGTGCAAGTGAGGTCCACTCAAATGGTATTACCACATACACATACTCTCCGATGGAGACCTATATTAGATAGATCCCTATGTTAGAGACATGTGAATTCCAAAGAACCTCTCTCTACCCCATTACCACATAGACCAATGTTACAACATAGATCATTCACTCTAGTTAAAGCTTCTACTACCATATGGGTTCTCAAGAGTCCCACAGTTCATAGGCTAGTTCAGTCAGCTTCACAGATTCATGACCCCACTCCATAATTATATTTATCTATAGATCACTCATTACATATATAATATATTATACCTCATTTCACAACATGTATGATCACTCTACCTCTCTTTGATATAGGACACATTGATTACGAGTCTCTTGCAAGACTCATCAGTTAGTATTATCTCTCCTCTTATACATAGCTTATACTTAAAAAACACAAAAATAATAAAATAGTTAAAAATACAAAAACCTAACAAATATTTCTCAAAAAATACAAAATTTTAGATTGTATGTATTTCTATGTTTACATTCCTTATATTTTCCAAGTACTACATTTGTTATCATGCTAGTCTAGTCATTTTTATCATACATACATGCTTCACTTATTCATTTTTGAGTGATTTTAGATTACTACAAGACTCAGGTACTTTACATAGATCCATATTTGCTACTATATACCTAGTGGGGCAACATACATAGCTTCAACATCAATACATTCACCTGTTGTGGGGCATCATACTACACAAATTCTAGTTTGCTAGGTTATATCTTTCTATACTCTATACCATAGATTTAGCATTGATTACATCTTGATATTGATCATCCCATACTACTTATATTTTTTTTGACTACCACTACTACAGACTTAAATTATGTACATATTTTCTCTTATACATATTTGTACCACATGTTCATGCATACTTTCATTTCTAGCTTTCTTAGTTTAGATTTGATTATGTCTCTTTACTTCTACATCTATTAGAGGGAATTTGATTATGCCATTATTCTATGTATATATGCCAATTATTATAATTGTGTTTATGCTATGGACATGTTCCCATGTCCTTGTGTGTGCCTTCTTGATTGTGTATGTGAACATTTAAACATGTCCTTTCATGTGACTCTAAGCCAACCTTGTTTTCTCTATGCATATGTGGACATTTGAACATATCCTTATATGTATTTATTTATCAAACTTAGCAACATGTGCCCATGTCCCTTGTATTTTTACCCCTTCACCTAATTTTCATACCTCATGTGTTTGTAAGTATGCTCTCATGTATGCCTCATGTCCATGACAATTGTTACACTTACACTCAATTTTTGGTGCCATGAGGGACCTCATGCATCCCCCTTACTCCTTGGGTGCCTTGATGGACATTATGCCCCATCCACATAGGTAGTTACTCAGATTTTTTTGTTCATATACATGTTTACATTATTCTATCTATCTTGACAACCATGTGAATTATAGATCTAACATACGTCACACATTACCAACTTATGCTCAAATTATCTTACATTCTAATGTCATGTATATGGATTATATTGGTTTATCATGCATATATCATATATTTTTAATCTAACACAAATGATTTTAAGACCTTAACCTATGAAACACTCTTCATTTGTTAATTATTAGTTTAAGTTGACTTAATAATATGTAAGGGTGGGATGAATGTGTGTGACTCTCCCCATTCATTCGGTATCTAGGGATGAGTGTGGCTCACTCAAAGGAGATTATATATGAGTTATATATTATTTGAAGGATTTGGAAGTTTCCACCTTGAAGTGGATTATCATTTATTCTATTATATTTCATTTATAGTATGACTTATTACTTTAATTAAGAAATCTCATTACAAGTGGTATTGGAGCATCAATTTTGGCATAGAATTTTGTTTCCACTATATATAGCAAACCTTTGTTAATTTTTTTGAAATAATTTTACCAGAGTTAGATAATCATATGAGGAGTTTACATTAAAAATTTGATATTTGAATATTTATTTTGAAGAAGTTATTACATTTTTACTACCTTTCATAAAAATTCTCTATAGTCCACAATTTAAGGAATTTTTTTAATTTTCTTATATTTTCAAAAATCTTGAATAAATTTAGGGTAGTCCATTATTTTTTTTTCATATTTGGGGCTGAAATTATTTGAAAATTTCTTGGTCAAAGTTAGGTCAATGGTGAAAATTAGGTTCGACATTATCAATCCTATTTATGGTAGGACCACAAAATAAGGGTAGGGGAAAGCGTGTTGAAACTCTAGGGAAAACTTATAAAAAATAATATTTAGATTCATAAGGTGGATATATGGTTATGATATTTTATAAAATTGATCTTAAATTGAGTCATTTGGTGTACAATATGCAAGGCATATAAATTAGTATGTAGTTTATAATCAGAGATAATGAATAAAGTAGATTAGATCAATCAATGCTTGGATGATCTCATAAACAAACTTTGTAAAAATATGAATGTTTTTAAACATACTCAAAACCAACCAAAAATAATTAATACTTAGTCCAATCAAGGTGGATCTTTGGGTCCAAATATTTCACAACCCAACCTAGTGGATCTTCAAGCCACTCCCAAACAAATCCAAATCCACCATATGTAAGCAACTTGACTCTAAAAGTCAAAATGCATAAGTTTTATGTGAAGGATCCCCTTAATTGCATAAACTAAATGGATAATTTTTTTGATGTACATCATATCTCATGTGGACAAAAGTTTATTATGGCATCCTTTTATTTGGAGTGAGAGTCATTTATTTGGTATTATTGGATTTGTGCTCAAAATAAAAAGAAGGGGCTTAATTTTACTTGTTCAATGTTAATGGATGAGATACAAATGTGCTACCATTATAGTGTAATAGAAAAATAATTTATCCAATTATTAAATCTATGAAAATTGGGTTCAATAAAATATTATATTCAACAATTTCTAAACTTGTCTTTGAGGGTGGATGATATCTCAAATGATAACATGAATGATCTCTTCTTGGGTGCTCTGAAGGATATAATCAAATTGGATGTTTGAATGTTTAATCCACACACTATATCTAAATCCATGTCATGTACTTTTATGGAAGAGGAAATAGATATGGTAAACTAAAGAGATTTCACTACTACTGAAGAGTGTTTGGGTCCCACACAAACCTTCCCTCAGCCTACAATATTGATTCCTTACCAAACTATATAGAAATGAAAAAAAGGATTATGTTTAAATTATGATATAAAATAGATCAAAGGTCATAAGTATGTTTATAATAAATTATTCTACATTTTAGGGTCCAATGATGATGAAGCCAATGCAACCAAATGTAGTAAAGAGGAAGATGTGCCCAACTCAAATTCTAGTAACATTTATACAAAGCCATATGGAGTTTTTCAATGTTAAGGGGAACATTTTTTTAAGAAATGGGGCATGTTAATTCATTAGCCTATGACACACTCTTAATTTATATTTACATTCATTAGTTAATTATTACTTTAGGCCTACTTATCAATATGGATGAGAAGAATGGGTGTAACTCTCCCCATTAATTATATATATAGGGATGAGTGTGTCTCACTCAAAGGAGGTTATATGTGAGTTATATCTTAATGTAAGTATTTTGAGGTTTCCCTCTCAAAGTGGCTTATCATATATTATTTTAAATTTTAGTTATATTGTGATTTATTCCTTTAATTATGAATAAAGTTCATTACACTTGATGTATATCTTTTATTTTGAGGATAGTTTTTTCACAGGTTTAATAAATCTCATCAAAAGAGGGGTAATTCATAGGGGTTTTTCACAAATATCAAGCCACATTATTACACTCAAAACATATTTTTTAGCATGCATACATAAATTATAGATCACAAAATTAGGAAAACATAATGTAAAATAGTAAAACATGTATCATTTTTAGTTTGGTATAGGAAAAACATATAAAGACACTAGCATGGAACATAGGACACTAACATAATATGTTATTATCTAAGGGGTCATGCTACTATCCAGTATCTCCAAAAATAGTAATTTATAGAATGGATAGAAAGGTACAATAGTTACAGTTCAGGTTTGCATAGTATCAATCATAGATTATTAGATATGCTTAATTTTACATAGAATCATACCAATTACTCAAATTGGGGGAATCATGCATGTCATGATCACTCCAATTTTAGTTTTAGATATATATTACTATAAGTCATTCTAGAATCCATATTCATAGATATCAAAACTGGGGGCATGTGCATGGCACATTATTTCAATATTCTTACGTTTACACCAGTTGATCAGATGGAGTGATAAAATCCATGTCATTCTCTAGGTTGTTAATTAAAACAACATTTTCACCTATTTTACACCATATATATACCTTACCCCATCTACTATGATTGAAATTATCAATTAGTCCCTCAACTATATACCTGAGTGCTTGAGATGTCCCTGGGTTGTTTTCCATTTTAGAGTTTCTAAGCAGCCCTAGGGCCATCCTACATAGTTTTAGTTACATCACATAGCTCTAATTACATTTCATAGTTTCATTTACATATGCATCTACTACACATGGGTAGTTAATGATGGATTCATATCCTATTTGAGTTCTTGAGTCACCTATATAGGAGGGTTAGACAAGCCATCAGTCCAATCCAATGTATTCATAGTTAATGATCCATCAAGTAGGGGTGGGTAATGATGGATTCAAAACTAGATTGAGTTCTTGAGCCACCCACACATGGGGATTGAACAAGCCATTAGGTCAGTCTAATCTATTCACTAATTTTATCACTAGCTACACACATAAAATGTCATTAGGTTTTTGCACTGGTTCTCATATCTAATGAGGTGTATTAATTCATTTCCTCTCTCTTATCTTTTTAATTAGTTTTATCTTTTCTTTTGATATTTCTTAAGTAGGGATTGATTCATTGATGTTTCATTTGTAGGACATGTAATGAAGAATGTTTCACATACTTAGACCTAGATTCATGGGATTAACCTCTTAGGTAAGTCTAGATATGTTTCCTTTTCTTTTATCCTATTCATTTCACTTTATTACATTTCTATAATAAAGGGGGGGGAGGGGGAAGCTAGTCATATAAAATGTCACTTGAGTGAAATGAGTGTTGTTTGAGACCACCATATCCCTAGCTTACCCCTAGACCTATATTAGGTCCTATCTCAATCCTTATCTAGATCTCATGTGCATTTAACCCATCTCAAGGTGTACCAAGAGTAGTCCTAGGACACCACATTTTACCACTTGGACACTAGCACACCATGCTAGTGACCAAAGGACCATTCTACTATCCCTTAGCACTTTTTTCCTCTAATGGGCATATTTACAATTGTTAAGACACCTTAAGGTCAACCTAGACCTATCCCACTTCTCAAAAATCACCAGATCATTATATATACACTAGATTATCCCTTTATTTACTAGATGGAGATCAAATGCAAATACTCATAAACAAACATAGAAATAGTTATTCAATTCATATAAGTGATATAAATAATAAAAATGTTGTAAGGTTATTTGAATTATATACAATCCTCTTTTTATATGCTATCCATTCTTTATATTCTACTATAAATTAGATATTCCCACTAATTTTAGGTCTACATCCTTAACCTACTCAAAATAAGCATCCTTCAATAAATACCACTCATTTTTAAAAACCAACATCTCAATTGCATGGGGATGGAGGACTTTATAATAAAGGAAGTGGATGTGCCATGGAAACCCTCTTGCATCAATGAGGAATTTTGAGGTGATCTTCATCATCCCAGTCTTTAAAAAAAATCCATAATATAACTTCACTTAATAAACTAGTAAGTACCTTGTGCTTATGTCAAAACATTTATAAATTCATTTTATTTCCAAATAAACCATATAATTTTAATAGAGAAGACTAACCAAAGATTATTAAAGAATAAACACATTTTTTCAAATTAAATATAACTAAATGCAATTTTTATCCATGTAATTTCTTGTGAAAACAACTCAGACCAAGGAGCAAGGAAATGTCCCAAATAACACCAACAAGAGGAAATAATAAAAAAACATGTTCAAAAGTCTATAAATCCCCATATAAATTAAAATATAGCCTATCGACAATAGAATTAATTCATATAAATGCCCATAAAAAGCTTTTGTTTGAAGAACAACCACCTAAAATAAGATTTTTAGATTTTTAAACATAAGGACCACACAATAGAAAATATATACATCTACTTAGGCATAGGATCAAAAAAGGATCACTTATTATTCAAGATAAGATATATATTTTAGGAGAACATGAGTTTAACATACAATTTCTTAGTAGCGACTTATCCTAATGAAGGACCTTTCACCCATTTAACATAATCCCATAACACCTTATTTTATACCATGATCAACCCAACACATGAGCTCTTAATTTCCTTAGACATAATTGTGTGGGTTCTAAGATGGGAGATTGGAATACTATATTTTATTATAAACTATACCTAAGAGAGATAAAAACCATAAGATTGAACATATTTGAATGTTTTAATCACCTTATAGATCTTATAAAAGATATAACACCCTCTTGTCAATGCAAGAAGAGAGTTATTATGCTTCAATATGCACTGGACAGAATTTTAGACATTGCACCTAGATCCAAACCCTCTAAAGAGATGTTTCACATTAACTACATACTTCACCATCTCCCATGCCTTCTAAAAATATTATAAGATAGTAAATCTTTCAACTCTAACTGAGAAGGAACCCACTACTATGCCCTTAGCCTATAACAAGTATTGGTATATGTGTAGTTGACTTGTGGCTATCATAAACTTTAATTAAGTCATATGATCATGTCTATAGATTTATATTAGTAGTATACCCAAAAGAGAAGTTTCCATAGTATAATTATAGTATATTTAAAAGGTCATGGTTAGTATTTAATCATCATATTATGAATTCTATTTTTATTGTATGGTTGTGGAGGTTTCACCCTCAAAGTGGCTCATCATTTATTCATAAATTTTGCTTTATTTTAGTCATAATGTGATATGTTATAATTATTCTACTTATTTTTAAAGTAATTTCATTAAAATTGGTATTATAGATTTGTTTTGGGTAAAATTGTAGGAAAAAATTTAATTTTTTAGAATCATTTATATCTTGAAAAATATTGTGAGTTTTTCTACAGTTTTTTTTACTAGAGTTGGAGAGTCATTTAAGGATGCTACAACTATTTTACTCTAATATTGATTAATGGTGAATATTAGTTTAATTAAGTTATAAGTTTAAAAGATAATTTAGATTATAAGATATGGCATTTAAGCATACATCTTAATATAAATGATTGACAATTGTATTCTTCTGATTTGATAAAAGCATATGCTAAATATGGAAAGTACTAAAGATATCATGATACTTAGATTTTATGGTTGATTTTCATATTGTGATTGTGTTATATAAGTTGAAATAATATTAATCATGCCTATGGTTCATTATATATAAAAATTAATATGTTTTTTACATTGGGTTGGTTATATAGGATTGGGTTAGTATTAACAGTTGATCTTGCTCTGATTTTTAGTTTCATCCAATGTATAACTTTAGCATAGTGATTTTATGGTCTCCCACCACAATATTTTCTTATCTATGTTTGTGATATTGAATCTTGATGATGTGTGTAGATCCATAAATCATCCTCCTTTACCTTGAAACCCTAGATGTGCTTGTGAGGGATAGAAACTTGTAAAAATGGGGGAAGTTAATGAGCTGAGTTGATTGACCATTGCCTACATATCCAATACTCTTAGAAGGGAAATCAAACCACATGCAGTTGTCCCACTAGTATGATTGTTAAATTATATCCTATGCTATGTGTATGAAAATAATGATTGACATTTATACTTTACATTATTTGCTTTGACCTAGATTTTGGGTGCTTCAAACTTGGCTTGTGGCTACTCCTACTGATGAATTTTTTTTTTTGAAGAATAGGGTAGATTTTCTCTTTGTGTAATAGTGTAAATATTGATCACAGCATAAGTAATAGATCCCTTGTGAATGAGACCTTGATTTGTTTATATATGGATCTAATTGAATAATTATCATGCCACCAACAAGTTAGGATTAGGGGTTGACCCTAATGATGGGTTTGATTTTATAAAATATCCATTGCTAGGAGTGAGATGGTTTTGACTAGTACAGGTCATTATCAACTGATTATAATGATCATAACTGTCAAAACTAACCCATGTATAAGTGGACTACTTTGAGAGTCTATATATGTCTATGCATGATATTTAGTAGTTTTTGAATAAACAACGAGGTTCATATAGGTGTGTAACTATAGAACAAAAGGGTTGACTCATAAGATAACATGAAATTATGAGAGGATGGTGAATTATGACCTTGTTTGGGTGCTCAAGCCATGCATCATAAATTTGTGTTAAGTTTATCATTGTCAAATATTGAGTGTATATATTATTATCTATAAAAATAAAAATTTAGATCTTGGTAATAAATTTTGAGTGAGTTACTATAGTTTTAGGTTTTTTCATAAATTCTCTCTATAGTGAGAATTTTATGGGTTTTTTTTATTTCTTTACATTTTTTAAAAATCTTGGAAAATTATTGCATGGATCTATTCTTTGAATTTTTTAATTTTATGTCAACATAAGTCAAAAATATCTTGGTCAAAAAATGATCAAAGGTGATAATCAAATTAAGCATTGTCTAGTCTTGATATGTCAAGAACATAAACTAGGAGCCAAATGCAAGGGTACCAAAACTCTAGGTAAAACTACTAACAAAGATGAGATAGAGTCAAAAATGGGAATTAATGGATTTTTTATTCTAGGGTTTTCTTTGATATTGTAGATACCCAAATTTGGTACAAGCCTTGTTTCATAATGCTTTTAGGCAACTTTGTATGTATATATTGCAAACTATGAACTAAGAACTTACTATCACATTTTTCATGGTATTTTGATTGTCTTATTGATTCTATTTGGATATATGACACATTTGTCCTATCATCATCAAGTTGATTTACCATACTATAGATATATTTGGCCCTTTGTTTCATCTCAGAGTCTTTTTAGGTCTTGGTTTAATTATGACAAATATGGTCATTCAATACTGACCAAATATGATATAACTAAATCGAGACCTAAAAAGACTTGAAGATGAAATAAAGGGCCATATATCTCCATAATATGGTAAATTGAGCTGATAATGAAAAGACAAAGGTGTCATAAAATTAGTAAGATGATCAAAATTAAAAAATAAATGGTGTACTAAGTACTTAATGTACTTTAAATTCTATACATACAAAGTTTTTTAAAAGCATTGTTAAATAAGGTTTGTACCAAATCTAGGTATCTACATTGTCAAATAAAACCCTAAAAATTCTAGGGAAAGCTCCTAACAAAGAGGAGATGGAGTTAGAAATGGGAATTAGTGAATCTTTTGTTCTAGTTAAAAATCCTAACAAAGATAATATGGAGTCAGAAATGGGAATTAATGGATATTTAATTATAGGATTTTATTTAATGGTGTAGATAACTAAATTTGGTACAAACCTTGTTTCATAATGCTTTTAGGCATTTTTTTATGTATATATTTCAAATGGTGAAATAAAAACATAGTGGCACATTTATTTTGGTCTTTTGATCATCTTATTGATTTTATTTAGCTATATGATACCTTTTTCCTATTATCATCATCTTGATTTACCATATTATAGAGATCTTTGGCCCTTTATTTCATTGTATAGTTTTTTTAGGTCTCGAATCAATTCTATCATTTACAATCAACATCAATTTCTGATACTAACTAAAGATGATAGAAGTGACCCATGATTTTTTTTTTTTTTAAATTAAGAATATTTCACTTTATGAGAATTATTTTGGGCACATTTAAACTTATTTTAGTTAGATTTTGCATGACACTAGGTCCTTAATTAAAATTTTGAGGCTACTATGTATACAAAATAATTGTATGGTATTTTGGGACAAGAACTTTATATTATCAAGAGTTAGACAAGATTACATATTATACCCACTTAATTATTATAGATAAATATGAAGTTTACAAAGGTCAATTTTTATATGCATGTTTATACCAAGGGTAAGAAAGGAGAAACATCTTGACTTCCATCCATAATTACATACACACGTTAATGGTAGAACTACATTTGATTTTTAACCCTCTTCATAGTATTAGAAATGTAGTGTAGTTTTTGATCAATCAATGGGGATTGACCAAGGTTATTCCAACTCAACCCTTTTGCTTGACATCCCCATTGAATATTGGATTACTTATGCAGAACTTAGATTTGATCATATACGTGCACCCACATGATTATAAAAGTGATAAAAGGTATAGAAAATCATTATAGACACAAGCACATTATCCTTCAAGAAAACATAATCTCTCTATATTCAAGTTTAGTACCAACCACTTTACATTAGTATAAACTATCTATATGAAGATAACTTGATGAAAGTGACCAGGAGATAATAGATAGAAATGAATCATACACATAACATTTACACAATCTTGTGATGTGGCATTTATATTTTTAGAGTTCAAAATAACATGGTAAACAAGCTAAGAGCCTCCTTACCTTTTTTTGTACATCTATTGCTAGACCAGTTCTAATGTGTACTTATGTATATTTTGTGTATATAAACTAGTTATTATATTAATTTCTATCATATGCATATTTTTAAATTCAAATTGGGGTAAAACATATTTTTGAACCTATTATCAATTAAGAGTGTACCCTTGAGAGAAAGTGTGTTGTTTCTTACTCCTACTAAAACATGGAATCTCTCCTATGTGTGGGTGACTTTGGAAGGGAGAGAATCTCTAGAGAGGACTTGTTCCCTTGGTGCTCTCACTAAAACTTATTCTTAAACATACTATCTACTGATTCTAGAAATGAAATAGGTGAAAAAGACACTGTTTATAATGAAATTGTAAGTGAAACTAGAAATGAAGCTGATACACCAATATTATATGACCACTTATGTTTTAAATGGACATTCTTATGAAAGAAATAATCTTTCACACATTCTCTACACTCCATAAATGACTTATAAAATAGTGTTTCAAAAGAAGGACTTGACAAACTCAGGTTTTACAAGGAAATAATTTAAAGGAACTGAATTCACATCCAATGCTTATAGAATATTTTATTTTGACACTTAATATGACCTATATAACATCAAATATCCTTCATGAAGGTATACAAACTGGACAATAACATAGGAAAACAATGCTTCACAATGTTATATTTATGGCAAACACATAAACTTCACCAAAAATCTAAAAATTGAGGAACAAAAGATTCTTATTTCTCTCAAAAGGTGAGTAAAAAATTTGGTAGCCTTTCATCACAACCAAAGTCAAAGAGTGATAATTAACATTTTGTAAAATGAGTACTATTGACCATTTTCCCCATAGGCCAAAATGGATCAACCCCCTATAGTTAAAACCTTGTATAGGGGCCTTTTATAATGTTATATGGTATGTTTAATCTCATTTGATGTCACTTCATATGACATTCCAAGTTTTTTCCATGGTCTAGCTTAGTCCTTATGTCTTTTGGTGGCTTAAGGGTCAATTTTTTTTATCATATATGCAACTAGTAAATTTTCATGGTGTTGAGCAGTTGTAAAAGTAGGTCTAGAAAAGCCTAAGGTTGCACTCAGGAGATATTTCAAATATTGGCCAAGTGTTAGAGCATTAAAAATTCCTTCAGAGGAATTGTCCACATAAATCCCACATCAAAAGTATAAGGCATATTTCCCTCAGAGAAATTATTCCACTTTTTTGGCTAAGTGTTATTTCTTTTGAGAGTTTTGTTTCTAGTATTTTGGGCTAAGTTTCAAGAATTGTTTCAGATAATTTTTCCAAAATAATAATCCCAAATGGAATTTATTTGGGAAAATAGACCCTAAAAAAATCTCAAAAGGTGTTTCTTTGAGAAGTGGACCTTTATAAAACTACTGAAGGGTATCCTTTTCAAGATAAATGTTAGATTTCTTTTGGGAAAATTGTCTACAAAATTTTCTCAAAGGCATAATTATTTTGAGGAAAATGTTTGGAAATTTTTTCAAAGGAATGAATTATTTTGAACAAAATTTTTGAAGCAAAAGATAAGGGTTATTTATTTTAGGAAAATTGTCCAAACAATTTTCCCAAAGGGTCATTCTACAGGAAAGTGGTCTAATACACTTTTCTCTAAGGGTAATTTTCAAAGAAAAGTGTCCCAAAAACTTTTCTCAAAGGTTTTTTTCTTCATCAAAAGGTCCAAAGTATAATTTTCAAAGGGTCTTTTCTCAGGAAAATGGACCAATGCAAAATCTCTCAAGGGCATTTTCAAAGGGAAATTCTAAGGCCATAATTCTTTTGAGAAAATTTCCCCTTGATAATTTCCCCATAGGTCAAACTAGTTTAGACAGTTTATCTAATACATAGCTTGAAAATAAGGATTTGAATGGAAGAAGTAGTTTAGGATCTCATTTTTCTCAAAAGGCTTTTAAGACACTTTGGGTTCACTTAAAGTGTAAATTACCATTTACTAAGGACAAGACCAGATATACATAGCCCCATGGGATACCAAGAATTATTGGAATGGCTTAGAAGTGCATAGGATCCAATTGGTTCTTCATTGTGTTCATTAAGATATTTGAGCCTAGTAAAAAAAATTTAAGTAAGCACTTTGTTGACATCACCATTATAACGTGTAGATGAGTCAAGGAAAATTGGTTATATGGGTTTATTAAAATTTGTGCCAAGTTTTATGTCCTCCACCAAAGTACATCAAAATTTACGTAGGTCTAAATTTAACCCCTCAATCACTTTTTGTGTGTTTTCCCATACTTAGCCATTTTCAAGAAGGTTCTAGCAGATTTAAGTGAGCATATTCAAAAAGCTATATCTCATAGGTGTGGTAGTTTTAGGATAAAATGCTCATATGGGTTTCTTTATCTTAGTACCTAGTTGATACACGCTAGGATTTAGATCATCCATCGAAGCATGATAGAAATTATGCTTGTGAAAAGTTGGCTCCTCAATCAGATTTTACTAAGTTTTCCATACTTAGCCAAATGAGCTTGAATGTCACCAGGATGTCACATAGAGGCATTTAAATAATCTAAATTATGCATTTAATATCTACACTCATAATGCTCCCAAGACTAGTGGATCAAATGGGTTAATTCCCTTTGTCTTTAAGAACATATCCTAAAATTTTGGTGCCTCTATAACCTTTACACTTCAAGTTATAAGCCTTCAAAGTTAAATTCACAACATAAGATGTTCACGCTGACTTCAAAATTAATTCCCAAGAAATAACCATTATAATTCAAAAGGTAGGATCTTATGGTGTGGATCAGTCGATCAAAAATCTAATGGCATGATCTCAATTAATAGGGAATGGACCTAGGTAGATCAATGGCTCATGTTCAATCATGGATTTAGATCTAACGACATACGAGAAAGTTAATGAGTTAAAGAGCTCAAGATTTCTTCACATGGTATAAGAGCATGAAGTATCAAACTGATAGTAGGATCCTAAGATAAATTCATGATTTACAAGTGGTATAAGCATATTTAATCATGAAAATCAAGATCAATAGAGAAAGGTGAATCAAGAGATCGATGATCCGAGCTAGTTTTCAATAGCTAATTAGATGAAGGAAAGACTGAGTGACTTCTACAAAGGTCAACAAAGTAATCTTTGATAGCACAAGGTAAACAAAAGGTATGGATCCAAGTTTGAGCATGGTTTAGTTTGAACCAGATCCAACATTTCAAAGGATGCCATTAAGGTAGACATGTAGATATCAATGATTTCATCTCTAAAGGCCAACTACATAAAATGGACCCTTTTCCTCACCATTCAACACAATGGTGAAATAACAAAGAATAGTTAGCACCAAGATAAAACCCTAACAAATTGATCTGATTATTCTAACTATATTAATGTTAGAACCTGACTTAGAATAACTTGACCCCATGATTGTAACCATTAGGGAAGATAAAAGAGGGAATATTTTAATTGTGTAACCACTTGAAGTGACCTAGATCAATAAAAATGTTTGAAGGAACATCATTTATAGAAGTAGTTGTAACTATGGTTCAAACATTTGAATTGATTGATTCCCCTTTTTAGTGCCAAGTCTCCCTTTCTCTTGCTACCTTTCTTCTATAAATATAGTTATTAAGCTATTATAAAACACCACCACACCATGTATGGTGAATCCCTTCTATATTGATGTTATATTATATGCTTTAACATTAATACAAGTATTTTTTTGAGTTTTTAACAATTGTCTAATTTTACAAGTGATGTATGGTGATGAGGAGTGATAATTCTCTATCCTTCCTTCCCTTATCCTTTCATGTTTAATCAAGATTTCCTAGTCTAATAGGTCATATAGAGTGTATTCTAGTGTTTAAAACTTTTTCAAGTGTACAACTATCCTTGGAGTGTGAAATCTGCCCTCTAGTATATTTACCTTGTGTTGTTGTTCACATCTTGCCTTTATATTGAAATACTCATGTTAGAATCTATTAGAACTTAGAAACCAGTCTGTATGTTTTGTTTCATTGTGATATAAATATGATGTTCATGTGGAAGACATTCTTGGTGCACCACCTCCTTTAGATTAAGTTCAATTTATGCACTTTTTAACTCTTTTACCCTATAATTAAGCACTAGTTTGAGTGATAAACAATTCACGATATATTTAGAGAGATAGCCCTTAAACCTATAGGCTCATTTCTAACATAAGTACACCCACATGTTTGTAAATGTTCCCAAGTTACCCAAATCTATAAGAGGCCTAAACAAAATCTTATAGGGTACAAGATTTGGTGAAAATAGTTTTTGTATGCTCGGTGGGACCCCATTATCTTCAAGATAACTTATCAAGGTGAATGTTGGTCTTGACAAACACCAGATTCAAATTGTTGTGTTACTCAAAATTTAGTGACTCCTTAGAGTAAATTTGGTTTTAGACCATTATTTTATTATAAAATTGCCTTCATAATTTATGGTCCTCATTAGGTCATTCTCTATTAGACCATCCAATCCTATTAATCCACCCATTCAGTCAAAGATCCCTCTTACAATTTAGTATCCATAGCATAATCTACCCTTTGAAGAATGAGTAAATTTTTATAGAGAGGAAGAAGAGGAAGAGGTTGAAGATGTTGAAGATATTAAATAAGAAGACATGGCTATATCTCATGTTTTCCCTACCTTCAACACTCATAATCCAATCCAAATTTATGTTTATGATGTCATCCCTCCTAATCCCACAAAATGTGTGCCCATATTCAATGGTGAGAGCCATATCACACCTAATGATCACATTAGAGATGTTTCTAACTTTTACAGTTTCCAAAATATTATTAAAGAGAACATTACCATTAGGCTCATTTCCATGTACCTTAAATGGAAGGCTCTTGAATGGTATAGAACTCTATAAGGTGGATGCATCACAATATGGGATGAGTTTGGAGTGTTTCTGACTTCTAGATTTGGGAATGAAAGTGACCATGTTTCTCTCATACATCATCTCAATGTGATATAAAGGGCACCCAAAGAAAAAATGCATGACTTTAATGAAATATTTCATAATAATTGGCATAGGTTGCCTCCTCATATGAGACCACCTTATATTTTTGTGTTCCCTACTTAAGATTCATTTGGATTGAAATTATCATCATGTTTCAATCTATTGGAGGATCCACCCTCCCTGAAGCATATGAGCTTTCTATCAAATCTAAAAAAAATCTCATCCAAGCTAGAAAATTGACACCTAAAGTGTTTATGCCTCCTTTATCTTATGCTTATACTATTATTCCATATGTATCCCAAGTTCTTAATGTCAATACCAAAACTAAGGTGGCTCCTAGGCAAGTAAAAAATAATGTTGATTGAAAACCAAAGTTCCTAGCCTTAGAAGCTCAAAATAGATAGGCTAATGTGCAACAAGGTGCTTATCAGAACCCTTATACCTATCAAAAATAGTATGGTTATTAAAATATAATAGGGATAATCTAATGGCAGCCTAATACCAATAAGCATGCTAATACATAAAATCCTAATGCTACCACCAATGTAAAGGAGGTGGTACTAGTTTAAAGCAATTTGGTACAAGTAGAAGATTGGTAGCAAGACCAATTCATGGATGCCAACTAGAATGGAGAACAATATTTAGTGTCTCATAGGGTAGTTACTCCCCTCCTATTAAATTATCATGAGGTGATGATGAAATTTAATTAGGGTTGGTAACCTCAAGGAGAGATCTTCACCAATTTTCTAGTTGAAAACACTTTTGTGTTAAATCAAAGAGCCTTTATTGTAGATAAAAGTAGGGCCAAGAGGAAGTCTCTAGGAAGTGGTAACAACATGCTTATAGGCTCAACCAATCCTCCTACA
Source organism: Torreya grandis (assembly GCA_037957365.1). Taxonomy (NCBI): domain Eukaryota; kingdom Viridiplantae; phylum Streptophyta; class Pinopsida; order Cupressales; family Taxaceae; genus Torreya; species Torreya grandis. The sequence continues at coordinate 363,464 of JARHVA010005323.1, forward strand.
AGGAAAGAAGACACTGTTATAGGTATGATAGTTTTAAATGATTTTGTGGTATCTCTAAAGGCTTCTACACCTCCAACAAGTCAAAATATGGTAAGGTCTACTCCTATTCCTCAAGTTCCAAGTATTTATCTACCTAAAAAATCCCAAGATAAAGTGGGTATGTATTCTTTAATATTTGAGATTCTTTGAAGAATACTAAGACATCCATTTCTCTTTAGGATGTCCTTCATATGCTTAGTAAAAAACAACTCTTATAAAATTAGTTATCCACTATCCTTGCTAGTGCCTCAACCTCAAACCAAATTTATGGCCATGTCACTCTTGAAAACTCTCCTAATACCATTTTTTTACCATACACTATGGCTAATAAACCTCCACCATTTTACCTCACCCTCATTATAGGTGATACATTGGTACATAATTACATAGTTGATAATGGAGATTCTATTTCTATCATGCCAAAAATTGTAGCTGACAAGATGGGCCTAAAATATGAGACACATAGTAAAGGGGTCCTTAAATTATCTGGTACATCTAACAAGATAGTAGGTATAATAAAAGGCTTGAAAGTTTTCTTGCATAGTTATCCTAGATTCCCTATCTTGTAAGAAATAGTTGTGGTTGATCTCCTAGTCCACTTTTCCATTTGCCTATCAAGGGAATTCATAGCCAAGATATGTGTCTATCTCTTAGTTGACTAGTTTTCTTTGGCTTTCAAAAAAAGATACAGGGCCAAGGTGACAATTAAGACACAACCTCTTGAAAGGTTTCATATTGAATCTTATATTGATACAAGTTCTAATTTGAATTATGTTATTCATGAATAAAAGGATTCTATTCTAGATGATGGCACTTCTTCCAAGCTTGAGGTAATTATAGATTTGACTATTAATTAATATGGTATTAGTAATTATGATCAATATCCTTATTCTCTCAATTAAATTGATCTATGCACATATTATATACATGAAGAAGGAATATTGATACCCCTACTTATGAAAGAAGAGGGTGAAGAGGATGAACTATGGAAGATGTTTTTTGATGGTTCAAGAAGTAAATTTGGTGCAGGGGTTGGTGTTATGTTGGTCTCTCCATCCAAATAATAGTATTATGCTTCATACCAATTTCGTTTTAGTTACACTTTTAATTTGGCTAAGTATGAAGGTTTGAGTCATGACCTTCAATGGGTAAGGAGAAAAGGGATCAAGAACCTGCAAGTATATGGAGATAGAAAATTGGTTGTGCATCATGTGAGGAATGTGATTGTTGCTAAGAACCATTTTCTTAAGTCATACAATCATAGGGTATGGTACCTTCTTAAAGACTTCAATGTATTCAATATTTTCTCAGTCCCAAGGGAGCAAAATAGTCGTGATAATAAACTAGCTGCCATAAGAGCTCAATTTGACACTCCAACTACCATAAAGGAGTTTATGGAGGAAGGAAAGTAGTCTCATATTAAGATCACTATCAAACCTTATATACACGATAATGAAGTGTCTTGTTAAGAGTTTGATAGTGACAAAATCATTGTATGTTTCTTGAAAAATGAGGTTGATTTTTCTTCAAGAAATTAGAGGAAGCTCCAAGAATAGTTGGGTGATCATATTGTACAACTAAGGACCAATAAGATACCTAAGGTTTTGGTGACCTTATAAATTATCTTTAATGAGAATGATCAGAAGAGGAATGAGAAATTGAGTGTATCTAAAAAATAGGATAATTATAAAATGTTCTTGATCTTCAAATGCAAACTCCTCAAAGTAGGCAAGGTATGTTCTACATTAGATAAGCAAGCATTCATTTAAATATGTAGAGAGTTTTATGATATCTTTGCTTAGGAATATAAGGACCTCAAAGGATTTGATCGTAGCCTAGAACACCATATCATCAAGTTTGAATTGGGGTTAAACTAGTTGGACAAAATCAAAGATCCATCAACCCAATGTTGATCAATTCATGAGGATGGAGCTTACCAAACTCCTAAAATATGAGATAATATTTCCCATCAAACATTTAATGTGGGTGGTTAACCTTGTGCATATTATAAATAATAATGGGGAGATAAGGCTTTGTGTAGAATTTAGAGATCTTAATAGAGTGTCACTCAAAGATCACTATCCTCTACCCTTGATGGAGTAGATTCTATAGATGGTTTTAGGGTCTCATCATTTTTCCCTTCTAGATTGATATTTAAGCTACAATCAAATTTTAGTCAATGAAAGTGATCTATTCAAGACAACCTTCACTACCAAATGGGGGACCTTTTCTTATAGGAAGATGAATTTTGATCTATCTAATACTAGTGCCACTTTTCAAAGGGTGATGGAAATGGCCTTCAAACATTTGACTAATGAGATGCTACTAGTTTATCTAGATGATATAATAGTATTTTCTAAGGATGTAAATGAACAGATGCAAAAATTTAGGAAAGTGTTTGAAAGATGCAAGCAGTATGGGGTATTTCTTAATCCAAAGAAGTGCATCTTTGTTGTTCATGAAGGTAATCTCTTAGGAAATATTTGTTCTAAGGATGGTCTGACTATTGATCCTGAGAGAATAGAGTTTATTCTAGGCTTATCATTTCCCTTGTATAAGAAAGGTCTTCAAAGTTTCTTAGGCAAGATAAATTTTGTAAGTAGGTTCATTAATAGTTTTACATCTTTAATAAAACCTATCACATTTATGCTTAAGAAGAACCAAGTCTTTTCCTAAACAAAAGAGGGTAAGATTAGTCTTGAAGCCATAAAGAAAGCAATTTCAGAAGTTCCTACCCTTTTGAATCCTAATTTTAATAAGGACTTCGTGTTTTATTCATTTTCCAACCTTGATACTATCTCAACATGCTAATGTAAAAGAATGATGAGGGCATGGAGTAGCCAATTGCATTCTTCAATCAAGGATTAGAATATCATGAATTCAATTACACTTTTATGGAGAAATAGGCCCTTGCTGTTGTAGGAGGAATAAATAAGTTTAGACATATGGTGTTAAATAACAAGATTCATTTTATGATCTCTCATCCTAACACCAAGGAATTTATTTTGAGCAAATACCTCAATGAAAAGAGGGAAAGGTGGATCACTAAGGTGATGGAGTATGATTTTGATATCAAAGTGAAAAAATTGGTAAGGTTTAAAGGCCTCTATGAACATATAGCTTCAAATCTTCATGAATCAAAAGAAGAAGCTCTATTCAACCCATGAATTTACCTAACCAGTTGGCACATTGCCTCTATAAAGTTAGACACAAGATATGATCAAATATTTCCAAAATGGTGAGTATCCTGATAATATGAATAGATCACAAAGGAGATATATTCCCTTTTGTCTTATGAATGGTGTGTTGTTTAGGAGGGACATCAATGGTATGATGTTGAGATGCATTGATAATGACCAGTCTGGAATGTTTCTTGAAAAGCTCCATGATGGGACAGTAAGAGGTCACTTCTTTCTAAGAACCACAGCTACCAAAATCATGAGGGATGGCTATTATTAGTCCAACCTCTTCAAGGATTTCCATGCTTGCGTGAGAAGGTGTGGACAATGTGATTTATTTATAGGAAAGCATAAGATTGTAGATCTTCCTTTAAAGCCTATACAATTAGACCAACCTTTCATGTAATGGGGTCTAGATTTCATTGGCATGATAAATCCCCCATCAAGTACTGGTCACAAATGGATATACATAGTAACTAACTATTTTATGAGATGGGTTAAGGTATAAGTATTGAAGGATGCTAATGATAGTGATATCTTGGAGTTTTATGAGAGAATCATAATAAGGTTTGGCACCCCCTCTACTATTATTTTAGATAATGATCTTATTTTTATGGGTGTTAGGATAGCTGATTGGAAAAATAGAAATAGTGTATTCCAAAGCACTTCATCCAATTATTAGCCTCAAGGTAATGGGTTGATTGAATCTACTAATAAAAACTTGATTAGAATCATCAAGAGAACCTTAGAGCATAGCAAAAAATCTTGGCATACCAAACTAAAGATAGCCTTATTGGCTGATAGGATAAATCCCAATAGGTAAATATGGAATTCTCCTTTTGTGATTATCTATGTAAGGGAAGACATGCTTTCTATCTCTCAATATCTACCTACCTTAAAATTATCATACCAACTAGAGTTGTTTAAGAACACTCCAATGGAAGTGAGATTAACAGAATTAATGGAGTTGCAAGAGACTAGAGGTAAAGCTCATCAGGACATGGAGCATCACCAAGTACTGATGAAGAGGTATTTTGACAAGAAGGCAACTCCAAGATCATTTTAAGAAGATGACATAGTCTTTAAATGGGATAAATATAGAGAAAATATAGGGAGGCATACTAAATTTAATTCCCTATGGAGTGGACTATATGTCATCACCAAGTGCAATCAAAGCAATTCATTTTATTTAGTAAGGATGAATGGAGAAGAAATACCTATCCCTATGAATGAGATAAATTTAAAACCCTGTTATTGAGAGATAAAGGTCTATTGTGTAAATATTAGGTTAGGTGTGTGTTTCCTTTCTTGTTTTGTTGTGTCCCAATAAGTGCTTTTGAAGCACAGTGTGTTTTGCTTAGTTCATTACTTTGTGTTATGTTCCTATTATTTTCTATGTTTTGTGTGTTTTTCAAGGTAGTTTATATGTCTAGCCTATATACTTGTGACTCCATAGCCCAATGGACTGGATTAGGAAATTGGTCATGGCATAGCAAGCATGCCACCCTTGGGAAATTTCCAAAGATGCTGACCATTTTTCCTACAAGATAAAATGGGTCAACCTTCTATACTCATAACCTTATATAGGGTCCTTTTATAATGTCATATGGTATGTTACAACTCATTTTATGTCATTTCATATGGCATTCCAAGTTTTGGTCATGGTCTAGCTTAGTCCTTATGTCTTTTGGTGTTTTAAGGGTCAAATGTTTTATCATATATGTAAGTAAAATATTTTCATGGTGTTGATCAGTTACAAGAGTAGGTCTAGAAAAGATTAAGGTTGCACTTGGGAGAAATCTCAAATTTTGGCCAAGTGTTAGAGCATTTAGAATTCTTTCATAGGAATTATCCTTACAAATCCTACAGCAAAAGTACAAGGCATATTTCCCTTGGAGAAAATTTCCATTTTTTTGGCTAAGTGTTATTTATTTTGGTAGTTTTATTTCAGGTCTTTTAGGCTAAATTTTGGGAATTATTTTGGATAATTTGTTCAAAACAATAATCTTAAAGGGAATTTATTTGGGAAAATAAACCCTATAAAAATCTTGAAAGTGTTTCTTTCAGAAGTGGACCTTTGAAAAAATATCGAAGGGTATCCTTTTCGAGCTAAGTGTCAGATTTCTTTCGAGAAAATTATTCACATAATTTTCCAGAAGGCATAATTCTTTTTGGGAAAATGTTTGGCAAAAGTTTTGAAGGCATGAATTCTTTTATAAAAAATGTTTGAAGCAAAAGACAAGTGTTATTTCTTTCAAGAAAATTATCCAAAAAAATTTCTCGAAGGTTCATTCTATAGTAAAATGGCCTGATACACTTTTCTTGAAGTGCACTTTTTCAAGCAAAGTATCCTAAACACTTTTCCCAAAGGGTCTTTTTCTTTGTTGAAAGGTCCAAAGTAGAATTTCCAAAGGGTATTTTCTCAAGAAAATAGACTAATGCCAAAACTCTAAAGGGCATTTTCAAAGGGAAATTCTAATGCCACAATTATTTATGTAAAATTTCCCCTTGATAATTTCCCCAAAGGTAAACTTATTTTAGACATTTTTTTTGATACATAAAGCCTAAAGACAAGGATCTGAATGGAAGAAGTAGTGTAGGATCTCATTTTGCTCACAAGTCTTTTAAGACACTTTGGGTTTAATTAAATTTTAAAATTCCATTTGATAAGGATAGGACCAAATCTGCATAGCCCAATGGGATTCCAAAAATGCTTGGAATCATTTAGAATTACATGGGATCCAATTGGTTCTTCATTATGTTCATTGATACATTTGGGCCTAATAACAATTTTTTTTGAGTAAGCACTTTGCTAACATCACCATTGCCACATGTTGATGAGTCTAGTAAAATTGGTCATATGGGTTTGTTCAAATTTGTGCCAAGTTTATATGCAAAAATTTTTAGGTCCTCTACCAAAGCACATCAAAAGTTATGGAGATCCAAATTTAGCCCCGTAGTCACTTTCTACATGTTTTCCCATACTTAGCCATTTTCAAGAAGGTTTCATTAGAGCTAAGTGAGCATATTTACAAAATTATATCTCACACATACAATAGTTATAGGAGAAAATGATCATATGGGTTTGTTCATCTTAGTCCCTAATTATTATGTGCTAGGATTTAGATCATTCATCGAAGCATGATAGAAGTTATGCATGTTCAAAATTGGCTTCTCAGTCATATTTTGCTAAGTTTTCCATACTTATCCAAATGAGCTCAAACATCAACAAGATGTCATGTAAAATAATTTGAATAAGAAAATTTATGCATTTAATATATTCACTCAAAAATCTCCTAAGACTAATGGATCAAATGGGTTCATTCTTTTTTTCCTTAAGAACATCTCCAAAAAAATTGGTGCCTCCGTGACCTTTGCACTTTAAGTTATAAGCCTTAAAATTTTAACCTAAAACATAAAATGTTCACATTGACATCAAATTTAAGTCCAAAGAAATAGTCATTGGAATTCAAAAGGCAAGATCTGATGGTTCAGATCAACCACGTAGAAATTTAATGGCATAAACTTAATTAATAGGGAATGGGCCCAAGCAGATCAATGGATCACATTCAATCATAGATTAAAATATAATGGCATGTGAGTAAGTCAATAATTCAAGGAGCTCAAGATTTCACCATGTGGTGTAATCACATGAAGAAGTAGACTGATGGTAGGATCCTGAGATCAATGCATTATTGGCAAGTGGCATGAGTGCATTTAATCATTTAAATCAAGATCAACAGAGTGAGGTGAATCAAGAGATCAATAATTTGAGCTAGTTTTTGATAGCCAATCAGATGAAGGCAAGCCCAAGTGACTTAGATAAAGGTAAAAAAAGTAATATTTGATAGGGCAAGGTAAACAAAAGGTATAAAACCAAGTTTTAGCATGGTTTAGTTCAAACTAGAGCCAATGTTTTAAAGGATGCCACCAAGATGGACATGTAGATATCAATGGTTTCATCTCCAAAGGATGGCTACATAAAAGGGACCTTATTCCTCACCATTATATATAATGGTGAACCAATGAATAATAGTTAGCACTAGGACAAAGCCATAACAAATTGATCTAATTGTTTTAACTACATTGATGCTAGAACCCATCTCACATTAACTTGACCTCACTATTACAACCATCAGGGAAGATTAAGGAGGGAATATTGTAACTGTGCAACTGCTTGAAGTAAACTAAATCAATCAAAAGGTCTGGAGGAGCATAATTTTTAGAATCATTTGTAACTATGGTTCAAACATTCAAACTAATTGGTTCCCCTTTTCAGCACCAAGGCTCCCTTTCTCTTGTTACCTTTCTTCTATAAATATAGCTCTTACGCTATTCATGTATGGAAAATCCCTACTAGATTGATGTTATATTATAATATTGAACATTAATACAAGTCTATTTCTAAGTTTTTGAACAATTATCTAAGTTTGCAAGTGATGTATGGTGATGATAAGTGATAATTTTCTATCCTTCCTTCCCTTACCCTTTCATGTTTGAGCAAAAGTTCCTAGTCTAATATGTCATATAAAGTGTAGTCTAGTGTGTGAATATTTTTCAAGTTTAAAATAATAATTTGAGTGTGAAAGTTTCCCTATAGTTCATTTACCTTATGTTTTTTCTCACATCTCAAGTTTATATTGAAATACTCATGTTAGAATCTATTAAAACTCAAAGACCAGTCTTTATATTTTATTTCATTGTGACATAAATATGATGGTCATGTGGAAGACATTTTTGGTACATCACATCCTTTATATTAGGTTAAATTTAATAATTTTATAACTCTTTTCCCCCATAATTAAGCATTATTTTAAGTGATAAACATTGCACAATATATTCAGGGAGCTAGCCCTTAAACCTAGAAGCTCATTTCCAACATAGCTACACCCACATACCTATAAATGTCCCCATGTTTCCAAAATTTGGAAGATACCTGAAAACCCTCTTATAAGGTTCAATATTTGGTTGAAACAATTACAAATAGAAAAAAAAATGGTAGGAGACAAAGCAACCCTAAAATAGGAGTCTTAAACTTGGTCTTCACACTCCTCAAAATGCTATGTATTACTTTTTTAATACTTTTAAAACTTTCATGTCCTTAGGGAGGAGTACGAGAGATATTTTTATGAGTTTAGTATTATTTTAAATATCTTCATTATGATTGGTCAATCATTGACCACTTGAGAGAGTTTAAATCTTTGCTTGACCCCCTATCTACTAGGTCATGTGTCTTTATTGAATAATTAGTCCTTCCCATTGAAAATAGGACTTTAAGTCCTACTTTAATATTAATTGAAACATTATTATATGTCATTCATGAAGATAATCCACCATACATGGGCTGTTATAATCTCTTTGAGTGCAATTTTGACTCCTTCAACACAATAGGTAAAGAAAGGAGAGGAGGTGTAGTCAGGAGTTATCAAGACCTTTTCAAACTTTCCCAACTCCTTTAAGTTAATCCTTGAGTTTTAATTTCATTTTATGTGGTTTATATAATGTTAATTATCATTTAAAAAGTTTTTTAAAATCCTTATACAATGATTTAGTGTTTTGATTCCTTGGGAAGCTCATCTTCAATAAGGCATAGAAGGGAAAAGTTGAGTTTGTCTTCAAGACTGAAACCTCCTTCCATGGATGATCTCCCAAAATAATACCAGACTTGTAACAAGACATTTTAAGACATTAAACACTCAAAAATACTTTTTTTTTCACCAAAACCTTGAATTTCCTCTCAAATCCTTATATCCCTCCTAATAGGTAAAGTTCTTTATCTGGAAGAAAATGGAGATGACTATGGAAAAATAAGAATATTTTTAGATACCCTCTATCCTATTATGGATCCACACAAAATTTCATGATAATATTTTAAGTGTACTTTCCATCTCATTCTCTCTCATAAATTAGGCCTAATTAGCCCTCATAGGCCTAGAAAATAGAAACCTTGATTCTAAGAGCTCCCACACATGTGAAATAACCCAAAATCATGTTATTAACTTTTCTCATGATTTAAAAAACCTCCACATAAATTTTGGGGTCTTGAGACCTTGTGGAATTATGCAAACCAAGAAACCACCTTGCCACCTAGTCTTATTTTGAGCTTGTTTAGGATTCCTTTGGAAAATGGGCATAGTTTGATCACATACAAAATATCCTATGATTTTTTTTGGAATTTTATGGATATTAAAACTCCAAAATTACCTCATATAATTATTTGGAATTTCTCCCCTTCTCATAACTCCTAAAAAACACCCGAAATGTGTAAAAATGGGGCATTTATGGAAATCTATACAATGTATGTCAGCATCAAATTATATGTTCAGAACCTCCTTACAGTCATAAAAAACATCCAAGAGTTTTTATGAGTAAAATATGTCATTAGATATGTGTTTTAGGTCTTTTTCCATGATTGGTCACTATAAGGGTTTAAGAGAGGTTTAAGACCTATTTGGGTTATTAATGATTATTCATAAAGAACAAATAATAATTGACCTCCTTCCACTTGTAAAAACTTCTTATCTTACCCCATAAACTATTCCAAATGGATTAAATCCCCATGAAAAATGTGTGAGATAGTATGAGTATGTAAAGTTACTACTTAAGTGGTTTTCTTAGTGTTCTTGAACCTTGAGAGAGGTCTACTTTGAGTTTTGGGTCCTAACACTCCACCTCACTGATGGGATAGGTTCATAAACCTATAAAAAAATATTATTCATGATTATAAATTTTTTGGTAGTGCTCACTACCCCATTGTATGCATTTCGTATATTGGTTAGGGGTCTTGGGTTTTAGGCTTGTCTCCTTCTTGCTAGCCCTTAAGGGTACTTGGACTAAAACCTGAGTCTTTTTTATTCTTGATAGTGTATGGAAACCTTTAATTTTAATTTAATAAAATACCCTTCATAAATTTTTGCCTACATGTTTTGTTTTTAGAACCCAAATAGACCACCTAGTCTCATGATTGCCCCTTACCAAAGGAGTGGGCCAAGTTTGAGATAAAATATTGGGTATGTCCCCTATTTTAATTAACTTTATGGAACCATTAACACATTAATACACTCATTATAATAATATATACCAAATTTCAAATATTTATCGTGCCTATAGATCTATTAAAACACCAAATCTTCTTGTGACTAGTTGGGTCTACTAACTATGTTAAGATGAGTAAGGTCATCTTGGGTTTAAGACCTTAAAAATCATTTTCAATTATTGATTAATCTAATAAATATGTTTTATAAACATCCATGATATATGCCAAATAAGCCTGTTAACCCTAGAGTTCCATGAATAGAGTTTTCACTCATTTTGAATTTTATTTAATTGATGAAAACTTTATTTAGTTAATAATAATTTCATACACACTTTATTTCAACTACCATTTCTCCAACTTAGTGAAAACATGTTCTTCTTACCTAATTTGTAAGCGAGTCAATAGATCTAAAAAGGGACTATGTTCTCTAATTGTATATATTTGAATGCATTATCTAGTCTATTGAGATATCTTCACATAATAAAATACACTCATACTATATGTTAATTATTTTTAAAATCATTTTTATCACTCTCCCATTGATCATAACCTTGACTTCTCAAATAATGTTGAATCATGTCCTTGACTGCCTATTGTATACACTGGTTGTAGGTGTCCTTTATGTTGTTTGTACAAACTAAGGTAGAGTTTAGATGATATAAGACCTTGATAATATCATTTACATGCCTTATGAACTTATATCATCTTTTGAATAATCACTAGACTCTCACTTCCTTAATTACATTCTCATGATCATAAGTACACAACTAACTGTAGGCCATTGGGTGACTATAGGTTTCATTAACTATAGGTAGTTTTTAGGCTTGATTAATATATCCAAAGGAACTTATTTCAAAATTAAATTAAATCCATAATAAAGACTCAAATATTTCATACTCTCAACCTTAACACTTATCACCCATACATACTGACTCTTGCCCCACATTCTCATTCTTCCACAAAGACTGATTGTAAACCATTTGGTGATTGTATGAAAATAGTGCTTGTGACTAAGCTAATGGATTTAAGTGCATCCTTAATGGAAATAAATTACATTAATTATTACATAACTCACTAACCTTATTATAACATTCACTTTCCTTCTTAAATCTTAAGGTATATATTTTCACTCATGCCTTTGATTATATTTTAGGTGCATATTACTGTAGGTCACTATTTGTTGTAGGTGAACATTAGATGTTAAAATATCTAGAATAATTTTGAAACATGGGTTTATATACCCTTTTATCTTTTAAATAAAACTCAATAGGTTAAAAATCCTTTCATACCTCCAATATCCTCTCATACACCACTTCCAAATAACATGCTTGATTGTACTTTCACCTATATGGTTATAGGTGAAGATTTGTCTTATGTACAAACTGTAGGTAATATTTTAAACTGTGAAGTCAATTTTTAGGAATATCTTAACTCACATGTGACCTAAATATTCTTATGACTATTATTTTTTCTTCATCCTTAGATGTTAGGCTCTTCATGCAGCTTATCATTTCTTATCTGCAATGATGATCTACAGGCCTAAAGCCTGTAGATCTCTTTTGCCTTCACAGGTTACTAGCAGATATTGATAGGTCCTAGCCCTTCTCCAAAATATTACTACTGTTAGACTTATATCATTTATTTTTCACTACTTAAAATTGATTATATTCCTTCTTACAAACCTCATATCATCTCCAACTTTCCTTCACAGTCTATATAACCTGTAGGTGCACATTTGTCCTCAATGTAGGGACTGTAGGTTAGATTTTTGTCTTCTTGAGAGTAACTAATCTCCCTTGGTCTTGAATTAAGTCATTTTTGTTTTATTATTAATCATTAAAACTCACTTTGTATCCTCTCTAACCCTTATACACAATAATTTCACCTTGTATAGGTAGCTTGACTATGTTTTAACATATGGCTATAGGTAAGCTTTTTTCAAAGTTTCCCTTGGCTTATATGTGGAACTAGATGATTGTAGAAAATCTTTGAGATACCTTAAAATTGAGTAATTATTTAATATTATATTTAAAATCACCAACCTCAATGAGTTTAATATTCAATAAACCCTGTCAACCTCATCATTATACCCCCTATTTAAGCCAACATATGATGGTTGTAAGTGATCTTTGTAGGACTGAGGAAAGTTGGGAAGTTGGTTCCAAGAGACAAAAATAACTTAAAAACCTCTATTAACCTTCCATAATCCACACTTAACTTAAATAAGAATCAACTTTACCATAAGGTGGTTTGAATAGCATGAAAAGAAGAAATAACACATTACCTTAAATAATTTTAACTTACCTTAAACTCTACTAAATTTAGTTCTAAAGAGGTTTCCTTCATGGTTTTGTTGTACCTTATGAACCTTGTGAGCACTTCACATCTCTTATAAGGACATAATTCACCTTGAAAACTCATTTTTCACCCTCAAAACACATTCATAAGGATATAAAGTCTTTTGGAAGATCTCTTAAGTTGAAAAAATAATAACATGTTATCTTTTAGTGTTATTTTAGGCATTTGAGGCTTATAATAGACTTCTTGATCCCAAGAGGGTTTCTATTCATATTGAATAATCCATGAATACTATAAAACAATTTTATCTTCCTAACTTCCATTACCTACCATGATATCCTTCTAGCCTACTCATTAGGCTTACAATTGAGATTTTGAGCTCTTAAGAGAGCATGGTCCTTTGACCTCATATGGAACATCCTCAAGTGGAAATGTTCTAGTATCTCATCCTTTGTGATCCCCTCCAAATCATTACAACCTCAATAATATGCTCTTCACACACTTATAATCTCATTATATTTATAACTATACCTTGTGGAAGGGCCAAATGACCAACCAAACTATCTCAAGAAAGAGATTTTCAAGATGAAAGTACCTAAAACTTTATTTTTATGGAATACATGTAATATAAATGAAACATGAGATTTAAAACTCATGAAAAACAAATATAAAACTCGTAAAAACAAATAAATTCCACTGATATATCAATATTGTTTGAAAATTGTCAAATCTCTAGTTAAGACAGACAACTGATTTCCTATCAAAAGGCCCTTTATAAAGGAAAATTAGCAATGATTCAAAAATTAAAAAATTCTTATTTACCCCTAAAATAATACCCATAAAATCATTTTTCTCCCTAGAGCTCATAAGTGAAGAAATAGAGGCAAACATGGACCCTATCTAAATGACTAACTCATAATGACCCCCTTATGTGTTTAGTAATTATTCATAAATATGGTGGGATGAATCTGATAAAAAATGACACTAATTTGAATTTAATTATGGACCCTATCATTTCCAAATATGTTTGTACTTGAATCTCTTTCTTTCTTGTACTAAGCAAAAATTGATGGCCCTTCTAGAGCTGCCAAGGAGGTCAATATGAGAGACAGTTTGAGTTTCTTCATTTTAAGACCTTAAAATTATTCAAAATATCATTTTTGACCTTTTAATCAACAAATAAGGTCTTGAATATTCCCAAATCTCAATTTTACCTTGAAGAACTATAAAGATGGCCTCAAAATAGGAATTTTTAGCATTAAAACTGCCAAAATCACGAGAAGTCTGATGAAACTACTTAAAATGGATCCATTGTAATTTTAATGAATAAACAAGTACATGTTCTTATTTTGACATTATAGTTTAATTCAAATTCAAAACTTGCTCCAAAAGCCATAAAATGACCCAAAATGCAAGTAACTAAGTCATGAAGTTAGTCAAACATGTCACCAACCAATTAGATCAATTATATACCATAATATGACTCTAAAAAAATACATAAAGCCTATTATTATGTTTTTTACTCTTTTCTCCTCTTGACACAAACTAAAATTGGTCACAAAGGTGGCTAGAGAAGTAAATGACTATGATGATTAAAACCTTAATTTTATCTAAACTACTTAAAATTTGCTAATCAAGGATTTGAATGACTATTCAAAGGACATTAAAAGACCAAAATACCAATTAATATGGAAAACAATATGGCATGCAAAGTTTTGAATGGTAAGGATGGCAATTTGACATCACAAGTCAATCTTGTCAATAGAACCCATACACTGATCAAACCTTGTCAAAACCCTAGATATTCATTAAGGCTCCATCCTTTTATAATTACATATTGCAAACTTAGTTTTTTATTTAAAATACCTTAGTACCATCATGCTTGCTTACCTATTAGGGATAAGCATTTTCTATATCTCAATATTTTTTTAGGCCTAATAAATCTAAAATGGAGAACCAATTAGAAGCCCCTAATAATTCTCTTGTGGATTTATTACTATTTATTAATCCCATCCCTAATGTCTATGAAAATTAATTTAATAATATCTAAAAATGTAATATTAATAATGTTATTTATGTATATGGCTAAAAAAACTATCATGATTATGATTATGGGTATGTTTATATTTATGAAAAATCAATAAGATTGGTATAATAATGAATATTATAGTGAAGAAGAAAATGAACACACTAAATCTAAAGTAAAAAAACCTATTTCACATACCTCTTCTTTATATTATTATCTAAATCATAATGTAGAATAAGAGGAACCAAATAATAATGAATATATTCATGTTCCTAACATGTCACATGAGTTCAACTGTGAGGAGTCTCCCATTAGTATACCACATTTGTTGCTAGAATTTAACATGACACTTTATCTCATTAATCATTATAAAATATAAAGGCATAATCCTTTATATAAATTGAAAAAGGATGTGAAATTCCTTCCTCTCTTGTAATGGGAAAAAATGTGAAATTCCTTCTCTCTCTAGAAATGGAAAAAAGAATGTGAAATTCATTCTCTCTAGAAATGGAAAAAGAATGTGAAATTCCTTCTCTCTGTAAATGGCAAAAGAATGTGAAATTTCTTATCTCTTTATAAATGGAAAAATAATGTGAAATTCATCATCTTTGATATAAATGGGAAAATAATGTGAATTCCTTCTCTCTCTAAAAATGTTAAATGATACAAATACATGTGGTGATTCTTTCTCATCTCTTAGAATAAAATGTCAAAATATCTCTTCACATGAGCTTTCTATTGAAATAAAATATGATTGTACTCATATAAAATTTCACTTGAGTGTAATGAGTGTCACTTGAGACAACCCTATCCCTAACTTAGCCCCAAACTTATCTTAGGTTCTATTTTGATCCTTATCTAGCTTTTGTGTGGGTTTAACCCATCCCTAGATGTACCAAGAGTAGCATTAGACAATCTCATTGGAATATAGGCCCTAGTGCACCATATTATACCATATAGACACTAGTGTGTCCCTTTGGACACTCATAGACCATGTTGGTGACCAAGGGATAATGTTATTATCAATTATATCTTTTCTCCTCCATTGGACATATTTCCACTTCTCAAGACACCTTAGGATCACCATAGGCTTGTCCCACATCTCGATAAGCACCAGATCAGTATATATACACCAGTTTATCCTTTTACTCACTAGATGGAGATTAGATGAAAATACTCATGAATAAAATTAGAAATAGTTGTGAAAAATTAGTTTCATTAATCCCTTTTTTACCCTACTTATGCATATATCCATCTACAAAAATCCTAAGATTAGATTACTTAGATTTTTAATCTTGAGTCACACTCAAAGTGTTCAAGTTGACACTCATATTAGCATTCACTTGCACTTATACCAACACTTAGATCAGGATAAATACATCAGGATTGATTCACTCTTGATGTATTGGTATGTAGGCAACTCTCAACATAGTGGGGTGTTGAGATCATGTGTAGCCTATCCAACTAACATTACACTTTTTCTACTTGTGCTCCTCAAATACCCTAACAACATGGAGATCTAGGATTCACTTCTAAATCAGTCAAAAGTAGGTCATATATAGAGGATCAAGGCTCACTTGTATAGGCATAGGCAAATGACCTTCTAAAATCTCATAGTCCCTACCTGTAAGGGGCACTACCACACCCCTAAAGACACTAGTGCATTGTGTTATTATCTATAGGACTGTGCCACTGTGTGGGAGCAATTTTGAGTCTTGTTTCTAGTTTATGATTCTTTTAATAGCTTTTATACTAGTTTTTAGATTCTAATTCATTCATCTTAGTCATTTTAAATCTAATTACATACTTGTGTGATTCATTTCTATTATTATAATAATCAGATTAGGTCAATTATTTTACAAATTAGTGGCTATATTTATTGCATATTTACTCCTTGATTTTCATAGTTTATCCATTTAACAATCTAGGGTTCACATTCATAAATCCCTTAAAATTTAAATCATTTGGTGGACATGACTTACTTCAAATACTACCAAAACCCTAAACCTATATTCTCTTAGGGATTGTATCCTTCTATTTTCTATGTTTAGAAATTAATTCCAAAATCTCAAATCTGATTTATTATTATATTTTTACAATCTTTCATAGATTAAATTTCTTAAAAGGTTCAAAATATAAAACATTTTATTTTCTTACATTCAAACCCAAAATGGCAAAATTCAATAACCGATTTGATGAGACCGATAAGAGACAATTACTATAGACTCAACTTATGTACATATTTGCTCATATATGCTCTTATGTATATATTTGCTCATAGATTCAACATTGATTATATCATGATATTGATCATCCCATACTAATATTTTTTTTTAATACCATTACTATGGACTTAACTTATGTACATATTTGCTCTTATATGGTTTTTTACCACATGTTCATGCATGCTTTCATTTCTAACTTTCCTAGTTTATATTTTATTGTCTTTTTACTTCACATATATTAGAGGGCATTTGAATATGCCATTAGTATATGGATCTATGATAATTATTTTCATTGTGTGTATGATTTGGACATGTTCCCATGTCCTTTAGTGTGCCTTCTTGATTGTGTATGTGAACATTTGAACATGTACTTCCATGTATTTCTTAGCCAACCTTGATTTTTGTATGCATATGTGGACATTTGAACATATCCTTATATGTATTACTTTCTCAAACTTAGTAACATGTGATCATGTCCATTATATTTTATCCCCTTGGCCTACTTTATATGCCTCATGTGTTTGTATGTATGCCTCATGGCCATGACACTTGTCTCTTATGTGTTACACTTACACTCAAATTTTGATTGCATGAGGGACCTCATGCATCCCAATTCATCCTTGGGTGACTTGATGGACATCATGACCCATCCCCATAGGTAGTTACTCAAATTATAGTCAGATTTATTTGTTCATATACATACTTATATTATTATATCTATCTTGACAACCATGTGAATGTTATATCTAATATACATTGCACATTAATAACTCATGCTCAAATTATCTTACACTATGATGTTATTTTTACACATTATATTTATTTATCATGTATATATCATATATTTTTAGTCTAATGCACATGATGTATATTTTTTTAATTTTGAGGATAGTTCTTGCATAGGTTCAAAAACTCCCTTAAAAAGAGAGGACATTAACAAGGTTTTATCACAGAGATCAGGCCACCTAAGTGAACTTAGAACATAGTTTTCAACACGTAAACATATATTATAGAGCATAGAATTAGGAAAACATGATGGAAAATAGTAAGACACATCAATTTTAGTTTTGCCTAGAAAAATCATAGAAGGACACTATCACAACATAGAGGACACTATCATAGTGTTCTACTATATAAGGTACCACACTACTATCCATTAGCTCCAAAAATAATAAATTCTAGAATGAATAGAAAGGTATAGTAGTTACAGTTCAAGTTTGCATAGTATCTATCATATATTATCTGATATGCTCAATTTATGCTTAGTTTTACATTAAATCATAATAGTTACTCATATTGTGGGCATCATGCACATAATGATCACTCCCATTTTAGTTTTAGATATGATCAGATATAAATTACTATAACTCAGACTAGAATCCATATGCATAAATATTCAAATTGGGGGCATGTGCATGGCACATTATTTCTATATGCTCACTTTTGCACCAGTTGATCATATAGAATGAAAAACTCCATGTCATTATCCATGTTTTTAATCTAGACACCATTTTCATCATTTTTAAAATAGATTGATTCCTTAATCCATCTATAATAGTTATCATTACTGAGTAGTCCCTGAGCTACATACCTGAGTGCCTGAGAGGGACCTATGTTATTTTTAATTTTAGAGTTTCTAAGTGACCCCAAGGCCATCCTACATAGTTTTAATTACATCACACAACTTCAATTACATTTTTTAGTTTCAATTATAAATGCATCTACTAAACATGGGTTGGAAATGGAGTCATAGCCTACTTGAGTTTTTGATTCGCCTACATAGGAGGGTTAGACAAAACCATCAATCCAATCCAGTTTATTCATAGTTCATGATCTACTAAGAAAGGGTGGATAATGATGGAGTCAAAATTAGATTTAATTCTTGAGCCACCCACACATGGGGATTTATCAAGCTATTAGCTCAGTCAAAACTATTCATTGATTTGATCACTAGCTACATACATAGGATGTTACTAGGTTCTTATGTCGGTTCACATACCCATTGATGTGTATTCATTCCTTTCTTCTCTCTCTTATCTCTTTACTCAACTTTGTCTTTACTTTTGATAATTATTAAGTAGTGACTAATTCATTCATGTTTCATTTGTAAGATACGTAATGGAGTATCCTTCACATACTTGGACCCATATTCATGGGATTTTCCTCTTAGGTAAGTCTAGGTACGCTTAATTTTCCTTTATCCTAGTCATTTCACTTTACTACATTTTGAGAATAATTGGTGGAAAATATAGCCATATAAAATGTCACTTGAGTGTAATGTGTATCATTTGAGACCACCCTATCCCTAAATTATCTCTAGACCTATCTAAAGTCCTATCTCAATCCTTATCTAGCTTTCATGTGAGTCTAACCCATCCTTAGATGTACCAAGAGAAGTCTTAGGCCATCTCATAGGAATACAAGCCCCTAGTGTACTAGATATTACCACTTAGATACTAACATAGCCCTTTAGACACTACCATACTTTGCTAGTGACCAAGGGATCATGTTATTGTACCTTAGCTTGTTTCTCCTCCAATGAACATATTCCCACTTCTCAAGATGCCTTAGGGTTGGTATAGACCTATCCCACATCGTGAAAAGCACTAGATCATTATATATACACAAGTTTATCCCTTCACTCACTAGATGGAGATCAGATGTAAATACTCATGAACAAACTCATAAATAGTTGTGTAAAATTAAGTTCATTGATCCTTATTCTACCCTAATTCTAGATATATCCATATATAAGAATCCTAAGCTCAGATTACTCATATTTCTAGTCATAAGTCACACTCAGATTACTCAAACTAACACTCATATTAGCATTCACTTGTAGTTGCACTAGCACTTAGATTAAGAGAAATACATTGGGATTGATCCCCACTCAAGGTATTTGTATGGAGGAAACACTCAACACAATAGGGTATTGAGGTCATTTCAAGCTTATCTAGCTAACATTACACTTTTGATACTTGTGATCTTTAAATACCCTAATAACATGTAGATCAAGGGTTTCACTTCTAAATTAGTCAAAAAAAGGTCACATCGAGTGGATCAAGGCCCACTCATACAAGCACAAGAATATCAAACATAGGCAAAGAACCTCCTAGAAGCTCAAAGTCCCTACCTATAAGGGACACTATCATGACCCTTAAGACACTAGAGTAGTGCATTACTATCTAGAGGACTGCATTACTATTTAGGAGTTTTGAGTCATGTTTCTAATTTATGATGCTCTAAACAACTTTTGTACCAGTTTCTAACCTCCAATTAATTCATTTTAGTTATTTTTTAGCTAAATACATACTTGTGTGATTCATTTCTATTATTAGAATAATCAAAATAGGTCAATTATTATATAAATTAGTGTTTATATTTATTTCATATTTATTCCCTAATTTTCATATTTTATCCCTTTAACAACCTAGGGTTTACATTCCATAATTCCCTTAAATTTTAAATTAATGATGAACGTCAAAGTGATGATATTATAGCTATATTCACTGATAAATATTTTTAATGTGAATCTATGGAAGATAATGTTAAACATGAAGATGATGACTCTTCTGAACCTATGTCTAATATAAAATAGTTTATGCATAGACCTACTTCACCCATTCATAATAGTGTACCTATGGAAACCTACAATAATATGATTCAACCATTGAATAAAACCATTAAGAATATTAACATGCCTTCCTTAGAAGTGATCTTCTAATCCATTTGGTGAGTGCCTTGCAACACAAAATTCACAATCTAACCTTATAAATCAAAGAATATCATGCTTGGGTTGACTCTAATTTTATATATGGAAACCTAATGGTGTGTAATATTATAAATACACCATTACCTTGTAATTTCCTCTTTTCTACATTTCATATATTTGATGGAAGTAGTAATCCTTATCTACATCTCAAATACATCAAAGCTTCTATAGACAAATATGATGGTAGTCTAATTTTACTAAAAGTGTTTCCAAAAAAAATTCATTGGAAATGTTGTGGATTGGTTTCACTTTCTGCCTCATGGGTACTTACATTCCTATCTTACATTGGAAGAGACATTTTTAATGTGATACATTCAAAATAAGGGACCAAGTGTTGTATATGAACATTTAACCTCTCTTCATCAAAGAAAATTAGAGCCAATTTTTGAATGTATTTTATGATTCAAGACTTGTATATACCAATTGATATATCAACCAATATATTTGGAAATATAGGACATATTTTTTTTGGGCCTCATATATTCTCTCAAAGTTAAACTAGTTTATTATGCTTATTGTTTAGTTCAAGCTCTTTTTCTTAGGGTTATTTCACTAGAATAGGAATTCATACTCAATCCATATCCCAAAAAGACACATGAAGACATTAATTTAAGACAAGAAATCCCAAGTAATTCAAATAAACTATTACACTTCATAAATAAAAGATTTTGATCAAGGAAAATTGGGTTAAGGTCCTAAATAAAGGGAAAAAACTAGTTTACAAAGCATTACCTAAAGAAAATAAACCTACTTTCAATAAGTGGCAACCACTCAAATTTGATAGTTTCATAGATAGACCACATGATATTCTAAATATGTTATTAGATGAGAAGCTAATCAATCTACCTCATAACTATTACCACTTTCCTCCTCATATTTAAAAACTAAAAGGCAAACCATTTTATATTTTTCATGTTATTTATGGACATCGGGACAATGATTGTTATGTATTATGACAAAATATTACACAACTTATGGATAGAGGGGTTATTACATTTACAAAAAAATTCACTCAGTTAACAAAGTCCCCTTCTCCATTGAGACATCCTATGGCATTTTTGTAAAGGAACCAATGGCTTATCAAACTTATAGGGATGATGTTTCTAAGATAATATATTCTTCTAATTCACATTATACCATGATGAATCTATCCCAATACGTTTGTATTGTGGAACCAATGGTCACTAGAGCTCTTACTAGAAAAGAGCCTAAATAAGGCATAGTTATGATTAATAAGGAATATCTTAATGTAGTCAAAGTTATAACTCATCCCAGACAATTATGGACACCAAAAGTAAATCAATAATATAAACATCAAGAAAAAGTGCAAGTTAAAAATATCTCATATAAAAATCAATAAAATGAACTCTTTTTCAATATTATGCAAAAGGTTCATCGTTGGATTCACATGATTATAGTCAATTCCCATTCCTAAGTGGGTGAGGTAATCATTTTTCAACATCAAGGATAACTAATAGTACCATGGATACATGTAAATTACTTATCAAGAACACATGACATCTATACAAATGTAAGAAGTGTAATAACAAAACCATATTAACTATTAAATTTATACATGTGAAATTAAATAATACAAATCAAATGTAACATGTGGAATGCAAAAAATAAACTGTATGAGACAATACCAATATGTGAATCCATTAAATAAACTCATTTAATATAAATAAATTAACTCATCATATATAATCAAATAATATTTTACATTACAATAATTTTAGTCATTTATATGGGTTTCATCCCTCGATGCATTAGACTCATCACTATCATTATTTCTATGCCCACTAGTCATATAAGTAGAGACTCCTCTACACCTTCATGATTGAGACCTATCTAATCTATCACACTCCTGAATATATCATAATTACACCATATTGTAAGCATTTTCCTCCTTTAGATAATTATAGTAAAAAATAAAATCCCCTGATATGTCATTTCTTTTCTCAAGAATGAACATTAGTTGTATGTCTAGCTCCACTTGGAGATCATCCCACTCACCATAATCTACAATAAAGGTTATGGAAATAATGTAAATAGGATAAAAAATAAATGTATGAATGCCTAAAATTTAGTCTACTTACTATATTTATCAACTACCAACTATATCAAATGGGATATCTAGTGTTAAAGTGCAAATAAATATGTCTACCATAGTTGCCTGGTGTTCATTGCCTACATAAAAACATAATGATTATACAAGACATTATTAAATTATAAATAAAAAAACATATTTCAAATACAAATTTATAAGTATATAATTATGTGTATTTATATAATAAATTGGAGAAGGTTGTAGTGCCATCTGACCTACTCCTCCATCTCCTCCATCTCCTTTTTGAATCAGAGGCATGACACATAGATTTGTTACATTAAGAAAAATGAGGGGTCATATCATGTCCATCTACCAATGAGTGTATTTTTTGATGCATCTTACATCATCCACATCATTGACTATAATAAGTATATCTACATCCCTCCTTGGTAGAGGTGTTATATCCATAACACTAAGCCCTATCCAACTGCTAGGATGATGAACAGATCTTGTAATGTAATTCTAAGGGTATATTATTAAATTTATATCATATTGGATTCTAAAATAATGTGTGACCCTATCAAACTATAATATCTCCACCACACTAGGAAATTGATCATGAATCCACACATTAACATGAATATTATGTAACTATTTGCATGCTCAACCCAACTAGTGAAGCTTATGTAAGGCCTCTAAATAATCCCAATAGGTGTGAGCCTATCCAATATCAAAAAATAATCCATAGTAATAAAACCATATTATCTATCTAAAACCCACCACTCTAAAAAATATGTGTGTGGACCCAACCACAATGAGGTCCCCCAATGGGATGGACCATCGTGATATGCTTATATGCTAAATTATGCAATAAAGTTGTAGCACAAAGGCCTCCAACATGGCCCTCTAAAGTAAATTTGTATAAATATTTATATAAATGGGCCACCCTAGTATTCCCACATAAATATCTATTATATCTCTCCTTAATGGAATAAAAAATATCATACATATAATAAAATATGGCAACATCCCCACCATCTACAACAACAAAATAAGTAAGCAAACAACATATGAACTTTCAAAAATGTGGAATATCTGATGTGATGATCTCTCTAATAAACACTATAAAATCATGATCTCTATAATGATCACCTTGATTCTAATCATTCATATATTTATGAGCATGATGCACATAGACCTAGCCCATTGTGGCTCATCCTATGGCGCACTCTCTAACTATCGATAATCTCAAAATCTACCATGCATTATCTAGAGTCAGATACATATCCATTTTGAAGCCAAAATTTACAAGTATCAGCATTCTACCTCTCCATTATGGTTTTCATGAGGTACATATCATATATTATCTTTCTTAGGTGGGCTACATGTGCAAATCCAACCCTATCAATCATCTTCTAATTACTATCATTAAATCCAAGCTCACTAACAATCTCCATGTGATGATTATATCTAAACTCTATAACATGAAAATATCTATACAAACAAACACAAATAAAAAATATCATATAAAATCAAATTGAAATACTTATAATCATCCCAAAATATAGAATAATGTGATAAATTTCTAAAGATGCATCTAAAAAATATAGTCATTATCATCAACCATTACCATCTCAAGCGATTTATTTCTATGGTTAGTACCATAAAATTTTAGGATGGTTTCATGAAAGGTTTAATGGTACTAACCTCAGATATTCAGTGTCACTAAACCATCTAAATGAATCAAAATTTGCATAAAATTGCCTAATTTGCAAATGTGAAAATTATATTTTTTAAAAAACAAGCAAAAATGGATCAAAAAATAAAAAATATATACATACAAGGTCCTTGAGCTGGTGGACCTATAGGGTGGTTTGCAAATGCTTAAAATAGCTATGTAATGGGTTTCAATGACTCAGCATCATGAAAACTTAGAGCTCAAAATTACTATCAATAATGTGAAAATTAAATATAAAAACTCAACATATTTATAAATTTTTACAAATGATCTAACTTATCTAATTATATAACTTTTGATATGATTAATTTGATAGTTTCATCCCCCACATCAAAGAGGGGCATACATTTGGGATTATTAGAAACATTAATCTCATACAAATAATATTTATCAAATTTTGGGATACTTGATATGACATAGTGACCCCAAATATACATATTTTCATAGTTTGACACATTACACGTGGTTCATAAGGATTCATCTATCAAATGATTTTAGTTACATGACATATATTGACATAATAGTATAATTTATGAGGTATATGTCATGTATATGAATTCACTTTATAAAGACTTGAACACATATTCATACACACTTTAGTGCATACACATGGGCATTACGGATATTTTACAAGAACATGAATTCTAGGTTTCCACATACACATAAATTTGACGTACAAGTTATCAAATTTAGCATATAGATACACAACATCTTATATTATTTAGTACATATTAAAAGGGAATGATATTTATTCATGCACGTATACACATACAATTGAGATACAGGTTCTCAAATTCAACATATAGATGCATAACATTATATATCAATTGGTATATATTTAGTGGGAATGATAATGATTCATTCATGTATACACATACATTTGAGATACATGTTCTCAAATTCAATGTATAGATACATAAAATTATATAGAATTTGGTACAAATTCAAGGGTATGATACTGATTCATGCACATAGACACATACATTTGAGTTATAGGTTCTCAAATTCATCATATAGATGTATAATATTCTATATTAGTTGGTACATATTCAGGGGCATGATATTAATTCATGCACATATACACACTTCCATATTAATGAGGTGTGATATTGAATCATGGATGTTTACACACTTTTAAATTCATGAGGCCTTGTATTGGTTCATGCACATATACAACATTCAAATTTATAATCTGATTAACAAATGTTTATCGTTTCACTTCACACTTATTGAATTTAAGGTTATTAAATTTCATTCTCTTCCAATCATTTTTTTTTTTAAATTGATCATACTTGAGAAAAGTTGAGAAATTTGAGAAAAAACTATACAATTAAACCTTTGGTCATGATTGGGGAATGAACATTTTTCATTCTCTTTCCATCATAATTTTTTTTTACGTTGAGTGTACTTGAGAAAATTTTAAAACTAAACATATGGTCATGAGGGGGTCATGAACATTTTTCATTCCCTTTCAAACATACATTGAGTGATCTGGAGTGAAAAACATACATTGAGCGATCTGGAGTAAAACTATAGAAATTGAATCTATAAACCATTTTATTAGTTTAATCATGTTTAGATCTATGCTAAGGTTTAAAAATGCTTATCACATCATTCCTTGAACCCAATTTTGGTTCCCACTTTTCATCTTGGAACTACTCTTCAAATAACCACTTGGAAGCTTGTTTGTTTCTCTAGCTAAGAAGTGAACAAGACTATGAGTCCTTTATTCATCTCTATAGGAACTAGGTTAATGGTTGACCCTCAGCATCTCCACTCTTCAAAACAAGAGCACACCCCATGAACAACACCATAGGACATACATACAGGTATGGTTTTTCTTTGAATATATTTTTTATTATAATTATACTTCTTTATTTGGGTAGAAATATATCTAATACCATACATCATAGTTTACAAGAACACTTGGACATCATTGGAAAAAATAATAGGTCTACATTCACAATCACCAAATTAGGTATGCATTCTATTTTTATTTTTTATCCAGTATTTATAGTTCCCCTAAAATTCTATATTAAATAGAGGGAAAATATAGATACCCAAATTTGGTACAAGCCTCATTTCACAATGCTTTTTGGAAACTTTGTATGTATATATTTTAAAATATGAGATATGTACTTATTAGTGAATTTATTTTTTTTGTTTGATAATATTACTAATTATAATTGGATTTATGACACCTGTGTCTTATCATTGTCAGTTTTATTTACCATATTATAGATATCTTTAGCCCTTTTTGTCATCTTGAGTCTTTTTAGGTCTTGAGTCAACTCTACCAATTACTATTAGTATCGATTGTCAATACTAATGAAAGAAGATAGAAGTGACACTAACATATTTTAAAATTATTTTGGGTACATTTCACTTTTTAACCATTATTTGGGCACATTTTAACTTATTTTGGTCAGCTTTTGCATGCCAGTGGGTCCTTAATTCAAAGTTAGAGGCTCTTATATATATAAAGTCACTATACAATATTTTGGGATAATAAATTTACATTATCAAGAGCTAGATAAGATTACATGTTATACCCAATAAATTATTAGAGTTGAATTTGAAGTTTACAAAGGTAAATTTACATTTTCATGGTTGTACCAAGGGAAATATAGGAGAAAAAACATCTAGACTTGAATCCATAATTAAACACATACACATTAGTGGGAGAAATACATTTGATTTTGAGCCCTCTTCATAGTATATCAAATGTAGTACAATGCTTGGTCAATCAATGGGGATTGACCAAGGTCATTCCAACTAAACCCTTTCACTCAACATCCCCATTTGGTATCAAATTATTTATGAAAAGTTGGGGTTCGAACATATAGGTGCATCCACATGATTTTGAAATTGATAAAAAGAGAAGATGAGAATTATAGACACAAGTGCATCATCTCGAAATAAAAAATAGCTCTTTTAATTCAGGTTCAATATAGATCACTTTATGCTAGTATTGGTTATCAATACTAACCCAACCTGACATAAGCATGCAGGAGATAACAAGTAAAAATGAATCATACACAAAACATTTACACAATCTTAAGATGTATCATTTATATAATAAGATTTTATAAAAATGCAAAAATAAGATAAGAACCTCAATACCTCTTGTTTTATATATATATTTTTTATATTTATCTTGTATGATTTTACCATGTTTTAGATCATTTCTCATGAATACTTGTGTATATTGTGTGAATCTGAATTAATTGTTATTTTATTAGTTTTTATCCTTTTAGTTTTTTTTAAAACTAGATTAAGGTAATACAAATTGATCACAAGGTGATCTAACTTGAGTTTAACATGTAAATCATATAGTCTGATATGGCCAACATTAATCACCAATTGGATGAACTCTAATAAAGATTTGATAAATTTTTGAATTTTTAAATGAATCCAAAAAAATAGTCATAATTCACTACCATTTAGACCAACTAGTGTGGATCTTTGAGTCAAGCCAATACAAGCCATAATACAACTCAGTTCTAAATTTGTTGGTTTCCCATTAAGGTTAATGGAATATGATGCCAAAAATAAAAATGTATAAATTTGATATGAAGGACCCAGTTAATTGGATTAATCAAATGGATAACTTTTTAAAGGTACATTAGATCCTATGTGGATAAAAGGTGGTAATTGCATATTTATATTTGGAACCTAAGAACTTCATTTGGTATCGATGGCTTTGTGCTCAAATGAATAAGAAGGATCTTAGTGTTAATTGATCTTTTGCAATTCCACTATTGTAATAGCAAGATAAAGAATTAATTCAGCCAGCTAGAAAATATATGACAAATAAGGTCTATCAAGGATTATATTCATTAGTTATAAAACCTATCTTTACAAGTGGAGATAATCATATATAAAAATTTAAATGACTTGTTTATTGGATGGCTCAAGGGCCACATCCAACATAATTTTCACATATTTAATTTGAGTTATAAATCTAAGGTTATTTTTATGGCACACAAATCAGAAGTGAGGGCACTAATCACCAAAAGGTATACATTCACAAGTATAAGAGATAAAAACTCTGTAAAAAATAATTCCCTCAACCCACTAGACTAAATCCTCAATAAATTAAAGAGAATAAGTCAAAAGGGTTATGTTTTAATTATGATAGTAAGTGTATACACATAATATTTTTAAACTTTATCAATTACTAATGCTTTCTATCTTTTAAGAACATGTAAAGTCTCAATATCTCTTAGTGCATGCCTTAATGGGTGTACCAAGAAAGGGGTGGGTATAAAATTAGTGATTTGTAGGATTATTTCCCCTTATTTCTAATTGTTATCAATCCAACCAACACCTAAGAACATTCCCCTAAGATTTGCCTCCTCTTTTTCATGATTCTCTAGTCTCTTACCAGCTTTATTAGCCTTTTCCCTAACCTAAACCCCTTCTTGAAAGTTTACATGACATAGTCAGCCACATCAACCTTGTATCCTTATTGACAAAACTTATTAGGGACTAGGTCATCCCATGGTTAACCTAGTCCATGACCTGGTTTGTTTTTATCAATTATGATACTAGGTCAACCGAGTCGACCTTGTCAGCCTAAACTTTCATAAGGGTTTAGGTTTAGATCCACCTATGTAAACACATCCATTTCACCATTCTTAAAGAGATAGTAAGAGTTAATTATTCATTTGTGCTTCTTTACAATCTACTCTTTCACCATTCTACTTTAGGAGTCTTAGCTTAGGGTTTCTACTTGTAAAATAGTCTTATATGTGGAGAAGTATTGGATGTTTTGGCCTTTATTCGTGATCCTTACAAACCACAACCTATTATGAAGAACCTTTGGCCAAGGGAGAGATTAAGTCTCGATGGGTTCACCTTCAAGGTAAGTATCTCTAACTTTACTCTTCTCTTTAGTAGATATAAGTATCATAAGTAATAGATTTTGAATATATTGTTCTCTCCATGAATTAAGATTTTATCTATACATATATTAATTAGGATTATCTTATACATGTTTAATTTTAAGTTTACTAACCCCACTTTATGCCACAAGCTTTGGTGAGTACTAGATTAGACTTTTACTTTACTTGTAATTAGTTTAGTGAATATGACAACATAAGAGCTAGTTATGATTACTATATAGTTTTGCTTGATTAAAGGCTTTGAAACCCTCCCTAGTGATATTATTTATGTTAATAGATCTACTGGATAGGTTTAATATATCCATGTTGGTCATGACACTGATTATTTAATGTATCCCCAATTGGAAGTGTAAGTAGGATTTATCTTCTCTAAGTTAGGATTGATTTATATATCTATTGTATTTCTCATTACATACATTCTAATGAACCCAAAATGAATATAACCCTTGAAAGTTTTATTTCATGCTTTCATTTCTATCATAATATTATTTTTCTATATTTATGATACTGTATCAAACCAGTCAGTATAGTTCTAACTTTTATGCATAGGTTTAACACAGTCATATCAAAATGACTCTATTCTTTCTATGAAAGTCTTCATCACACACAATTTACTAGATCAAAAAGGTCAACATAGTACTCTTCTTCAATCTCAGATAAAAAACTATGTCAAATAGGTTAACTTAGTCTCTCTACCAACATCTAGATCAACAAATTAGGTCAAATAGGTTGACTTAGTTTTTCAATCAACATCTAGATAAATAAACTAAGTTGAACATGTCAACTTAGTCTTTTAGTCAATATCTAAATTAAAAAAATAGGTTGAATAGGTTGACTTAGTCATCTTATACTTCTTTAGCACATAGATTTTTACAGTATTGGGTCAAACCAATCAACTTAGTTTGTAAAATTTAAAAGTAGCATTCAAGGTACTTTAGCATAAAATTTGCAATCTTAGTCAACTTCCAACCCACCAAGGTTCCTCTCTTCTCTCTCAGTCATTTTAGTACTTAATTTTAGTTCTATTTTTTACAAGTTAGAAATATTTAAAACTACAACCCTATATCAAACTAAGTCAACTTGGTTGACTTAGTTCTATATCTTGTCTTCTATATAAAACACTAAGGTGACCTAGTTGACTCTGTTATTAAATACTTTTACTTTCTCAAAATAGTAGTGACCCAGTCATCGCTATTATGTATTATTTGCATATAGTTTCATCTAAATTGACTATGTACCATTATTAATTTAGGAATTAACAACTATTTGCTAGTAATTAATTCACACTTTTATTTTCAACTATTTGCATACTTAGAGTAGCTCACATAGAGTAATTAGGTGGTTTTTTTAATTACCATTTATTTACACTATTTTTATCTTTTTTCACACACTAAAAAATCACACAATCAAAATTCATCTAACATTTATCTTCCCAAGGCCTGCCTACTTGGATTTCATCACAAAAGGGAAAGCTAACTTGGTTTTCTAGCCAAGTATAAATACATGGTTAATGGTATATATTGGCAAATCCCCTAACACCCTTATCATTGTGGGATTGTAAAGTGAGGGGCTAGGCCCCAATACCAAGCTAGTACCATTTCCAATACAAATCCCTTTCACCCTAAACATCCTAAAACCATCCAAATATTATTTTCTAGTTCTCTATTTTTAGCCAACTCCTATATCACACTTAAAACAACACTTTCTAATAATTTAATAACACTCACAATGAACACTTAATTAACACTTGATTTTTAGTTGACTGCTTGCTTTATGATCACTATGTGTTGTATTGCAAAAAAATTCATTGTCCATCATTAGTGTAAGGTTTTATGTTATGTGCCCCAATTGGATCACTTATATCGATCCAATTATTTATGTGTTTACTTCCATTTATTACATCATTTATATTGTAAAATTTTACCCTATTTTATAACATTATCATTTTGGTTGATACCATATCTTAAAAATTATTATCTTTCTCCCTACCAAAAGTACACAATCAACTAACATGACTGTATCTCTTATCTATTTTTCCTACACTCTATCAAATAGTACATAGTCAACCTAATCAACTATGTAATCTTTTGTCCTTTGTCTAGTAGTACACATTCAACCTAGTCAACTTTTTACTCTTTTGAATTTTTTATAGAAGTATGCAGTCAACCTAGTCGAATTTGTACTCTTCTCAGACCCCTTTTCAGTAATACATAGTTGACCTAGTCAACCTTGTATTTGATTGTTGGCCTTACTCTTCTATCTATCCAACTTAAATATGTATCCTTGAATTCTCTATTTTCTTGCTTAATATTATGTTCATTAAGTCAAAACATCATGAAATACCCTCTTATAATATTTTTAGACAACTTAAATCCATTTAGACACTATATGGGGTATTATTTTCTCCCTCTCTTTACCTCCCAAGAGAAACCTCATTCTTGGAAAACCTCTTCCCCCCCTTCATCTATGGATTGTAACATGGTTCAAATCAAACCTAAAGATGAAGTAGGTGGATTTGATCCTTTTTATACCTATCAATAAAATTATTATCTTCAAACTTTTCAACATAATGTGGTATAAAATGACACAAGTCTATCCAACAATCCCACTAGTAATCCACCTTCCAATAATCCTCTCCCTAATACCAATTCAGGGAGTCCTCCTACAAACACCAACTTGACAAATCATATGACTCAACTTCTTGAATAAGTCATAAAACAAATGAACATAATGCAAACTTATAAAACTTCTCAAATAATGTGATTACAACAACATTTGATCAATATGGCTAATTAACCTCTGGTTCTAAATCCTCAAGCTAATCCAAATTTTATTCCTCCACCTCTTAGAGATGCCTCAGGAAATGTTATTCCTCAACTTATAATTAATAAAAAAAATTATTCAAAACATCCAAAATGAACCTTTGGCTCATTTCATTATGTCCATTGATATTAGTAATATATCTCCAACTATCAAGTATGATGAGACTAAAGACCCTGCATCCTTTCTTAAAGCATTCAACAATCTCTATAAAGAGTGGATCCAAACTAATACCTTCACCAAAACTAAAAATATAGTTAAAAAATTCACTAGTGATGTATTATAATGGTAAAACCAACTTACCCAACATTACATTTTCCAACTTGAATATTTAGTCAATCCTCTGGTTAAAGAGTTTCAGCACAATGACCTTCCTGAAAACTGCCTTAGCCATTTCGTCAATGTTAAGGAATCTCCCACTAAATCAACTCATGATTTTATTAAATGATGGAAATATCTATCCCCTAAGTCTGAACATAACATGACTGATGATAATTTATTCAAAATCTTTATAATTTATTTAAATCCTTTGCTTTAATATAAATTTTGCACTTTTGCTCCTCAAATGCTTAATAAAGATCTTGACCAAGCCAAACATCAAGAATTCTTCATGAAGAAATTTAAACCTAATACCAAATTCCTTAATGGATATTTTCAAATTTATACCAATACCATCACTAAAACTACTCCTTAAACCAAACCAGTAGTTTCCAAAATTGGCAATCCAACATCTTCTCACACACCACTAACTATATATAAAATGAAATAATTCTTATTTCCCTTGACACCCTTCCTTATCCTAATAATCCTCCTAAATGGTATGACCCTAACCAATTTTATTTGTTCTAAATAGACATTGGTCATTCCCATGAGACTTGTTGAGGGCTTACAATGAATTTGTTTCCTGCATGCTGGGTGATTCCTTCAATCATGAAGCCATGATCTAACTTTATCATCAAGAGTACAACATCACTCCTCAAAAACAATAAGATCCTAAAGTTTCTTATTCTAATAATAAAAAATATTTCCCACATCTACTAATCAATAAAATACAAAGGATGATTGTGTTATTGATGTTGACTATGACCAACATTACAATAATTCTCAATATGTTAACACATCCAAGGTCAATTATTATCACAAACCAACTCACAAAGATCCTATCACTAAACCTAAGAAACTATATTTGGAATAAAAACTTCTCAAAGATACTAAAATAACTCATTAGCTTCTTAATCCCATGATGAACCACCTCCTTATTTTTAACCCCCAACTACTTACATTCCTTCAAAATATACCTTACTTTATAAACCTCACACTGATTCTTCTTCTAAATCCCATTGGAACTTTCTCGAAGAATTTAACACCATGCCTTGCAATATTCCCCTTCTAGAGTTAGTTCATACCTCCCCTTATCATCACAAGTTCATCATGTGACAATTAAAATAAATTGAAGATCCATCATCTATAGATGAAGAACCACCCTCTATTGAGCCTCAACCTACCAATATACATACTATTAAATCCATTTGTCCTTCTTCCAAAACATCTATTAAATTTATTGAATAGGACATGATTAATTATGAGATATTTTTTGTGTCGATGATCCACCCTTATTCATTAAAATAGCCATTAATACTACCCTTATTTGTAAAATTTTAGTTGATGAAGGGTCCAGTATTAATGTGACATCTTTGTGTCTCATCTAATAACCTGGTTATAACAAGGATCATCTCAAGCAAACCTACCTAACCTATCATGGATTTGATAAAACTAATCAAAATCCACTCATTTAAATTTAGCTTCCCCATATAATCAGACCTAAGACCATTCAAACTAAACTTATGGTCCTTGATTTACCCCTATCTTACAACATACTCTTAGGTCATCCTTAGACTCATAGAATGAGTGCCATCGCCTCTTCTAGTAGCCAATGCATCAAGTTCTTACATAATGGAAAATTTTATAAGTTTGATGCCAATCCCAACCCTTGGAGTATTCAAATTCCTAATGATAAATATTATTATCACATTCCTACCATTAAACATGTTCCCTTACCTAAATTCATCAGCACCAATTCAAACTTACAAGTCACTCTTGTTGATTCAGATGATGATGAACCTAATGACTTGTAGCATACTTTAAACACTACTAATCTACCTCTAGAGTTGCTTCCTCCTTCTTTATTACCTCGTGATCTTACTATTCCTCTCATTAATGAGATCAATAATTTTCCCCTCCATGCAATACTCAGGATGTTTCTTACCTAGAAAACACCTTCACATGCAATGACTATGGAGTCGCCAAATTATTCTAAGATCCTTTAATATGTCTTCACATAAATTCAGTGCTCTCAAAATTTCCCCTTTTGAAACTCCTCCTAAATCTCAAGCATGTATCATTTTTCCAACCTATGATGATAACTACATCATGTCCCAAGATCAATCCTGAGATTTGGATGTTCAACATTATCAAAAAACTTTAACTCAAATACATGCTTTCAACCATGATTTTAACACCATTTACATGGATTTTTACTTATCTCTCAAAGGTTGTGTACCTCTTATTAATCCTCTACTTCTTCATACTCCTTAGGTGGTTGAACAAATCCTACCTTCCAAACATTCAAAAATTATTTCATCTTCTCTACCACCTATAGATCCCATTATTCCATCTAATTCTTCCCCCATCAATGACATTAATGATACACTAATATCATTTGATTAACCTACTCCTTCTACTCCTGAGATTACATAAGATTCCAAGGCCACAAATGTCCATTAGATACATTATGACTATGATCACCATGGTAATAAAATTCTTGATCTCAGAGTATATGTTGATTACTATGGCCCTCTTCCCACTTTTCCTAATGATGAATGCATTCTTGAATTGCTTCATGCCTAAGAATCTCAACTTCCTGGACAACATCACAAATTTGGGAATTTCAAAAACAAGTCCCCTTATTTTAAAAACTTCATTTCTAGTATCGACACCAAAGCAAATACAATTTCCTCTTTACCTAATGCACCATATCATTTATAAGATGGTAATTATATGCTTATCAAATAATATACTCATATTGAATATGGTACTCCATCATGCCCTTGACCTATTATAGTTTATCATGAACTCACACCTATTGAACATGATGACTTTAGCTTGTTTTTTTATAAATATTAAGAGATCTTTGCCTGGTCCTATGAGGAAATGCCTAGTATTGACCCTAGCATTATGTGCATAATATTATCACTTATCTTGATGTCAAGCATGTGCACTAAAAGCAATGGAAATTTTCACCTAAAGTTTTTACCTTATGCCATAAAATAAATTATCAAACTTATTCATCCTAAGTTTATCAAACCCATGCACTATTCCAAATGGGTTTCTAACATAGTCCCTATTTAGAAAAATTTCACCATGGTCATTTGCATTTACATTGATTTCCATAATTGTAATCTTTCTTGTCCCAAGGATAATTTCCCTCTACCTTCAATATATGTCATTGTCGATTCCGTAACTGGTAATGAAATGTTTTTTTATTATGGATGGTTTCTTGAGAGTTATAACCAAATTCACATTACCCCCAAAGAACAACATAAGATAACTTTCACCACATAATGGGGCACCAATTGCTATGTTAAAATGCCCTTCAGGATCAAAAATACTGGAGATACCTATCAATGGGAAATGACTCATATCTTTCATGATCTTATTCATAAAATTGTATAAACTTATGTTGATGACCTCATTACTAAATCTAAATGTCACAAGACTCATCTTTTTGATCTTTTCATCATCTTTGATTGCCTTCTTAAATATAAATTCAGACTAAATCCTTATAAATGTGTTTTTGATGTCACATCTAGAAAAATATTAGGATTCTTAGTTTCCCTTCATGGCATCAATGTTGACCCTACCAAAATTAATTCTATAATCAACATGTCCATCCCTCAATTCATTCTGGACATTCTCACTTACCTCAGTAAACTTGGGGCAATTAGATGATTCATTCTTAGAATGGTTTACCATATATATTCTGTCAATTCTCTTCTTCATAAAGGTAATGCCTTAGAATGGATGTATCCATGTCAAAAATAATTTGATAATATGAATTAATCATCACTTCACCCACCTACTCTTTGTGCCCCTTCAAATGATCTACCTTTGATCCTATATACCACTTCCACACCCATATTATTTGGGTCAATGCTTTCCCAACAAGATGATACTAGAAGAGAATATTCCATCTACTATATCATTTGAGGCCTCATTGATTATGATAAATGTTACATAAAAGTCAAACATGATTACTTTGCCATATATTTTATAGCTAAATTTTTTTAACATTATATGATTTATCAAACCACTTACTTTATCATCCATTCTAATCCCCTTCATCACTTATTTTCCAAATCCTTTCTTTATAGAGATAGAATTGACAAGTTGATGGTCCTTCTCATGGAATTTTATCCTTGAATTATTACTCAAAAAGTTGTCAAAGGATAAATAATTATTGATCAACTTGTCGTATCTCCTATACCAGCTACTGACCACCTTCAAGATATCCTTCCTAACGATAATATTATCTATTGAAGGTCTCAACCAAGACATATCCCTTAAATATTACTTTCACAATTTCACTACTAACCTAGAAGTAAATAATCTAAATGAATATGCTATCTTCTTAGATATACTAAACCAAAATTAGTTATCGAATAACTTCCTAAAATTAACGTCGATCTACATGAAGATACTTAGACCCTTTATTTTGATGGCATGAAAATCCTTCATGGAGATGAGGTAGGTTTTATCCTCACAAGCCCTCTTAGTAAAATCATCCCTTTATCATTTATCCTAGCATTTAATGTCACTAACAATGTGATAGAGTATGAAGTTTTAATCTTAGGCATGCGAATAGCCCTTGATCTAGTTATCTAATATCTACATGCTTTAGGAAACTCTCAAATCATTTACTAGAAAATAAATGGTGATTACCAATACAAAAGCAAGAATATCATTTCTTATCATAAAATTGAAACTACTCTCACCAAAGACTTCATTTCTTTCACCATCGATCTTATTCCTTGAGATCAAAATTTAGTTGTTGATTCCCTTACTTCTTTAGCATTTATTTTTCATCCACACCAAGTTCTTAATGATCTCTCTTTTATTATCCAAATAAGAAAATACCCATCTTCTATCCCACCACAATATTCTCTTATCTACCACATTTATGACATCACCATTTGAAAAATTCCATGGTATGAATATATAATTCAATTCTTAGAACACCAAACTTATCCTCTAAACCTTGATTCCTGAAAAGGGACTCATATTTTCAAACAAGGTTTTAAATATGTATTTTGATATAACATCCTATAATAATACAATGTTTAAGGTACCTTGCTCCACTATATTATGAAAAATTAGGTTCTTTGTCTTCTTGAACAAGAACATGGGGGCATTTGTGGTGGCCATTATAGTAGACATGTTACAGCCTACAAATGCTTATGTATAGGATACTTTTGGCCACTCTCAAAGAGGATGCCATTGAATTTGATAAAAATTGTACTCCTTACCATCTCCATGGTGATCTAATTCATTCACCTTTAATAGAGATTCAAACTCTAGAATCTCCTTGGTCATTCTCTATATGGGGATTAGTTCTCATTGGCAAATTACCTTGATCTCAAGATGGGCATATCTTTATAATCATAACCACAGAATATTTTACCAAATGGGTTAAGGCTATGCCTCTCATTAATGTCATCAGTACCACAATTTTAAAATTAATACTTAATAAAATCATTTTTTTGTCCCTCACACTATCATTTTAGACAATGGTGGTAATTGTAAAAATAAAGATGTCAAATAGCTCTATGCTAAATTTTAAATTGATCATAAATTATCCCCACCCTATCATCCACAATGTAATGGCCAAAACAAGGCCACCAACAAAATTCTTAATAAAATCCTCCAAAATATAATTTATGAAACCCGTATGGATTGGCATCTTCATCTCTATCTTAATATTTAGGCCTATTGCACTAGCATACGCACTATCACTAGGGCAATGCCATCCCTCCAATCTATGGTTTTGAATCAATACTCCCATTAAAATTTGATCTTCCCTCTCTTTGTATATCTCTTAGTGGTATCACACCAAATTTATAATTACATGAATCTCACCTTCATGTTCTCAATCTCATTGATGAGAACCATCTTTCTTATTTATAACATAATCAATAATACCAGGCTCATATTGCCAAATAACATAATAAACATGTTAAATTTCACACTTTTAATGTTAGTGATCTTATCCTTAAATTATAATACACTCATTATAAAGAATTTAAATATGCCCATTAATTATAGGTCCCTTATTTAGTCAAAGATATTCTTTATCCAATTACCTATCACCTTCAAACCAATGAAGGCCATATTTTCAAAGAACCCACCAATGTGCAAGTCCTCAAGAAGTATTTTGTCTAAATCCTTCCTTTTTTTTCATGATTTGTATATGTTATATATCTAACACTATTTTTAGTAAATTTACAAAATTATCACCCTCTACAATAGTTTTTTCTTCTCACAAACCTTAGTCCTTCCTTTTGGTCCCTTAGTTTATCCTTTGTCATGAATTGCATTGTAAAACCATAGATAAGACCTAGTCTTCCTTATGATGTCCTTTTATCCTCTTTATTTTCTTAATTTTTAATACATTTTGGCAACCCTTAGGTATCTCTTTTGTGAGTTGTAGTTTAAGACCATGGATAGGACTTGGCCTTCCTCAAAAATACCATATTCATCTTATTTACTTTTGACATACTTTTTACATACCCCCTTGGGTTTCCCTTTTATGAGTTTTAGTGTAAGACCATGGATAGGACATGGCCTTCCTTATGAAATCACCATCTTTCATTCCCTATCTATAATGTGTTTCACAATGGCTATAAGTTTTTAATCATTATTCTC
The DNA here is from genome assembly GCA_037957365.1 of Torreya grandis. Lineage (NCBI taxonomy): Eukaryota > Viridiplantae > Streptophyta > Pinopsida > Cupressales > Taxaceae > Torreya > Torreya grandis. The sequence continues at coordinate 402,532 of JARHVA010005323.1, forward strand.
AACTTTAGATTTTGCTTTTTTTGATAGATGAAATTTTCACAACAATCTCTGTTAGCATGTTTTCCTACATTTACCTCATTCTTATGGTAAATAATCACACTTTACTATCATTTTATCCCTTTTTCTCCTTTTATCACATTTTTTATGACTTGAAGTAATTCAAATTTTTTCATGTTTCACTCCTCTTGATTTACTTTCCTTTCACTCCACATTGGATAAAACAAGTTTGAAGTCAAGATAACACTTTTATTTCACCTAGATTAATAGTACTCTTAGACACCATGCTCTCTAGGTTCTCTCTCTTAATAATCAAGTCCCAATTATTAAAATTAAATTCATATTTAGCACCCATGTTTGGTTTTCCAAATCCATGTATAGGAGGAATAAAAAAACCATCAATAAAGTTAAAAGCCAAATCATTTGAAACAAAAGGAATGATATAAAAAAGTTAACCTATAAATTTTAAAATTCAAAATCACCTCAAAAATACATGATTACAAGCACATATCCTATCTCTAATTGAAGCTCAAACTCCACATTTGGCCTCACAATAAAGCCAAGGTCCATTGGGGTGTGGTAAGCCAGTAGATTAGAATATGAGAATTTAACAAACTTTATGGTGCTACCTACTTTCTCATGTAAGTACCCAATATTCATAGTAGAGTGATGGCTCTGTAAGGGATTCTAAGAAATAGGGAACACATTGTGGGAAATTTGGTCCATTTTAATTTTCATGCATACAACCTTGATGGGATGATCTATATACTTAATTTTTTGACCTAAGACTTGTGTGACTAGGAGAATTTCTTTAGATTCCTTACAGTTGAAAGTCCTATTATTTTGATAAAACTAATTTGAGTGTCTTGAATTTGATAAAGAGTTCCTTTACCTTGGTTTTTCTTTCATTCTCCCCTCTACCCATTTCATTTCCCACCTTTATAGGCACATGTGATTCAAAATCTATTTTGCCTTTTTCTATATTCCCTCTTCTTCACATCTTAAAAACATGCTAGCACTACTTTGTTTCAAATTTGATCTATCCTTAAAACAAAACAATATGCTTGAGTGACTATGGATTACTTTATTTACACCATGTCTTTATATTTATAGGTGTGCCTTGATTTATTTTACCATTTATTATTGTTGTACCACCTCTTTTTGGAGACACTTGAGTCCATTTCTACTTTCATGTTCTTTTTGCATTGAGTGAGGTTGGCTTGTTACTTCTCATTCACTAATGTTGTTTTCCCTTTCATTTACCTTTATCCATTGATGATTAATTAAGGATTGTTATTGTTCATTCATCAATGTTGTTTTACCATTTTTTGATTGCCCATATTTGTTTAAGTAAGGATTTTTAATACTTTCACATTGATGTTTGATTACCATCCTTTCTGACATGTATCCTTGGTTTTATCTGGTGAGTTTACCTTTTTTACTTAAGGTTTACTTGTTTGAGTTTTTTTATCTTTAGTATCCTTGGCTTTTTAGTTACCTAATTTACTCTAAATTTTGACTTGGTCATTTGGTCTAACATAGCACTTGTCATTTTAGCTTGCCAAATTTCTAAGTACATATTGTCCATATGGCATTAGTTATCTTGGATTTCATGTGTTTGTTTATTTTTTCTCTTTATTTTTGTATCCTTGGGTTTATCAAAAGTAGTCTCTATGCCCTCCACAATTAAAACTATAAACATAACAAACAACCATCTAGTAATAAAGGTAAATCAAGGGATGCATTACTTTTACTTTTCATTTATTTTCCTTTCATTCATTTACTTTCAGTTATTTTATGCATTAAAATAGTGCAAATTTTTTTAGCTTCAACATTGTGTGTTAATATGTTCTTTCTCTAAGCACCATCCCCTATTTCACTTTAATGACATGTGATGAGATTCGATTAGGACATATGTATACACATAATATTTTCAAAATTTATCAATTACTAATGTTTTCTATCTTGTAGGAACCCATAGAGTCTCAATCTCTCTGAGTGCATGCCTTAAAGGGTGCACTAGGAAAGGGGTGGTCAGACTATTGGTGCTTCACAATATTTTTATCTCTTATTTCCACTTATTATCAATCCAACGAGCTCTTAAAAACATTCCCCTAAGATTTGCCTCCTCTTTTTCACCCTCCTCTAGTCTTTTACCACCTTTATTATCCCCTTCCCTAACTTAAACGCCTTTTTTACAATTTAGATGACATAGTCGGCCACATCGACCTTGTATCCTTACTGATAAAACTTATTAAGGACTAGGTCAGCCCATGGCTAACCTAGTCTATAACTTAGTTTGGTTCTATCAATTTTGATACTAGGTCAATCAGGTTGACCTTATTGACCTAAATTTTAAAAGGGTTTAGGGTTAGATCTACCTATATAAACACATCCATTTAGCCATTCTTAGAGATACAATAAGAGTTAATTATTCCTATGCTCTTTTTTACAATAGACTCTTCCACCATTCTACTTGAGGAGTCTTAGCTTAGGGTTTATACTTAGAGAAGAATATTTTCTTAAGGAGAAGTCTTGGATACTTTGATCATTCTTAGTGATCTTTACAAACCATAACAACCTCTTACGAAGAACATTTGTCCAAAGAGAGATTGAGTCTTGATGGGTTCACCTTCAGGGTAACTATCTCTAACTTTGCTCCTCTCTTTAGTAGATAAAAGTGGCATAAGTAATGGATTTTTAATATATTTCTCTCTCCATGTATTAGGGTTTTACCTATACATAGCTTAATTAGGATTATCTTATGCATGTTTAATTTTATTTTTACTAACCCCACTTTGTGTCATAAGATTTGATGATCATTAGTTTATACTTTTACTTGTTATTAGTTTAGTAAATCTGAAAACATAGGACCTAGTTAGGGTTACTGCATAGTTTTTCTTGATTGGAGGCTATAGAACCCTCCCTAGTGATATTATTTGTGGTAAGAAATCCCCTAGCTAGGTCTAGCAAATCCATATTGGTCATGACCCTGATTATCTAATCCATCCCCAATTAGAAGTGTAAGTATGATTTATCTTCTTTGAGTTAGGACTAATTTATAGATCTATTGTATTTACCATTGTATATAATAAGTACATACAAGGACATAATTTTGTATAAAATAACTTGTTCTACATTTAAGTTTCCAATGAATAAGAAGAGGTTGAATAAGTAACATGGGGAGGATAATGATGGACAATGGGAGGGATCAAATGAAACCCAACCAACTATTTATTGTCATGCACTTTCTAGCATTAACACTACATAAACCCTCAAGGTAGTGGGTTTTATAAAAAAAATATAAGGTGATAGTATTGATTGATTTGTTAGTTACTCATAACTTCATCAATAATAAATTGGATATGAACTTGAAATTTTTTATCCAATATAAGATTTTCAAATCATTATTTTAGATGGTGGCATGGTCAATCGTTCTAGCAAATACCATGGAATTAAACTCTCCATGGGACAATATATACTAGATATACCTATGATTTACATTTACATTCCTATGGGTGGAGTATAAATTATGTTATGAATCCAATGGCTAACTACCTTGGAAATAATGAGATGAATTTCCAAGACCTATTCATGTGTTTTGATTCTAAGGGAAAGGAATTTGAACTATGTGGGTTATGTGCAAAGTCTACATATATTATGAGTTCTCATCAAATATAAAAAATTATAAAAAATAAAGTGTATGGGTTTATGGATCAACTATTTTCAATAGAGGCACAATTACCAAATATGTCTACACTTCCAAATCTACATGCTATTTTGGAGGAGCATTTGATAGTTTTTAATGATATGCCAAAATGGAATCCTCTCAAAATGGATCATAACCATGTCATTCAACAAGTGTTAGGATGCCAACCAACCAACAACAAATCTTATAGGTACCCATAAGTATAAAAGAGTGAGATTGATAAGATGTTACAATAAGTGTTAAAATTAGGTATTATCCATGATAGTCAAGGCACTTATTCCTCTATTATGAAAAAAGGATGACACTTGTTGCATGTATCCTAAATACATGGAACTCCACAAGTACACCATAAATAAGTTAACCATTTATATAATTAATGATTTAATAGATGAATTAAATAGTGTTGTTTATTGTATAAAACATGATATTCATTTTGGGTATCATCAAATCAGAACTAGCGATAAGGATATTCATAATACAACTTTCAAAAAACTTGAGGGCCATTATGAATTTCTAGTGATGGTTTTTTGCCTCACTAATGCACCATCTACATTTCATATTTTTATGAACTTGGTTTATGGGTCATTTATATGGAAATTTATTTTAGTGTTCTTTCATTATAATTTAATATAAAACAAAACAAGGTTAGAACACTTGCATCATGTGAATCATGTTAATAAAATTATTGAACGTCATCAAATTTATGCCAAGCCTTCAAAATGTGATTTTGGAATCAAGGAGGTCAATTATTTGGACCAAATTATTTCACATGAGTGAATCAAGGTATATCATCATAAGATCAAGGCTATGGTAGACTAGAAAGTTCTTAAAACCATCAAAAATTTCTAAGGATTCTTGGGGCACACAGGTTATTGTCATCATTTTGTAAAAAATATAGAAACACAGTAACACCACTCATAGTTCTATTAAAAAAGGAATCATGACATTAGAATGAGGCATCCACCTAAGAATTTGAGAATCTCAAGGAGGCCATGTGAACCACCCCAATTTTATCTAGTCCAGAGTTCTCCAAAACATTCACTATGGAATATGATGTTTCAAGGTGTAGCATGGGAGTGGTACTTATGAAATAAAGATGACCCATTACATTTGAGAGTCACAAAATCAAGGGTAATAATATACTAAAGCCTATTTATGAGAAACAAATGATTTCATCCTTTACACAATAAAACAATGACAACCATATCTGATGGGAAGACACCTGAGAGTAAAGATAGATCATGATAGTCTAAAATACTTCTTAGAACAGATTTTGTCATCAAAATAGCAACAAAATTAGGTCTTTAGTATGTTGGTATATGACTTGGAGATTGTATAATAGAAAGGATGAGTCCACAAATGAAATGTTGGGTGTTGTAGACACATAAATCTAGTAACAAGTACTTGACAATGTTGATTATTAACATATTCAAAACCACATGACTTGTGCTCAAATAAATGACTCTTATTCATCATTATTATAAACCATTAATATATATGAGGGCTTGACCCTTTTTTCATCATCACTATTACATAAATTTTTAAATTCCAAATGATCCAGATATTTAAATACACCATCAAACTATCCCCAACTTTAAATCATGTCCTTGACCTTTTTAGACAAGTCTAACCTAGGTATACAAGGGTGTAGTGCATCACTATCCACTTAGGTTGGTCACGTGCCATACCAAATAATAGGTTAGTTTCTAAATTTAGAGTTATATTTTTGGGTCTTCTCACACATTTCACATGGTTAGCTAAATTAAATTTCAAAATATTTTTATATAAATACATGTAAAGGTTCATTTATTTAATACACTTTATATTCGCTTAGGAAAAAGATACATAGTTCTACACATTGACCAAATTTCCCTATTCTACCCAAATTTTACATTTTTCATATAAAAAATCCGTAGGCCAAGTCAAGATCCCTCTAAATTAAGTTAAGATCTATTATTTTCAAGTATCAAATCCACTTTATAATTACATACACATAGTCAAAAGAGCACATTTGCACATTCAATTTGGGTGGGATGACTATGTGGGCTTATCTTCCTTCTTTGGAGTATTTCATATGTAGGTAGTAGTCAATCATCAAGGGGGTGATTGAGGTTAGATCAGACCATTACACTCCCCTTTTTTACTTATTGGTTTTCAAACTATTAAAGTGTCTTAAGAGTTTCAAACATAAGAGAAAAAAAATAGTTATTTATATGTGATAAAACCCTAAATGAGATATCTCATATTTATCCTCATCTACAAGTGTAAAAAATGTATCAATCTGTTCAAATTCATAATAGACCTAGACAATTCCATGGTCAATAGACTTAGACTCACTTCACAATTATATACCTACTATGCTCATGTTTAGATGTATCTTTTACTTATACTTTTGATCTTTCATTTCTAGATTCATGTTCTACCTATCTTCCCCTATCTGCCATCTATCATAGTCAACTCAAATAAGTATATGGTTAAAAAAATTAGAAAAATACACTACCATCCACTTATATTGAACCTATCTAGATTCTATTTATATTCCTGATTTTGATATTAAACTTTCATAATCATCTCTTATTCTAATTTTCATAGTCAAAGAGTTAGAACTCTCAACATTGATCAGTGTACAAGGTAATAATATTCATTTGTATTACTTTTACAAAATGGACACTTTCCTCTTTTAGTATTATTTAAAATCAAAATATTTATTCATTTATATATATTTATCATTCTAATATTTCTAGTTTTACACATATATAAACATAAACATGTATTTAATCACATTTAGTGTTTTATCATAAATAGGGTACAATATATTGATGAATTTCAACCTTTATTTTTGATCCTCTACTTTCTTATTTTGTTTTTGTTTGTTTGATTTTCTTATAACCTATGTTCTTATGGTCTTAAAACTCATATGAGTTGTAATTCTAGGTAAATCATTTAGTAAATTTCCATGCACTATAATATGAGGGGTATTACCCCAATACCCAAGCCATTAGACAACACTATATATAAGTTTTAGTTTCCACATACCTCATGATATAATGGAAATACCTAGGATTATGTTTTTGGCCATAGGAAGGCTTTGATAATTTATTCTCGTATTTCACTACTAAGCGGTTATCCATGGGAGGTTACTCTCAATGTACCCCATGAAATAGGATAGTGTGGCTATGAGAACAGTGGAATCCTTTATAGTTAATGTCTTCATAGCCATATTCACTATTTATTAGTGGGTTAAATATATATGAGAGCCTATAAAGTAAATATACCCTTCAATAGTACACCTTTATTCCTCATTGCTTTTTCTTTCAAAGCCCTAGTCATATAAATACATCTAGTTCACATATTTTGAAATTTAGTATTTCATGTTATCTTAAGTTTCAAGATATTATTCATTATCTATATACATGGATCAAATTCAAAATCATAATAAGGATAAAATCATTAATGTATAATCTCAACCCTTCTTAAATTCAAATTATTATAATGTCCAATCTAAGCTCTTAACTATTACTACAAATGCCAACATGTATGCATGACTCAATTTTTTCATCCTCGACTCATATTATATTCTATTATTCACATAATCAATACAAAACATAGATGGATACCTCATATACAATTGTAAAACAAAGGTGGTAAATATGTTCCTCTAGAACCCCCACCACCTCCCACAAGGTCGGCATATCCCTCAAAAGGTTATGATATTATGGATAAATTAAAAAGTACTCATGCTAAGATTAACCCTAAAGATCATGAAAATATATCATATATCACACCATGAGGAACATTTTGTTACATGGTAATGCCATTTAGATTAAAGAACCTAGGAACTACTTACCAAAGATCCATGACACACATATTTCATGACTATAACACAACATTGTCAAAGATTTTGTAGATGACTTACTATTAAACTTGAAACACCGATAAGATCACACATTAGATTTATGATAATTTTTTAGTGACTATGAAAATTAAATGTGTATCTAAATCATCATAAATGTGTGTTTGATGTAACATAATTAAAGTTACTTAGATATATTAAATCTCACCAAGGAATCGAGTTAGACCCCAAAAATATTAAATATATTATTTTTATGCCTCATCTAATATAATTAAAACAATTACAATCCCTGGAAGGAAAAATTCAAGCTATAAGACTGTTTGTCACTCAATTGATAAATAAGGAACAATATTTCACATGTTTATTAAATAAGGACACCAAAATCTAATGAGATTCTATTTTTCAATAGAGTTTTTATGCAATCAAATAATATCTTATGAACCCACCTATTCTTTTTCCACCAATTCTAGACATACCCTTGTTACTCTGCATCTCAACTACAAAGCATGATTTGGGGTCTTTACTCGCATAATATGATGATCATAATGAGTGTGCCATTTATTATATTAGTCATAAGTTAATCAATTAAGAGAATAATTAAAATACAATGGAAATTTTGTGTTTATCTCTTGTGTTCACAACACAAAAATTATGATATTATATGCTTAATAATGAAACATAAGTTATCACAAAGGTGGACCCACTCAAGTTACTCATGTCAAAGTCACATTTATTAATAGTCACTAAATTGGTAATTTTACTCATATAATTTGAATGAAATTTCATATCCCATAAATATATAAAAGGAAAATTTATTTTAGATCTTGTAACAGCTCTATTGTTAAATACATCGCCAATTAATGATGATTTCCATGATGACATCAAGTTATACCACATTGATAACTATGCTCAAATTATGAATTTTGATGGATTAAAGTGTGCCACTAGTGTGGGATCAAGGATAGTCTTCATCACTCCTCACAGTCAACCACTACCATTTATATTCACTTGGGACTTTCATACACAAACAATATCATAGAATATGAGGCTCTCATACTAGGTTTATTTATTAAAAGAACATTGTAAATAAAAACTTTAAAATCTTATTTTTATTATCAATTGGTAATTAATAAATTATTATATTTTTATCGAAAATAATAATAATAATAATAATAATAATAATAATAATTAATACCATAATAATAAATGGTACATGTAAATGTAAAAAGAAACACGCTAACATGTGCACTCTACTTCTCAAGGTCTGGTCGAGACAATCAACATAATGGATAGATGGATAGAAAAATATATGGGTTGGGTTGGGTTGGTGGTAAGGTATGCTCATGATGGTACCAAAATAGCTTTGCCACATCATAGTGTTCATTGGGAGAATCTAATTAGGAAGAGATAGAACTCAAGGGATTTGATCAATCCTATCATGTTAGATAAACCTAATTAATTACATATATAAAGTGAATGAAAATATGATGAGGTTATTCCCAATTAATAAATAAAATGAAAGGTGAAAGGATAATCTTGGATTACATTGTATTAAAAACTTTGTCGTTAAGGGGAAATGACTATGGGAGAATGAAGAATGAATTCTTGATCATCAAGAGAGTTAAGGGAGTTACCAATAAGGTTTGGAATGGGGTGGAATATAATACCTTTAATATGATCTTGATGTTAATTTCACTTTGTAAGTTACTTCTAGGAATAGGAGAGTTAACCCTAGGGAAAATACCTACTCTAATAAGGTAAGGACGTTATGGAAGTGTCATGAAAGAGAAAATAAAAGTTTGATGTATGGGTAATAAAACATATGAGCTTTTTGGATATTTTTTTTGGAATGGTATACTTGTTCTAAAAAAATTTATTTAGCAGGATTTAATACTTGTGCTCTTTTTGACAAGGCTTTTTTGGATATTTGGGATTATTTTTGTTATATTTTGAAAAGAAATAAAATCAATCTAATTGATAAAAATAGAATGCTAAAATCAACAAATTAATGAATATTGAAATAAAATGAAAGGATAATAGTTTTTTATTCTTTTTCAATGTTTTGGATGCATGAAAACTTAAAAATAAAATTCTAAAGGAAATATGCAAATGCAAATTTTTCTTAATTTTTCCTAACTTATAAGATGATTTGCCTAATTCAATATAAATGATCTAACTTTGTATTTTATAAATGATATGGAATACTAATATTCAAAATTTATTATTGACCTCTTCAGTCACCATTGTTTCCATCATTAATTATGTTTAATTTAATAAGTATTTTAATAATAATTTTCATATTTTAATTAGTGTCAATATGCCTATTTAAGTCATATTGAGGTCATATTAAGATTTCCCCTTAGTCTACGAGGCTAATTATAAAAATTAAGTATTTATTGCACCCTCTTAGTATGTTTTAAGATTATTTTGAAAAAGTTAAGGTATTTTTGATAAAATTAAAGTTTATTTTATTTTAATATCTCCCATGCATGTATGTCATAAATATTCTTAGTTAATTTTTGGTTTTTATAACTACTTCTTGGTTGACATCTCAAGCTTTTAAAGCATGCCAAGGCGTGGGTGAAGGAAATTAAAGGAAAAATTACAAGAAAATAAAGGATGATGCATATGTTGAAGTGAATAATAATTATAATACCTTGGATCAATTATTTTGATATATTATGCATGCATATATAGTATTTGTGAAGATCTTTTGGTGCTCCAACTCATATGCAAGGATGTAGGGGCAATTTTCATGTATTTTTAAAGGCATGTATTTTTATTGTTTCCAAGTGGGAAAATGATGAATCACTGAATTATTATCCTAATTTATGTTTCTAAATTATTTTACATCTATTAGGAACTCAAACTATTATTTAATTATGTTGAGATAGCTCAAATCTCCCTCAAAATTGATTTTTAAGTTTAATATTACCCAAAATCCAACACGATATCTTGGTGGTGAGTTTTAAAAAATAAAAAAAATTGATAGGAGGGATGAATATGGTGCTTTATTTTGATATATTTGTGTTTATTCATATTAATAAGTTTGGATATTTATGAATAAGCAATATTGCTCCAAAATATTTTAAAACCATATCTAGAGAACATAAATCCTACAAATTTGAAATTTTAAAGTGTTTTGAATATTTATAAAGCATGAATAATTATTTTTTTACCTATACATGATATTAATACACATTATAAAAATTTAAAATAATTAACAAAATTTTTATACCTATAATATGGACCTAAATGATAAGCATGCATGAGAAATGAGCACCTATAGGTCTGCAGACCTAAAAGTACATTTTTGGAGTATTTTTGGAATTTAGCATGAACTTTAAATTATTTTAAGATTTATATGGGTTAAATATACTCATTTAAAAAAATAATCATCTCTTGATACCATGTATAGTTCAAAATATATAAAAAATACCAAATTAGCATGTTTGTTACCCTAAGAGATCCTAGGTCCACAAAAAGGAGCATAGCTTGAGTTATATTGATCCAAAACATATTAAATTTTAATTAATTATGGGGGGAAATATTTTATAACTTTTTATGGTGTTCCAATATTTGTAAATTACCTAAGGAAAATTCAAAATTATAGGCCTGTGCATGCAAAAATGTTGAAAACTAGTTCTCAAGAAGCCCAAAAGTGAAAGAACTCAAGTTTTATTGATTTGAATGCCTTGAAAATTTTTATGTAGGTGTTACAAGGTTTTATAAATTAACTAAAGTTTTTAAAATATTCTTAGGCCATTCATGAAGGAATTGAATAAGAGATATCTCTCTCAAGAGCTTCTCAAGCACTAATGGAGCTCACACCTACAAATTGGAACTAAGTCATCCTCAAGAGCCATGAAAGACATTGTGAAAGTTATCAAAATAGATGATATCAGGTATATGTTTCATGATTTAAAATTTATTTGGATTTTTATATGGATTAAGACATGCTCATGGAGCTTTCAAGGTAAAATAAGAATGTGAACATGGTTAAAAAGTCATCAAATGAGTTGAAATTATGCATTATAAATACACCATCATAATTTCCATTAAAATAAGACATCAAAAACCTCAATAAGATCATATCTTCCCTCTATGATAAAATCATGTAGAATAAGTTAAATCAAACAAAGACTTCTCAAAGTATAGTTTCATCATGCAAGATTATAGGAGTTAGTTGAAGACAAAGTGGAGTCTTAGCATGAAACTTGATCTTCAACAACCTCAAGCCTCTAACAAGTATTTTTATGACCCCCTCACAACTTGAATACTTTAAGGCAAGTAGTGATACATTAGATAAGGAAGAAGATTTCAATTAAATTAATACTTTAATTATGTTTTAATTTTTAGCCTTAATGAGGGCATTGATTACAAGTTTGCATGCTTATCCATTCACTAAAGACTCATTTCACTATATGTACTTGATTTTTCTAAGTAATTTGAGATACTTATAGTTTTTTGTGGCTCAACCCTATCAAATTTTATACTTTTAAACACATTCTTGAGAAATAAAGAAACTAATTTTTACCTTCTCATATGTTGGTTCTTGGGTGAAATTGATAAATTATTGATGTAATCTTGTGATAATTAAATATTTCCTTGATTTGTGAAACTTTACATAGAAAACTTGATCTTATGTAGGTTGTAGTTTATGTCTCTAAGAGTTTATGTAATTCATAGTTGTGATGAATCCCATTTGAGCTTCCTAAGATAAGTGGTCATCCTTTTGAGTATTGTTATAATATGAATCCTTTATAAAAACACTTATGCCTAAGATTCATTGGTGAATTGTGATTTATGTATGTGTAAGTGCTATATGAACTTATTTTGTGTGTGTCCAAGAAATTTAAGGTATTTAATTTTGATGCATCTCTCTCTCTCTCTCTCTCTCTCTCTCTCTCTCTCTCTCTCTCTCTCTCTCTCTCTCTCTCTCTCTCTCTCTCTCTCTCTCTCTCTCTCTCTCTCTCTCTCTCTCTCTCTCTCTAATAGCCTTATCTATAGGTTTACTTCCATTATATGTCATCCACAACTTATAAGTGATACCATTGTATCAATTGGGTGAATAAGATTGAAGAATTTCCTCAAGGGTGCAAGCTCATTTTGACATGTTTATTTGAGAGTTATTCATATATGAAATATTATTTAAACTAAAAGTAAACTATTGTAGATGAATATACCTATTTTTTAGTTTTATTTATTTACCCTATGATATGTGAAATTGTGTTAATATAAATAAATTAACATGCAATTGTAAAAATAAGAGATCTAGAGTATTTTTTTTGCAAGAGAGGAAATAAAGAACAATTTATTTTATTTTTATTTTATATGAATTTTGAATATGAATATGATATAATAAATAAATAAAACTAAACTATTCAAAAATAATAAATGAAAATAATACTAAAAGATAAAATATTCCAACCTGATCAATGGTTATTACCAAGAAAAGGCAAGAGATTGTTGTGCAAAATGTCCTCAGTAAGCTAGCTCCTCCACTCAACATGACCATAGGAACTATTTGAAAAAGGATGACATCAAAATAATTAAAATAATAATGATATGATCCTATACAAGACTATATTTATATTATGGGTTGGTTTGTAAACTAATACGAAAGACTTTGTTGTTAATCTAATACTTCTGAAACTATGTAGATTTGACATGAAAATGACTAAAGGTAGAGAAAAATATTTATTAAAATTAAAATTGGGTGGGTGTGAGTTCTATAGATCTTGAAAAAACTAATATTTAATGCAAATTTTGGATCAAAAACATCTAAACTAATATAGTTTTAGAAGAAGAAAGGAGTTTACATGTGATAGTTTAACTCAACTTATTTGAAATTTAAACTTTGGAGGGATAAGGACTGATAAAATAAGTGTATGGATAATTTGGGCCATTTAAGATGTGAAAACAAGATAAAAAATCTAAAAACATGATCATAAACATGAAAAATTCATGAAAATTAAAGTCTTAAAAGTTAAATTTAAAAATATCTAAATGGTGATGAAACTGCCACCTTATGCAGGTGAAGAAGATGAAACCAACACAAACAATAAAAAAATTGCTACATAGGGAAACAAACCCACCATATAAAACAACAAAACTATTGCCAATGTAACATTTTTGTCATGGAATTTTATGAAACTACCACAAAAAAAATGTCACATAAGGGTAGTTTTATCATAGATAGTGGTGGTTTCTTCATGGAGAGTGTGGTTTCATCACAAAGTAAATCATGTGATAAAAAGGTAAAATGAATCCAAAAATTAATATTAGAGGTTTAAATGGGGCCAAAGAGGCATAAAATACAAAATTACTAAGATAACTTCAGGTATGAGCATATATATAGGTAGATATCCTCGCGTTGTCATTGTATTTCTCAAAAATGTTGTATTGTGTAATTTTTACGTGCATAAATATTACCCCCTTATGATGACACCTTATCATGAGTTGACAAATGTGATTTTCTGAGAAATTGTGCGCTAAAGGTAAAATGAGGCTTAGAAAACTTACCTTACTTACCTATGTGTCATAATGAAGTCAGGCGAGACTCTATTATAACTTATGAACAAAAGACATGAATCAAGTGCAATTTAATGAAAAATAAAAAAATATAATAACTAATCCAAACATGGATGATATTATTTATAGTTTATGAGGGGGTGAATATTATACCTAAACTATCCCATTAAGGGATTGAATTTGAGGCATGAGTGATGTAAACCTAGAAAATTGAAATGACATGCAAACATGCTATGAGAAATGAAAATCATTTGAATGTGTTAGTTTTAGACATAAAACACATTAGTTCAGCAAAAAAACACACCTAAAAGTTTAAAAATATGAGTTTATAAGGAAAATTATTAAAAATGGAAAATTTTCAAAACATAATGGCTAGTTAGAAGGACTATATGTTCAAAAATAGAAATCATTTATCCAAATTGATTTGTGATATTTTTTAGCTCTATATTCATGGTGATGGAATTGAGCTAAAATTAGTTTAATCTATGAACATAGAGTGGTGATGGTGACTGTACTATTGGGAAGTAGAGTAGGTCATATCCAGGTTAGTTTTGATCATTTTTATTTATTCCCCAATCTTGAAAAAATCATCAAAAATGCTCTTAGGTTTGTTAATTATTGAAATATATCACATAAATGGGATTATGAGTCTAGTTAGACTAGGTATTAGCTATTGGTTGACATAGGAATACTTACCAATATAGGTAAACATAATGATATTTTTGCCTTAGCTTATCACAAAACCATGGAGATCACTCACCTACATAGGCATATAACAAACTTAGAGTCTCAGGTGAAGACTCTAGAAGATGTTATTAGAGTGAGAGGAGGTTATGCCTCTTTGGGCTACTCATTGTACATGTATATAAACACAATTTTTATTTTTTTATTTATTTTGAAATATTGAGACACATTTGCACTTTATGGAGGTGGATTGTACTAGAGACTTGATTGTACAAACTCAACACTATTATGATATATAGATATATTTTTGTTAATTTTAGTGGCTTGTCATTTATGTGTCATGTTTATTTTATGTACACTCTTCAGTTTATGCACTTTAGATGATTAGGAATGTGGTGATATATATTGTATCTCTTATGTTTTATTTTATAATGTTATGGAAAAATGATTATATATGTGAGATGTAGAAACATAATGTATGCAAATAATGGAATATGATGGATATTTGTAAAACTATAAATGTGTTAACATATTTTTGTAAGTGATGACTAGGTTATTCCATTAATAAAATATATAACTTTAAATGAACAACAAGGAATGAAATGGAAAATGGGATACACATGAGATGGTAAAATGAAAATTATACATCAAAATTTGGCATGGAAAAGGAAGATGGCCTAATTTAATGAGAAAAGGGGGAATTAACTTTTTACTAAACTTATAAAATATTAAATTTATTAGCTTCATCTAAAGGTAACTAGCCCTGATAAAATTTGTAAATGGGATAAAATTACCCTTTTTAGCATAAACATGTAAATAAACTCATTTTGAATAAATTTTATTAGACACTTTCTAATTTAATATTGTTTTTGCATTAGATTTTTACTTTTCTTTGTGACCCCATACACTTAGTCTCATGTGACTAGGAAAATTGATGGGTTCATCACCAAAGACTATATGTATGCAAGTAAGGGCATCTCTACCCAATGTTAACCCCACATAATTGGTAAGATGTGAGAGCTCAACACCAAATATTAGCAAAGGGTGAGAGATGTGAGATTTTACTTTATCTTGCATAAGATTTTGATTTTTATGTGAGTGTCTTCCTTTATATTTATCACATTTTTTATGCCCTTATCCCAAAAATCTTGGAGTCATGTAGCTATTAAGTTGTAAGGGCATATCACTAAAGATAAAGATAGGAAAGTAAGGTTACCTTTTTTTAGCATGCTCATAGTTTTTGCTTGGATGGAACTGTAAGAGGAAACTCTGCCATGGACAAGTTTCTAGATTAGGTTGTATGCTAGCATTTTATAAACTTTGTAAGAAGGTGTAGGAAAAAAGGGACATGTTTTTATCGTAATAACTAAGACAAGAGCCAATGTGATGCTTATTTTTAGAACATTTTCCATAGGATAATAGGGTAATGTGAAAATGAAATGAGATGGTGAGATACATTCTGAAAGTTTTTTTTGTGATAGCTGACAACTAAATAATCACCAAACATGACTCCTAATATACAAACACAACATGTAGACAATGGAAAATATAATTAAATGATAAAAATGTGAAATTTAGATGACTAAATATAAAAAAAATTAAGGTGCAAATAGTTCACACACTCACAAAATTTCTTTCCCTCTAGAGTGCATAACTGATAGGCACCATTCTTAAAATATTCAATCACTAAATAAGAACCTAACTAGTTGGATCTAAATTTTTAACCTTATCCTTTCGATTTATCTATTATATTATCAATTCTCAAGGCAAGGTCTCATAGTTTTCTATGGCACTCATGAACATTTTTATTGTGCTTTCATCACATACGGTCTTTGTAATTAATGTGATTCTATGTAACCACAAAATGGTGTTCATATAAGGTCTCTAACTACTCTAATCATGTGTTTATATAATTTTCATCATCAAGAAAACATTGAAGATAGATATACAAGCTAAGGATTTCTACCTTGAAGGGTATAACTGATGCAACTCTAAAGACTATGGAATATAGGATTGCCCTTATGGGCATACAAATACTTGTTTTATAAGCCCATAATGTAGGGTAGAGCTAAAGATGTAAATATGATTTTAAATTTTTATTTGTGGCCTTATCTTGGCCATTGGATTTTGAATAGTATACATAGGTTATTTAGATGAGATATAATGAAATTCTTACACTTCACATACTTCAAGAGTCTTGAAAAGAGACCCATTGTCTGTGAATATGACCTGTGGGACTCCAAAATAAAAAGGATTTGATTTAGAATAAATTTAGTGATGACCAATCTGGTAACAGTTATTAGAGGCATAGCTTCTGCCCACTTAGTGAAATATGTAGTTGTTGTGATGATAAAGTGGTGACAATTTGAGGAAGTGGGAGAAATTTTTCCTATCAAATTTAGACCCTAAGTGGGAAAAGACCATGGAGTAATGACAGGTTAAAATTCCCTAGCATGGACATAGAATTCATGGGATAAGTGTTGACACTTTTTTCATTTTCATACGTAACTAATGACATCATGTTTAAGAGTGGGTTATAAGCATCCCATCCTATGGATCTTTAAATTAGTTTCATGGCCACCAAAGATTCCATCACATCACCACTATGGCAATGAAAAATGACCATTTTTTACTCTTATAAATTAACACACCTCAATAGCATGTCATCAAAGGCGTTTAAATAGAGAACCTTGTATAGAATAACATACTTATACACTATGACATGGAGGCAACACCTTTGCCATGAATTGTCACCTTTGAGATAAATATGGTCAATTAAATAATTGATGATATCAACATACTAGGGAGAATAAATAATTATAGGTTTCTATATGTAATAAATAATTTCATCAAGGAAGTTAGTTTCAATTGTTAAGGTGTGGAGCTAAAAGCTTCACCAAATGAGCAAGTGCAAAAGTTGCAGGAGTCACACAGTCACCGATGACGGTCAGGAATGGACCAGAGGCTACCGACATCGGTCATGGATCGGCTGACGTTGGTCACAGGTAGACAGAAAGGGACCGATGTCAGTAACCTGTGCGTCCAGAATCTATTTTCATGGACAGAACAAAATGTTTGCATGATAGGATTAAGTGTTAGTCTTAAGTCCACATCTCTATCTTTAGTAGGACTGTTTTGAGCCCTTGATTAGGAGGTGCATCTAATGGTTGTGATTTTATGCTTATGAATCCCTAAAGTTATATAATAGGGATAGATATTCATAGCTTATTGTAGAACAGTACAAGAATTGTACAATATATGTATATGTGAATCAATCTAGGTTTTTGGAGTTGATTTTAATTGAGAGAGAGAACTCTTAAGGGAAAGAGATCTGAAAAGAGATCTGTACATCTGAGAGAGGTGTGGAAGAAAGAGAGATTTCTTTAATTGTATTTCCAAGAGTTTAATACAAGTTTTTAGGGTGGTTTCTTGTATCTCTTATTCTTTGCTGATTCTGATTTCTAGTTGTTTTCAATTTTAGTTTAATTATGTGTTTAGTTGCTTGCAAAAGTAATCAATTGTTATTGTCTAGATCCTGACAAGTGGTATCAGAGCTCAGGTTCACTAATAGGTGTTTTAGATCTAGTTAGTGTGTGTTGATTACAGGACACTCATAGGGGTTTCTGCAGGGATTTCTGTTTGAGTGGGAGTTAGCAATGGCAGAAGAAAGCAAACTGAGAATGGAGAAGTTTAATAGCAAGAATTACCAATTATGGAGAATGTAGATAAAAGATTATCTGTATCAAAAAGATCTATACTTACCATTAGGTGGGGTTGCAAAGAAGCCCACAAACATGGAAGATGAAGAATGAGAAGTTCTTGATAGAAAGGCTCTTGGATCCATAAGATTGACTCTGGCATCTACTGTGATATCTAATTTATCACAGGCAAAGTCAATGGTAGAGTTAATGACTACTCTAGCAAATTTATATGAAAAACCCTCAGCTTCAAATAAGGTATATCTTATGAAGTAGTTATTTAATTTGCAAATGCAAGAACATGGATGTGTCTAATCATCTAAATGATTTCCATGGAATTGTAAATCAATTAAATTCAATCAAAATAGTTTTTGATGATGAAATTAAGGCTCTTTTAATATTATGTTCTTTTCCTGAAAGCTGGCATAGCTTGGTAATAGAAGTTAGTAATACTGCATCTGCTTCAAATATTTTAAAAGTAGATGATGTTGTTAGTGTGATCTTGAATGAAGAAATTTGCAGGAAAAGCATAGAGAAAACATCAGGGAATGCTTTAAGTTTTAAAATTAGGGGAAGGCAAAAAGAGAAGGGAAAGCATAGGAGATCAAGGTCTAAGTCAAAGACGAGAGGTAGATCCATCCAGAAATGGCAGGAGGATAGCCTGCTAGAATTGTGGAAAGATAGGGCATATAAGCAAAGATTGTTGGTGAAATCCTAAAGAGGACAATCAGCATGAAGGTAAAGAAGAAGCAAAAGTTACAGGTATTGTTGCACAAAATGATCTTATATTCTCTTTGCATAATAATATAGAATCTTGGGTTTTAGATTCTGGTGCCTCTTTCCATGCAACCCCAAATAGAGAATATTTCAGTGACTATGTCCATGATGATTTTGGAATAGTTTATTTAGGGGATGATGAGCCTTGTAAAATTGTTGGCAAAGGAAAAGTGCAGCTAAAAATTTAGAATGGAAACACATGGGTGTTGAGAGATGTCATGCATGTTCCCAACCTGAAGAGGAATCTGATTTTTGTAAGAAAGTTAGGGGATGAGGGTTGTACAGTAACTCTCACAGCTAAATCTTGGAAGGTTTCCAAGGGTGCACTTGTGTTAGCCAGAGGTAAGAGAGTAGGTACTCTCTATTTATGTAATTATATTACTGATAATTCTCCTTCTGTATTATCTACTTTAGATGTAGATGCAAAGTTGTGGCACCACAGGCTTGGCCACATGAGTGAAAAGGGAATGTCTATTCTTAAGTCAAAAGGTAACCTTTTAGATTTGAAAAGCATAGATCTAGATTTTTGGGAGCATTATGTGTTTGGAAAGCAGAAGAGAGTGAGTTTTCTCAAGACTGGGTCAACAAAGAAGAAACACAAGTTGGAGCTTATTCACATAGATGTGTGGGGACCAGCTCAAGTTACTTCTATTGGAGGATCACATTACTATGTTTCTTTCATAGATAATGCTACAATAAAGGTATGGGTTTATTGTATAAAAAATAAATCTAATGTTTTTAACACTTTTAAGATTTGGAAAGCTATGGTTAAGCATGAAACAGGTAAGAGATTGAAGTACCTTAGATCTGACAATGGTGGTGAGTTCTGCAGCTACAAGTTCAATTGGTATTGTTATATGCATGGAATACACAAGAAAAGGATAGTTCCAAGGACACCTCAACAAAATGGAGTTGCTGAAAGGATGAACAGAATAATAATGGAGTGTGCACAGTGTATGAGATTGCATGCTGGTTTGCCCTTACAGTTTTGGGCAAAAGCTGTGGATACTGTAGTGTAACTGATTAACAGAGGACCCTTTACAATGCTGTATGGTGGAATTCTAGAAGAGGCATGGATAGGTAAAAAGGTAGATCTTTCATTTCTCAAAGTTTTTGGTTGTGAAGCTTTTATGCACGTTGATAAGGAAAATAGAAAGAAGTTGGATGCTAAGTCTATGAGGTGCACGTTTATTGGTTATGGCTCTGGAGATTTTGGATTCAAGTTTTGGAATCTAGGAACTAACAAAATAATTAAGAGCCATGATGTTGTTTTCAATGAAAAAGTGATGTATAGTGATCATCTCAAGAAGCTGAATCAATCTGAGTAGAGCAATGGAGAATTGGATGAGGTGATGGTCCAAAATGAGCTCGTGAGAAAGAATAATCAAAGATAGGAAAACATAGAGACTAACGTTGATCAAGAAGGAACTAATGTTGGTAATACAGGAACTAATGTCGGTCAGACAGGGACCAACATCAGTTAGATAGGAACTGACATCAGCCATGTGGAACCAACATCAGTCAGTTACAGGCCTGGAGGTGACCGAAGTCGGTCACTGTCAGAGAATTTGGGTGGACAGCATGTTGTGAATAAGTCTCAGACGCCCATTAGGAGGTCAAAAAGGGTAAGTAAACCTACACTTTGATATTCCCCTTCATTATTCTATTTATTGCTAACTAATGGTGGAGAACCAGAGAGTTTTGATGAAGCAATATAGGTGGAATCCAAGAATCAGTGGGAGGTAGGCATGAATGAGGAAATTGATTCCTTGAGAGAGAACCAAACATGGGATTTGGTTGAGTTGCCAGCAGGAAAGAAGACGCTGAAGAACAGATGGATCTATAGATTGAAGGAAGGTGAGAATGGACAGATGAGATATAAGGCTAGGTTGGTAGTGAAAGGATTTGCACATAAACCAGGTATTGATTTTGGTGAGATTTTCTCTCCTGTAGTTAAAATGACTTCTATATGGATTGTATTGTCTTTAGTTGCTATTGAGGATTTGTATCTTGAGCAGATTGATGTTAAGACAACATTTCTTCATAGAAATTTGGATGAAGAAATATATATGGATTAGCTAGAAGGATTTGACGTCAAAGGTAAGGAGAAACTTGTGTGCAGATTGATGTTAAGACAACATTTCTTCATAGAAATTTGGATGAAAAAATATATATGGATCAGCTAGAAGGATTTGACGTCAAAGGTAAGGAAAAACTTGTGTGCAGATTGAAGAAAAGCTTGTATGGTCTCAAGTAAGCTCCTAGACAATGGTATTTGAGATTTGATAGGTTTATGACTGAGCATGGCTATAGTAGGTGTCAATCTAACCATTGTGTGTATTTTAAGAGATTGGATAATGGTAGATATATTATTCTATTGTTGTATGTAGATGATATGCTGGTTGTAGGATCACACATGCAGGATATCTATGAGCTTAAGGTGAAATTAGCTCACACATTTTCAATGAAAGATTAGGGAGTAGCAAAGAAAATCCTTTCCATGGGTATTAAGAGAGACAGGAAAAATCACAGGTTGATTTTGTCTCAAGAGGATTATGTGAACATGGTGTTGAAACGGTTCAATATGTAGGATGCAAAACTGATAAGCACACCTATGGCTGGACACTTCAAGTTGAGTAAAGAATAGTGTCCTAATTCACATGATGAGGTAGAGTACATGAGTAGAGTTCCATATGCTTCAGTAGTTGGGAGATTAATGTATGTAATGGTATGTACTAGACCAGATATTGCCCAAGCAGTGGAAGTTGTAAGTATATGGCCAATCCAGGGAAGGAACACTAGAAAGTAGTTCAGTGGATTCTTAGA
Organism: Torreya grandis; assembly: GCA_037957365.1. Classification (NCBI taxonomy): domain Eukaryota; kingdom Viridiplantae; phylum Streptophyta; class Pinopsida; order Cupressales; family Taxaceae; genus Torreya; species Torreya grandis. The sequence goes on from JARHVA010005323.1 coordinate 424,610, forward strand.
TATCTGAGAGGGACCAGCAGTAGGCATTTGTGCTATGGTGGGTCAAACACTTCTCTACATGGATATGTAGATTCAGATATGGGAAGTGATTTGGATGGCAGAAGGAGCACCACAAGATATGTTTTCACTTTTGGTGGAATGACGGTTAGCTGGATTTCAAAGTTGCAGAAGGTTGTTGCCTTGTCTACTACAGAGGCAGAATACATTGTAGTCACAGAGGCTAGCAAGGAGATGATATGGATGACATAGTTCATGGAAGAGCTAGGAAAGGAGCAAGAGAGTTGCAGATTATACAGTGATAGTCAGAGTGTAATTCATTTGGCAAAGAATTCAGCCTTTCACTCAAGAACCAAACATATACAGCTTAGGTACCACTTCATTAGACAGGTATTGGAGGATGGTCAGTTAACGCTGGAGAAGATCCATACAGATAAGAACCCTGCTAATATGTTAACCAAGCTGGTAACAAAGGAGAAGTTGAATTTTCATTCAACTTTTGTTGGTCCTCATGATTGAGTTTGAAGATGGAGAAGCTAGAAGATGTTTATGTACAGGTACTGGTGTAGCTATTTATCTCCAAGTGGGAGATTGTTAAGGTGTGGAGCTAAAAGCTTCACCAAATGAGTGAGTTCAAAAGTTGCAGGAGTCACACAGTCACCGACGATGGTCAAGAATGGACCAGAGGCTATCGGCATCATTCATGGATCGGCTGACATCAGTCACAGGTAGACAGGTAGGGACCAACATCAGTCACATGTGCATCTAGAATCTATTTTTGTGGACTAAACAGAATGTTTACATGATAAGATTAAGTGTTAGTCTTAAGTCCACATCTCTATCTTTAGTAGGACTGTTTTGAGCCCTTGATTAGAAGGTTCATCTAATGGTTGTGATTGTATGCTCATGAATCCCTAAAGTTATATAATAGGGATAGATCTTCATAGCTTATTATAGAATTGTATAGTATATGTATATGTGAATCAATCTAGGTTGTTGGAGTTGATTGTAATTGAGAGAGAGAAATCTTGATGGGAAGAGATCTAGAAAGAGATCTATACATCTGAGAGAGGTGTGAAAGAAAGAGAGATTTCTTCAATTGTATTTCCAAGAGTTTAATACAAGTTTTTAGGGTGGTTTCTTATATCTCTTATTCTTTTCTGATTCTGATTTCTAGTTGTTTTCAATTCTAGTTTAATTTTATGTTTAGTTGCTTGAAAGAGTAATCAATTGTTATTGTCTAGATCCTAACAAGTGGTATCAAACTTAGGTTCACTAACAAGTGTTTCAAATCTGGTTAGTGTGTGTTGATTACAGGACACTCATAGGGGTTTCTGCAGGGATTTTTGTTTGAGTGGGAGTTAGCAATGGCAGAAGAAAGCAAACTAAGAATGGAGAAGTTTAATGGCAAGAATTACCAATTATGGAGAATGCAGATAGAAGATTATCTATATCAGAAAGATCTATACTTATCGTTAGGTGGGGTTGCAAAGAAACCCACAGACATGGAAGATGAAGAATGGGAAGTTCTTGATAGAAAGGCTCTTGGATCCATAAGATTGAGTCTGGCATCTACTATGATATCTAGTTTATCACAGGCAAAGTCAATGGTAGAGTTAATGACTACTCTAGCAAATTTATATGAAAAACCCTCAGCTTCAAATAAGGTATATCTTATGTAGTTATTTAATTTGCAAATGCAAAAAGGTGGATCTGTATCTAATCATCTAAATGATTTCTATGGAATTGTAAATCAATTAAATTTAGTCAAAATAGTTTTTTATGATGAAATTAAGGCTCTTTTAATATTATGTTCTTTGCCTGAAAGCTAGCATAGCTTGGTAATGGCAGTTAGTAATACTGCATCTGCTTTAAATATTTTAAAAGTAGATGATGTTGCTAGTGTGATCTTGAATGAATAAATTCACGGGAAAAGCATAGAGGAAACATCAGGGAACACTAAGTTTTGAAAGCAGGGGAAGGCAAAAAGAGAAGGGAAAGCATAGGAGATCAAGGTCTAAGTCAAAGATGAGAGGTAGATCCAAATCCAGAAATGGCAGGAGGATAGCCTGCTAGAATTGTGGAAAGATAGGGCATATAAGCAAAGATTGCTAGTCAAAACCTAAAGAGGACAATCAGCATGAAGGTAAAGAAGAAGCAAAAGTTGTAGGTATTGTAACACAAGATGCTCTTATATTCTCTTTGCATAATAATATAGAATCTTGGGTTTTAGATTCTTGTGCCTCTTTCCATGCAACCCCAAATAGAGAATATTTTAGTGACTATGTCTATGGAGATTTTGGAATAGTTTTTTTAGGGGATGATGAGCCTTGTAAATTTGTTGGCAAAGGAAAAGTGCAGCTAAAAATGCAGAATGGAAACACATGGGTGTTGAGAGATGTCATGCATGTTTCCAGCCTGAAGAGGAATCTGATTTCTGTAGGAAAGTTAGGGGATGAGGGTTGTACATTAACTCTCATAGCTAAATCTTGGAAGGTTTTCAAGGGTGCACTTGTGTTAGCCAGAGGTAAGAGAGTAGGTACTCTCTATTTATGTAATTGTATTACTGATAATTCTCCTTCTGTATTATCTACTTCAGATGTAGATGCAAAGTTGTGGCACCATAGGCTTGGCCACATGAGTGAGAAGGGAATGTCTATTCTTAAGTCAAAAGGTAAGCTTTCAGATTTGAAAAGCATAGATCTAGATTTTTGTGAACATTGTGTGTTTGGAAAGCAGAAGAGAGTGAGTTTTCTCAAGACTGGGTCAACAAAGAAGAAGCATAAGTTGGAGCTTGTTCACATAAACATGTGGGGACCAGCTCAGGTTGCTTCTATTGGAGGATCACAGTACTATGTTTTTTTCATAGATGATGCTACAAGAAAGGTATGGGTTTATTGTATAAAAAAGAAATATGATATTTTTGACACTTTTAAGATTTGGAAAGCTATGGTTGAGAATGAAACAAGCAGGAGATTGAAGTGCCTTAGATCTGAAAATGGTGGTGAGTTTTGTATCTACAAGTTTAACTGGTATTGTTATATGCATGGAATACGTAGGCAAAGGATAGTTCCAAGGACACTTTAGCAAAATGGAGTTGCTGAAAGGATGAACAAAATAATAATGGAGCGTGCACGGTGTATGAGATTGCATGCTAGTTTGCCCTTACAGTTTTGGACAAAAGCTATGAATACTGTAGTGTACCTGATTAACAGAGGACCCTCTATAGTGCCGGATGGTGGAATTCTAGAAGAGGCATGGATAGGTAAAAAGGTATATCTTTCATTTCTCAAAGTTTTTGGTTGTGAAGCTTTTGTGCACATTGATAAAGAAAATAGAAAGAAGCTGGATGCTAAGTCTATGAGGTCCACATTTATTGGTTATGGCTCTAGAGATTTTGGATTTAGGTTTTGGAATCTAGGAACTAACAAAATAATTAGGAGCCATCATGTTGTTTTTAATGAAAAAGTGATGTATAGTGATCAGCTCAAGAAGTTGAATCAATTTGAGTAGAGCAATGGAGAATTGGACAAGGTGACGGTCCAAAATGAGCTCATGGTAAAGAATAATCACAAACAAGAAAACACAAAGACTGACATCAGTTAGGAAGGAACCAACATTGGCAATATAGGAACTGATGTTGGCCAGATAGGGACTGATGTCTGTCAGACAGGAATCGTCGTCGATCATGTGGAACTGACGTTGGTCAGTTATAGGCCTGAAGGTGACTGAAGTCAGTCACTATCAGATAATTTAGGTAGACAGTGTGTTGTGAATGGTCTCAGATGCCCATCAGGAGGTTAGAAAGGGTAAGTAAACATGCACTTCGATATTCCCCTTCATTATTCTATTTATTGCTCACTAATGGTGGAGAACCAGAGAGTTTTGATGAAGCAATACAGGTGGAATCCAAGAATCAGTGGGAGCTAGGACTGAATGAGGAAATTGATTCCTTGAGAGAGAACCAAACATGGGATTTGGTTGAGTTGCCAGCAGGAAAGAAGATACTGAAGAATAGATGGATCTATAAATTGAAGGAACATGAGAATGGACAGATGAGATATAAGGCCAAGTTGGTAGTTAAAGGATTTGCATGAAAACCAGGTATTGATTTTGGTGAGATTTTTTCTCCTGTAGTTAAAATGTCTTCTATACGGACTATATTGTCTTTAGTTGCTATTGAGGATTTACATCTTGAGTAGCTTGATGTTAACATCGTTTCTTCATGAAGATTTGGATGAAGAAATATATATGGATCAGCCAAAATGATTTGAGGTCAAAGGTAAGGAGAAACTTGTGTGCAGATTGAAGAAAAGCTTGTATGGTCTCAAACAAGCTCCTAGACAGTGGTATTTGAGATTTGATAGGTTTATGACTAAGCATGGCTACAGTAGGTGTCAATCTGACCATTGTGTGTATTTTAAGAGATTGGATAATGGTAAATATATTATTCTATTGTTGTATGTAGATGATATGCTGGTTGTAGGATCAGACATGCAGGATATCTCTGAGCTTAAGGTGAAATTAGTTCACACATTTGCCATGAAGGATTTGGGAGTAGTAAAGAAAATCCTTGGCATGAGTATTAAGAGAGACAGGAAAAATCATAGGTTGATTTTGTCTCAAGAGGATTATGTGAACAAGGTGTTGAAATGGTTCAATATGCAGGATGTAAAACCGGTAAGCACACCTATGGCTGGGCACTTCAGGTTGAGTAAAGAACAGTGTCCTAATTCACATGATGAGGTAGATTACATGAGTAGAGTTCCTTATGCTTCTACAGTTGGGAGCTTAATGTATGTAATGGTATGTACTAGACCAAATATTACCCGAGCAGTGGGAGTTGTAAGTAAGTATATGGCCAATCAAGGGAAGGAACACTGGAAAGCAGTTCAGTGGATTCTTAGATATCTAAGAGGGACCAACAGTAGGCATTTGTGCTATGGTGGGTCAAACACTTCTCTACATGGATATGTAGATTCAGATATGGTAGGTGATTTGGATGGTAGAAGGAGCACCACAGGATATGTTTTCACTATTGGTGGAACAGTGGTTAGCTAGATTTCAAAGTTGTAGAAGGTTGTTGCCTTGTCTACTACAGAGGCAAAATACATTGCAATCATAGAGGCTAGCAAGGAGATGATATGGATGACACGGTTCATGGAAGAGGTAGGAAAGGAGTAAGAGAGTTACAGATTATACAGTGATAGTTAGAGTGTAATTCATTTGGCAAAGAATTCAGCTTTTCACTCAAGAACCAAACATATACAGCTTAGGTACCACTTCATTAGACAGGTATTGGAGGATGGTGAGTTGACGCTGGAGAATATCCATATAGATAAGAACCCTGTTGATATGTTAACCAAGCTGGTGACAAAGGAGAAGTTGAATCTTCATTCAACTTTTGTTGGTCTTCATGATTGAATTTAAAGATGGAGAAGCTAGAAGATGTTGCTGTAAAGGTACTGGTGTAACTGTTTATCTCCAAGTGGGAGATTGTTAAGGTGTGGAGCTAAAAGCTTCAACAAATGAGTGAGTGCAAAAGTTGCAGGAGTCACACAGTCACCGATGATGGTCAGGAATGGACCAGAGGCTGCCAGCATCAGTCATGGATTGGCTGATGTCAGTCACAGGCAGATAAGTAGGTACTGATGTCAGTCACATGTGTGTTCGGAATCTATTTTTGTGGACAAAACAGAATGTTTGCATGATAGGATTAAGTGTTAGTCTTAAGTCTACATCTCTATCTTTAGTAAGACTGCTTTGAGCCCTTGATTAGGAGGTGCATCTAATGGTTTTGATTGTATGCTCATGAATCCCTAAAGTTATATAATATGGATAGATCTTCATAGCTTATTGTATAATAGTAAAATAATTGTATAGTATATGTATATGTGAATCAATCCAGGTTATTAGAGTTGATTGTAATTGAGAGAGAGAACTCTTGAGGGAAAGAGATCCAAAAAGAGGTCTGTACATCTGAGAGAGGTGTGGAAGAAATAGAGATTTCTTCAATTGTATTTCCAAGACTTTAATACAAGTTTTCAGGGTGGTTTCTTGTATCTCTTATTCTTTGTTGATTCTGATTTCTAGTTGTTTTCAATTCTAGTTTAATTCTGTGTTTAGTTGCTTGTAAAAGTAATCAATTGTTATTGTCTAGATCCTAACATCAATGAGATCTCTGATTTCTATGGGTAATCTACCAACCAATCAATGATAATTTGTCCCTTAATGGATTTTTGGTTAAAATACAAGAGTTTGAATTTGCTCAAAAATGTGATAAAACACCTAGCCTTCCATGAGAGGGTTAGTTGGGTAAGAAATGTTTGTAAGGCCTATGACCTTACTATAACCTAAATATCTTAGTTAAGCATTTAATGTTTCAATTGTTTGGTTGAAAAAATAATGGAAAATCACTCTTCTCTACTTGAGTATAATGTGTCTCATATTCAATAAGGGTGTGGATAATAAAATATTTTACACACTCCTTGCCATCATCATCCTCTTGGGCTAATATATAGGTGAGAAACACCTCAATTTTTTTAATGTGAAGTTTTGGGACCCTTATTTCATTATGTAATGATTTGTGCTAGAATGATAGACACATTGATGTAAGGAATCATTTTGAGTGATGACTTTTTCACATCTTGACACCAACTGGAAGAATCAATGCACACCTTGCACCCACTGGAAGGTAGCTAAACAATTCTAGGATTTCTGGGACATCTTCTAGGTTGGGAATTATGTGGTGATTACAGCATAAAGGGTGAAAGGTGATGGAGCTAACAAGGATGATTACAAAGTCTCCATCTAAGCACCCAACATGGAATTAAAGCTCTATTAGATCTAAGAGTAGTATAGATTCCATTAAGGCTCTATTTGTATATGCCCAAGCTCACATATGAGCCTTTGGGTTGTTAAATAGATTGAATGAAGTGTTTATTATATTCCTAATACTATTATGGACTATGTTTTATTTAAACTTTGATTAATGACATGGAATAGTTGAATTAAAACATATTATCTAGTTTATATGTCTTTATATTGCTATTAAAATGTGAACTGAGTGTAATGTTATAAGTTCATTCCATTTTTGTTGAGTAATGTGTATGCATGATTTTGGTTTAAAATGTTAATGGCATCCCTATAATAAATTATGCCATTAGTGGTAACTTGTATAATTACTAAGTATATAAATCCTATATGCCAAAGGTTTCTACCCTTACTAAGAAGTGTGAGCCTCATATAAGCACTTTAATTAAAAGCAATCCCTTGACCCTTTAAGTGCCAATATGATGCTAGGATATAGTTAAAAAAATCCTTGTTCCATTATGAGTCTAGGGTTACTTAACCAAAAGGATTGCACCTATAGACCATTAGGCTTAGCCCATAAAAATCTTGTGCCTATGAATCTACTTAAAACCTCTTGGAATTGACCAAGCCCTATAATTGATGACTTATTCAATGGCACAATTAGCCCAATGTGGGCCTTAGTTATTTATCTATTGTATTATAGGTGAGTACATAAGGCCTATGCCTTATGTGAAATGATGTTAGTGTAGTTGATTGTAAAATGTTGAGTGTAGAAAGGATATCCCATGTTTACGCCTGAGTGTAATACACCCAAAACTAGCTTAGACAACCTTGCACCCCTAGCTTTTTAAAACATTTTGGTTCCATTGTCAGGACCCATGTTGAATTTTGTTTCTAAAATGGTGTGGTATAATGATGTATTGACTCTCCCTCAAAAACATCAAGTACTGGTTACAATAGGTGGAAGATAATTTTTCACATAAGCATCCAACCTATAAAGGATAAAATCCAAGGAAATGGGTTCAAAACAACCTATATGATGCTCTATATGAGGTATTTTTCTATGAACTACTTAAGCATGTATACTAATGGTTGGTTACATATTCAACCTATAGAATATGAAGATATATACAACACTATGAGTGGATGGAGTGACTAGAGAGGCTTGAGACCCTGGATGCCACTTGGACTAGATTAATAAATAAATGGTGGTAAGGAACACTAAATAGCTACATGCTTAAGTTCATAGTTTCAACATACTCATTCCCTAAGGAAATAGAGTATTATTTTTTGCATGAACTTAGAAGTATGCTTATGAAGGAATTCAACACATAGCTCAAAAAGCTAATGGTGGATTATGGGTTTGAAACTTTGGGGATGGAAGGCTAAAGTCCTTTCATGTATGAGCAGATTAAAGGGGGAAAAGGGGATGTGCAGGTGAAGCATAATGGAAGGGGATGAGCATATTGATAGCCAAAATCTTAGAAGATAGACCTATAAAAAGATATGGCACATGTTAATGGAAGATATGGAACCTAGAAGTTCTGATAAAACCCATAGTGAGTAGGAAGCTCATGGAGAAGGACCTTTTGAAATACAATAGTGTGGGGATGAGATAAACAATGAAGTGATAGATCAAGCTTAGTATTTGATAGGTGTGGAATCCACTAGGTTCTTTCAAGACTTGGTGATTGAAGATATGTTTGATGCACTTACCCCCTTTGAACCTGTGATGCATTCCCATGCATTGGATCCCCCACTTGAAGAAAGTATAGAATTGATAATTGACCCTATTATTGACATAGATTTTATACATTTTGTAGACTTGGAGTGTAAATTTGTGATTGAATAAATTATTCCATATAATGAGGTGAGAGCCACTACCTTTAAATTAGTAGGCACTAGCTGACCATAACAGAACTTGAGTGCAAACATACCAGCTCAGTTGATGTTAGTGATGCAAAGTGGGCAAAAACCCATAAGAAGTGGTTCAACACCATAAATAAGTATTACAACACCATCAACATTAATAGTGCCATCAATATCGATGGGACTAGTGCTTAACCTAGTGGTTGAAAACATTTAAGGATTTCCACCAAGATAGATGTCAGGGGAACAAGCACCTCAAATCCTAGCTACCCCCCCCCATAGCAAATATATTAAAAAATGGACATGTACTTTATAGAGTATTGTAGCATGGAAAATTCCATAGAGAATATGATAAAGTGTGAAATATAATGACATGCTTGGGGAATAACCCAATCTAAGTGTAAGGCAACCCAATTTATGACCACTTTACTAGATCTCACCCACACTTGGTACAAAAAAATTGACCCTAAACAGGCTATGGTTCACTATGATACCCTGAAGGAGGCATTTCTTAAGGAATTTGACATTCCAAAGTTTTAACAGTAGAACATTACCACATCAAAAAAATTACCCAAGGACTCTCAAAAAATGTGTAACTATATGATGCAAGGTTCAAAAATCTCATTTCCACGCTCCCTTATGCCATTCACCTTTCCCAGCATGTGTAGTGGTTTATTGGAGGGTTACTAGTGTCATTCCAAATAGCACTTTACATAAAGACTTTTACAGACCCTCATGAAGCACTTGAAACCATGATCAAATTTGAGGTAGTTGAAAGTGTTGATATTGTGATCAGCCCATTTATGGAGGTGCATATTGCATCTATGGCCTCCCAACTCCAAAAGCTTACTACTAGTTCATTTCAAGATGCTCAAAGTGGATTATGGTATACTAAATATGAATTAGAAGGCCATAATAGGAATAAATCCCCATGAAGGAATATGTGCACATTGCTTCTAAGCTATAAAGTCTATCGAGAGGTGCATGATGTTTACAACTATCCTTTATTGTAATGTAATAGCTAGGTCAACACAACCATCTATTTTTGGTTGTGGGAAGCCTACACCCATACCACTATTGATTGTCAGGTGATTGATGAGATGCATAAAAACATGGAAAGAGGTACATGATAGGCCACTACAATAGTCAAAGGGTATACCAACTAAGGAAATGATGGCTATGGCCAATATAATATAGGCTTTGGGATGAAATGAGGAACTATAAGGTGAGGTAGAAGATGCAGTGGTGGGAGGTTCCCACCCTACTCATGTTATAAGTGTGGTTTGATAGAGAATTATCAGTGTGACTATCCTACACATCCCATGTGTGGGTATTTTTGAGGGTCCTATAAGGTGAGGAATGCCTTAAATTGTAAAAAATGTTGATCCAAGGTAGACCTGGCATAGATAAGGGTGTAAGAATGATCAGGTGTGAGATAAAAATAGAGAAATGGACCTTGAAATCACAATCAACTAACATAGAGATAGTTTAGGTGTAAGTAACTACTCACAGTAGATTTAACACTTAGTTACAAATTGTACCAATACTTGAGTTATGCTTAGAATATGGGGATAAGGGTTTCACTAAGCATATAACATGGCTTGAACCCAAAGCTATGACTTATCTGGACTTAGTGTGCTAAAAAGATGTATTGTAGTAGGCTATGAGTGTCATCTAAAACTTGTAAAGGGAGCTCTAATTAGTGTGAGATCTAGAAGCATAGGTTGTTACCTCTAAAAATAAGTAAGATAACTAGGAATTTAAGATATGAGAGTTAACAAAGATCATGTGCCTCCTTCAAATAAATTGAATGCTACCCCTATTGAATCACTTGATCTTAGAACATGCAAGGTAAAATATAGTTCAAGCCAAGTGACACACATGGAGATGGTGTGAGAAGTGTGGTATACACATAATGTAGAGTATGACCAAGAAATCCTCATGAATGCCACTATTGATGGATGGTCTATCTGTGAAGTCCTTATAGACATAGGAGCTAAGGTCAACATCTTGACCAAGAATTCAAGGGAAAAATGGGTAGGCTAGCCTTGATGCCTTCCCCTCATTTACTTTTCGTGGCCAATAATACCTGAGTGAAAACTATCAAAATTTTGAAGAGCATGGTTGTAGATATCATTGGCATTAAATTTTGTGTTGACTTTAAATTGATCAAGTTAGAAAAATAGGACAACTACTTGATGCTTCTTAGAAGGCCATGGTGATATGCGAATAACATGTATATGCACTTTAAGAGGTGATACATGACATTTAAGAATGGAAAGGATAGGGTAGTTATACCCCTCTCATAGTGCCAAGGACCCCCCTATGTCAAAAGTGTGGACCTTGAGGATGAGATCAACCACATATATAACATCACGGTGAAACACATTCAGCTGCTAAATCCCAATGATCAAGGAGTGATTTCTTGGGAAGATGGACAATCAAAATTAGACACCATCAATGTTTCCTCTAACTTATGGGTTGAGGAAACATATAAAACTACTAGTTGAAGGTACCACTTGGTACATGTAAAGGTGCCAAAACCAATAAGGATAGGCTAGGTCTAGATTGATCATGACTATAAAATGTGGGTCCTTTACACCAAAATTAAGGGAAAGAGAGTGTTTCACCTAAGTAAGGGTGAACTTACATCACTCTTGAGATATGAATGGAGTAATCTAGTGGAAGACTATGTTCAAGACTTCAAATCATGCATCCCAAAATAAGTGGTTAGAATGGGTGCACCAGTGCATACATTAAAGAGCATTGTTGCTCATTAGTGGGTAGTACAAAAGCCTAGCTTTCAAATTTGGAAGGATGTGAATGTATCCATTTTCACTAGATTTGAAAATAGTAATGAGTGCTTGGACATCTCAACATACTCTGGTGACTTTAACCCCATAGCACATGTGCACCTTTATAAAGAAAGATAGACTATCTATAGTGAAAATGCCCTAAGGAACCTCTGGGTGAACACTTTCTATAGGACCTTGAAGACATGGGCATGAGCATGGTATGGTTTCAATGAGATTCACTATGAGATATCTAATTGGGATGCACTAAAGGAGTAGTTTGTTCACACTTTCTCCTTTTCTTTACAAAACCTTGAATTAATTGAGCCACTAAAGCTAGTTCAAAGGTTAGTGTTTAAGGACACTACAATATTAGAGGAGCACCTAAAAGACATGTTCAGTGAAAAAGGGTTGGTACTCCTAAATTTATTTTAAGAGAAAACCCTCAATAATGACTCTATTGATGAGGATGATGAAACATGGAAGGTACACAACTAGATAAATCTGACAGGAAAAAGGAAGCTAGTGTACCAAGTTGAGTATAGCATTCCAAAGGAAAAAAACCCAACCTAAATTCAAATAGAAACACTTAAGGGAAGTAGATAAGTTGAGGATTTACATCAAGAGAATAATGAGACTTAATGTGCACCACAAAATCATAAAGGTAGATATTAGCTTAGAAGGAGAACCAAAGATTGATATTTTGGGAGCCTATTGGTCTAACATAGAGTTGGCATGCATTGTGGACCTCTTAAAATAATTTTAAGACTTTTTCCCTTAGAATTACTAAGACATGAAAGGCACACACCCATACCTTGAGAAGATGAGCATCAATCTAGTCGATGGTGCAAGACCTATCAAAAATTGACCTTAAAAGATGAACCCAAACCTTTATGCCAAGGTCAAAATAGAGATTGATGGTATGTTAGACATAGGCATCATCTACCTTTTGCATTAATCTAAATGGGTTATCCCCATGGTTATCAACATCAATATGTATGGGTGCATTTGTATTTTTGTTGATTATATATTAGTTAATGTTGCCTATATAACTGACCCATTTCCAACTTTGTTCACTGATAAAGTCTTGGATGGAATTAATGTTTGTGAAATATACACTTTCACTTATGGGTTCTTAGGATACCATCAAGTCTAGATCGAGGAGGAGGACAAGCCTAAAACTAACTTTGTGATAAAATGGGTTTGTTTCAAATACAACATGACACCCTTTGGGATAAATAATGCACCAAATATATTCTCTTGAGTGGTGATTACTACTTTTAGTAACTTCATTCACAAGTTCCTCTAAGTGTACTTAGACCATTATATTGTGTATAGATTAGAGAAGGATCACTATGAAAACTTGTGCTTGATGTTTGAGAGGTACAAGAAGTATCAAATCTATTTTAACCTCAAAAAAGTGTGTCTTTGTGATGCCATTTGGCACTTTTCTTAGGCACATCATATACAAAGATGGTGGCTAAGTCTATTCCAAAATACAAAAGAGTATGCCAAAACATGTGACATTTACCAGTACATGAGAAAACCCAATTATCAGGATGAGATGCCTCTCATTTCCATATTTTCCCAACTTCCATTAAAAAAATGGGTTGTTAACTTTATTGGGCATATTACTCCCATTATGAAGAGCATAAGTGCATGATACATTCTGCCAGCCATAGATTACTTCACCAATTGGGCCAAGGTAGTGTTAACCAAATATTGCATAACTACCACCATAATAAGGTTTATCTAGGATAACATCATTAGTCACTATGGGTACGTACTTATTTTGACTAGTGACCATAACACTCACTTCATCAATGAAATCATGCAGATCCTAATGATTGAATACATGGTAGTGTACCATAAGATGACACCTTACCATCCCCAAGTGAATGACACCACTGAGGCATTTAATAATATTGAGGGTGTGCCTCATAAAGATACATGATGTTAGTCATAAAGTTTGGGATGACCATGTGTCAATTGTATTATGAGCCTATCTCACTACATACAAACACCTAAATAAGGTTAAACCATTTTAATTAGTGTTTAACATAGAGGCAATTTTAATGATATAATTCATAGTGTCTTCATTGGATATTGCATGTATTAGTCATTTGGATGACACAGATTCTTTGAGTGCATGACTAATAGTTTTGGAGTGCTTAGATAAGATGCACACCTAATCAAGATGGATCTATAAAATAGAAAAAGCATGCCAAAATCCATAACATGATAAACACATCAAACACAAGGTACTTACTAAAGGAGCATTGGTCTTGCTAGCTGACTCAAAGTACCTTAAGCACCTAGGCAAGTTAAAAATTAGGTGGATAGGACCTTATGTTATCCACAACATATTAGAGACTAGCACATGTAAGTTGCACACATTAACAAGTGAAATACTCCATAGGAATTTCAATGGAAATAGATTGAATCCTTATAGTTAATATGATGGCACTTATATAATCAGGCATTGACTTCCCAATCATAAGTTAGTTATTTTTTGATTGACCATAACAAGATTTGGTGTAATCAAAATATTTCCTTGTGTTTGTTTCATTTGTATTAGGATAATAAGCATGGCACTTTTAGGCCCATAAGAGAACTCTTCTGGCACTTACATGCATAAATCTAATTAATTGAGTTAAGCATAGACTTTTTCTAAATCTCTTGAGGCCAGAAACCTAAGTTTATAGGTGCACAAAGTTTCCAAATTTAGAAAGATGTGAGTATAAGTTGATAAAGGGAAGTGCACAAGATGCTAGTGTACAAGAATCTTGGAGAATGAAGCACTAGAAGACTAGAAAAAAAATTGTATGGGTTAGGAAAGGCTAAATCAAAATAGATGAAATGTAAGAAAATGACCAAGAATTGGAAGCACACTTGAAAATAATCATAGAATGAAGAGGATATGGAATTGAGGAGGCTGAATCACATGCATGTGAAGTGTTGTGCCCAGGTTACCATAAAAAGGCCAAAGGTCATGCCATGATGAATAAAACATAATAAAATGACGATCAAAATAGATGGCACCCACACAATAGTCAGTAAGAAGTGATCATTTGAATCACCTATCACTTCATCAAATAAGTCGTTATGAAAATTTAATGACTATGATGGTCAAGGCACAAAGATATGTAATAAATGAGAAGGTGGTGGTGGATTTTTTTAGATTTCACAAGTTTAGTGGATTTTAATAAATCCATGCTCTATCACATAATTACTCACTAGCCATTAATGAGGTATATAAAACTAAGGTATAAAGAGGCAAATGATAAAATTTGAAAGGTTACAAACCTTGTATGAATTTAAACCTAAATACAAAGCCAAACTAGACAAATGCTATCACAAGTGAAAACTTGATCATCCATAGCCCCAAACAAGAATGTTTGAACTAAGACAAAGATTACATTCTATTTGGAATTGAAAATAAGGCAAGTGGAGAGGAATTGTGAGAAAAATAGGTAGTAAAAAAAATTATAACGTTGAGGCCACCATTAATAGTTCTAAAATCTTGAGAGTTGAAGTTGGAGTCATAGACCCTGTAACTATGAAGAAGTACCAAGAAAGATTAAGATCTTCAAAAATATCAACTGACTATGTTTTAATAGTATCTAGTTCAAAATGGGCAAGAAATGATTAAATTTAGGTCCACCACAAGCACAAAAGGATGCTAAGAAGGCATAGATGGTAAAAGAAGCATCCATTGCAAAGAAAGAGGCATAGCTAGTAGAAGGTGTTAACATCATGATGGTTTACCCCAATTCAAATTCAAATCTTATGTATAGAGAAATGTAGTTCCCCTTTGAGATCATAATGGGGAGGAAATGGGTGTCATTCATGCACATGTGTAGATTGAAATAGTATAACCATCAGATGTTGAGTAATTCATAGGAACTCAACTAATACTAGATGGTTGATACAAGAAAGAAGACCAAGGTAGGAACAATAATATTTGACATCTTCATCTAAGATAAGTTGGAAAAAATAGGCATGACCCAATTATATGAGCTACCAAGTTTTAGCAAGCTATATGAATTAGTTTAATTCCTCCTCTCGCACATCCATGGTGATAGGTTTTATTTCATATAAAAGTATATGTGGATCTCAGTGTGACTCATCAATAGGATCACAAGGCTCTCAAGCATAGGGGTATACATTTTTCAGATGATGGAGGATGATGTGGAGGTATAGAGGGTTATGAAACTCCTAGGATACTAAAAGGTAGGGTTTTTAATCTTGATCAAGGACATTCAAGACCCTAGCATGAGGGTAGAAGAACACCTAGTTAGTTTCAAGATATGCCCTAGTGGATGGTGGTATGACATTATCAAGACCTACTTATGAATCACCCACTAAATGGTGCAAGGGGAAATGTTTAATATCTCCAAGTTTATTTCAAAGGAGATTGTTAAGAATGCATTGGGTTTCCATAAGGAACTAATAACTTTAGGTAGGGGTCCATGCTAATATTGATTATGTTGGAGGAGATCAGTGTCCCTAATTAAAATGATGGTAACATTTGGTTATTCCCCTTGCACAATGATACTATAGAACTAAAGTATCAAGACTTCATCTACCCACCTAACTTTTCCAAAAAGTATAAGATGAGAGTATAGGGGTAGTGTGATTGGTACATCAAGGAATTTAGGATTGAATGACACATCTTGTAGGAGCTCCCCTAACACATGGTAGGAATGGTAACCCTTGTCATCATGTAGCATTTCTATGTAGTGTGTCTAGCACTCATAGACAAAAACTTGTTTAGTTGGCTAAAGTTGCCTTATGAATTTTTCATTAAATTTTTCATAATGTTGTTAAGGAGGATTACCAATGCACAATAGTTAGAGATCTTAGTGAAGATCATGGATTAATAAAAGATAAGGTTGACACACTAGTATGTCTGCCCTGAAGCAAAGGCCACAAAGGATGAGGAGGATGACTCTGACAAAATAGACCTCCATCCCCTCTAGCAAGAAATAATAACTAGGTGAATATTCAATCTATATTATGAGATGAAGTTATGAAATATGAGTAATAACCCTAAAAAATATGATGATCACCCCCTCTTGATCAATGATGAAGGGAATCCAGTGCCACATATGTAGGAGAAGACCCCCTAGAAGAAGTGGGGAGAGATACTTGAGGAGATCAAGGAGCACATCAAGTTAAAGATTACCTCCAGTAAAAAAGATACCCCTCCATCTCTAAGTAATCATGTAACCTTCATGATAGAGATTTATTCCTCTAGCAAGAAGCAAAAAAAAAAGTCTAAAGGACTAATTGTGTACCCAACTATAACTCTAGAAGAAATGGAGAAGGAAGCGAACCTCATATGTAGGTTGGAGGAAAAAATTGTAGGGACCTACATCATGTAGGTCGAAGAGGAAGAGGAGCCCAACATAAAGGATGTACAGGAGGCCCTCCTAAGTAGAACCATTACTAAAATTGAAAAAGTAGAGGAGTTATAAATCTCCTCATCCAAAAAATAAACCTCCACGCCACCTTCACAAATAGAAGAGGAAAAAAGAAGGGTGTGGAAGAAAATGGGTTTAAGTGATGTGGACATTGAGAAGGAACTAACACTTGAACATAAGTGAAAACTAGCCAAAGAAAAAGAAAAGGCCAAGGAAGAGAAGAAGAAAAAGAAAGTTCCTACAAGTATAGGACCAACCATTGAAGTAGCTAAGAAAGTTCCCATCACCCCCACTAGGAAGGTAGATTAAGCTACACAAGAGACATGCTCGAGTAGTGAAGGGGTGCCTAAAGAAAAAAATTCAATACTCATACCTCAAAAAATCAAATAGAGACTACCAATGAACCCAAAAAAGAACAAGGCAATAATGGCATTGATGGGATTAACTTAGAGGTAAATACTGAGAAGAAATAGGAAGAAAATTTGAATGAAATGGAAAAGTCTGAGGAAGAAACCCCTAAGGAATAAGTAGAAGAGCCCTCTAAAGGAATCACTAAAGAGAGTGGTACCATTAGTGAAGAATAAAGAGAACAAATAGAGGTGGTCATCATCTAAAGGATGACCAAGAACTATACATAAGAGAGAGGGAAAAGAAAATATTGGAGGATGAAGACCTATACATTTTTGACACCATGCCCCCCAGGCTGCCACTACTATCATGTGAAAATAACTTGCATTTTCATTTGATCATTACATTGATGAGCCTCACTTCAAGGCACCTAAAGTGGCTATTTTGGTCATGAAAGAACCTAAGGAAGTTCATGACTCCCTCATCATAAACCTATATTCTATGAACCCAGTGTGATATATGAATGCACTTATTAGGATAGACACTGAGATTGCATGCTAGAATATAATCAATGATGGCAAGGAAAGAAAATGGAATCAACTCCATAAATAATCCCAAGAGGAAGTGTAGGCCACTAAGTTCAAACTACAATAGCTATATAAGTGCATAAATATGGTTAAACCATCCCTTTTGCTTAGTGTCAATAATTCAAACCTCTCTGAGGTTGATAATATTTGTGTGCTAGTGGATTAGATGCTCCTATGGATGAAACCTAAGTCAACACAAGAAGAAGAAGAAGAAAAAGATCCATGCATTGTGCTACATAAGGATCCTACTTCTAAGCTTGAAAAGGTAGAGGACCTCTTCATGAAACTATAAGAGGGTACAAATGTAGTTGATTCCATATTAGTAATATTCTCAAACCAAGCATTAGTCATAGATGTGCACCTTAAGTAGGTAAAAGAGGAGAAGGAGAAGATGATGGTGTAAGTTTACTCTATGAATAGGTAAGAGCATGCATAGATCATGGTTAATTTTAATGTGGTAAGAACTTAGATAAAATACCAAGAACAAAACTTGGAAGCACTATTCTACACTTTACAGACTAAGGCTTATGAACAAGGAGCAATCCTAGATGGGGGTGTGACTAAGGCAAACGTAAATCTAGAGGCCTTCAAAAAGGAGTTGGAAAATATCAATGTGATTGTGCTTAGTCTGACCTCCACAAAAATAGGAAACACTACTAAATAAATCAAGATTACCATAAATGGATTTGAATACTTCAGCACTGAGCTTAAGGAGAGCACACCTGAGTTCTAAACCTCAAATATTTTGATAGCATAGTTTGAGAACGGTCTAGAAATTTTATATTGGATAAAATTTTGGGGCCCTTACTTTGGTATGTAAAGATTCAAACCATCATGATAGACACATTGGCATGAGGTATCATTTTAATTGATGATGACTTTTTGGCATCTTGGCACCAGCTAGAGGAATCAGTTCACACCTTACACTAAATGGTAGGTAGATAACCAATTCTAAAATGTTAGGGGCATCTTCTAGGTTGGGTATTACATGGTAAATATAGTGTAAAGGGTTCAAGGTGATGGAGCTAGTGATAATGATTATAAAGGCTCCAACTCAACACCTAATGTGCACATTCTACCTTAGCAGAGGCATTCTTGTAGAGCTATAAAAGAATCTAGAACTAGTGAAGAAAATGACATGAAACTATTGAAACAAAGCTATGGTGATTTATAAAATGATTTTTATACATTATAATGGTTTCCATTAGATCTAATAGTAGTACAGATGCCATTAAAGCTTAATTTGTATATGCCCAAGCTCACTTTTGAGCCTCTAGGTTATTAAATAGCTTGAGCAAAGTGTTTAATATATTTATAATACTATTATCGACTTTGTTTTATTTAAAATTTAATTAATGGCATTGAATAGTTGAAGAAAAGAATAATATCTAGTTTATATCTCTTTGTATTTCTATTTAAATGTGAAATTAGTGTAATGTTATAAGTTCATTCCATTTATGTTGAGTAATGTGTATGCATGCTTCTAGTTTACAATGTTAATGGTATACCTACAATAGATGACATCAGTAGTAATTTGTATAATGACTAAGTATATAAATCCCATGAACCAAAGTTTCTTTCCCTTGCTAAAAAGCATGAGCCTAGTATGAGCACTTTAACTAAAATCAACCACTTGACCCTTCAAGTGTTAATATGATGTTAGGCTATAGTTAAACACAAGATTTCACCCTTATGACTCTATCGTTAATCCACCAAAATGCTTGTACCTATAGACCACTAGGCTTAGCCCATGAAAATATTGTGCTTATGAATCTACTTGAAACCTCTTCGAATTGACCAAGTCCTATAATTGATGACGTGTTCCATGGCATAACTAGCCAAACATGAGGCCTAGTTCTTTATCTATTATGCTTCAGGTGAGAACATAAATCTCATGCCTAATGTTAAATGATGTCAATAAAACCAAGTGTAAAATGGTGAACACATAATGGATATCCCATGTTTTTACCTGAGTTTAATAAGGCTAGAACCAACTTAGACAACCTTGTGCCCCTTGCTTTTATACAACATAAATTATAAGAGGCTTGTTAATATTGGGTTTCATGAGTTTTTGAGGATACATAAGAAATAATTTAATTACTTCAAATGCATTTGAATAGGCATTTGTCCAATTCAATCCACTTACTTTCTTAAGAAATTTTTTTATAGGACGAACTGCATAAGTAAGGTCAGTTATAAACTATCCTATGGCTCCTATCTTCCCCAAGAATGATCTGATTCATAACTCATTAGTGGGGTGTAACATCTCTAATATTTCACAAATCTTGGTTGGGTAAATAACAATTTTATGCTAAGAGAAAATATAACCAAGGAGTTTTCCACATCTGACTCCAAACACACATTTTTTTAGGATTGAGGGTGACACCATATTTGATCAAACATGTGAGGATGGTGCATAATACTTCTAAGTGCTCAATATTTATTTTTACCTTCCCTAAAATATCATCCATATAAAACTTCATTATCTTATGGAAAATATTAGTCATGGATCTCAAATATGTTGCCCTAACATTTTATAGGATGAAAGGCATGACTACATAACATAAATTCCCCCATGATGTGACAAAAGGGGGTTTTTTTTGATTCTCATCTAAAATTTATATCCAATTATATCTAGATAATCCATCCATAAGGGACAACAATTCATAACAAGTTTTAGTGTTGACAATGACATCAATGGAAGGGAAGGGGAAATTATCTTTATGACATGCCTTGTTAATATCATGAAAATTGATGCATATCTTGATTTTACATTTCTTATTGAGAATGAGAATGATATTCGATTCCCATTTATAATAATCCATGGGATTTATGAACCCTAATTTGAGAATCTTAATAACATATTCATTCACTATTAATTCAACTTTGGCCTTGATTGGCCTGATCTTTTTTTTTAGGGGGGAGGGGGGTTTACATCAAGCATCATAACTAGATTAATAAAAAATACTTTAGGTTTTATACCTACCATATATGTATAGGAAAATACAAAATCTTTAAAAATCTTGATAATTAATTGCTTGTGATCTTACACCACATTCGGTGAGAGTGAAGACCTAAGTTTGAGGATTTTAGGTTCTTATTTGGTCCCTATGTTAATATTGATAGTATCCTCAATGAGGGAGGTATTCCCTGCTTTGAATTCATCAAGGATAGAATCAAGCTCAGAATCTTCACCTTTTATGTTAAATATGTCAAGATCCTCATCAAAAAATACATAATCCTTAACCTTGCAATACGAGTCATAATATTCCCATTAGAGGGCAAACATAGGATAACAAATGAGAGAGAAAACTCTTTTATGATGGAAATATGGGCAGTCATAATTAAGCCCATAATAAGTCTAAAATTACCTCATCATTCTTAAATAATTCAAAGACCACTTGGCTAGTATCATTCCCAATATGATCAAGAGTTTGGTTATTAGACACATTTTCCATGGGGGGTTCTATCTTAATAGATACTATGAAATGTGAATTGAGTATTTTTGGATGAGGATAAAAATGTGAGGATGAATTAGCCATAAAATCAATGAGTTGATTGATTTATCTACGAATTCATTATATATAAATGATGTAAAAATCCTTAGCAACTTCATCCACATTAGTTTTATATAGTTGAATATGTTTATCCATACTCTGATAAATCTCTTAGACTTGGTTAGTTACTAACTATGATTCACCTTATATTTTTAGATTTAGGGCACCCAATGATTTATTAATGATCATCCCAAGTATTAAGGCTCTATATTCATCCCCATTATTTGTACACTGAAATTTGTTGTGGCAAACACACCCCCTTCTTTCAATAAGTGGGGGACCCCTTCTTTAAATTTTCTTAAATTTGAAGTTACCATAGTTTCAATCTCTACCTAATTGGTATCATTTTTTAAGAGTCCTCAAATTTTTATTTTGCCTTAGTTTTTACATGCATATAACATTTTCATAATGGAAATTGATCCTTATTAAAATTCCCCACCCCATAGCTTTTAATTTTGAGCATCATCAAATCCTTTCCTCATCCTAAAATGAGCATAGAAATTTCACTCTTAGAATATTTTTATTGCACTTGTTTCTATGCAAAATTGCTTTCTACATTCAAAGAAGAAATAAGAAACTAAAAGAAATGGTCAAGGCTAGAAGATACCTGATAAAGTTGTGTGCACCAAAATCAGACGTTGGAAGATTCTCCTCTTTGGCTGTGGAGGAATGACACCTGAGAAGAAAAGAGACTGAAACACAGAAAAATGTTAGTCAAAGATATGGTGGGCTGTCAGGCGAATGCCCGATCTCAGAAGTACGAAGACTTCCTAGAAGGATATCAACCCACTGATAAAAAAGTAGAATATTGGACTAAAGTAGATATAATGAAAGATAAAATGACAGAAATAAAGGACAAAAAATAAAATGCGTACCTGATAATGAAGTAAAACTGTTCTGTGTAGTCGCCGATGTTGGTCTCTATGGTGCCGGCGTCGGTTAGAGAAAGTGCCATGTCGGTTAAAGTGCCGGCGTCAGTCGGGGTAATGACCGGCGTCGGTCGGGGCAAGTTCTGGAAAGAGTCTGGATGAATTGCAGAAGGTCTGACAGAGTTGGGATAGGGTCTGGTCAAGGTCGGGACAGGGTCTGGACAGGGTCAGGACAGGGTCTGATCAAGGTAATGTCGAGTCTGGACAGGGTCTAGGGGTTTTGGTCGAGTCTGGACGGAGTTATAGACTGGGATAGTGGGCAGAGATGTAAGGAAGGGACTCAGGGCTCAGGTCTACGCTCTGAAGATCTAGGGTGATATAAATAGAAATAAAAAACAAATAATAACCAGAAAGAAATAAAACAAATAGAAGAAATACTTACCTGTCAGAAGACACGATAAAAGCCATGATTGAAGTCGTTAAAGCGTTGCTGTAAGTTGATCAAAGCGAATGCAGATTGGTTGAATGCTAGAGTTGGTTGATCGCCAGAGCTGATTGATTGCCAGAGTTTTGTGAATGTCAGAGTTCAGGGGTCGATTGATTGATTCGAATGGTTTTGCTGATGAAGGCGAGGAACGGTTCGAGAGATGGTTTGATAATCGATCAGGAAACCGAATGATAACTGAAAATGTGTAACAGTAAGGTGACCGACATCGGCAAAATTGCCGACGTCGGCCGATAAGTGACCGATGTCAGTGACATCGGCCGGGTAATGACCATCATCAGCAGATGCACAATGGGGATAGAGTCTAGCTTTAGCTCTGTGCTCATTTTTACATGCTGCCAGGGTCGAGGCTAGTGGAAAAAGTGATCGGCAAAGGTTAAATAGGTGAAGAAGAAGAAAACGAGGGATGACTAGGGGAGTCGACACGATTTTGGTGTCTACATTTGCCCCTTTTTGTCTTGTTGGTTATTCTGGACGAACTGCAAGACAAAAATAGGAGTGATTGCCCCAGGTGTGGGATAAGGTTGATTTCATCTTGTTGGTTGTTCGAATGAACTGCAAGACAAAAACATGAAGCGGATTGCCCCGATTATGGATGAGGTATTCCCCCTCAAAGCAAGAGTCGAGGGAAGGGAATCAGGAATCGGGTGCTGATTTGAAAAAGAGTGGATGAAAAAGGGGTGAGGGTGAATGCTGCAAAAGTCGTGATTGCATGCATACCACTGCACGAGATGGTTAGGTCAAAGTGTCATAGGTTAAGGGTTGAGGAGTGCCAAAATTGAAATAATCAGGCCCCAGCATTTAGTCGTCTGCTGATCGGGTTATTCAATCGAAGCTGAAACTCCAAATGGGTCGTCACGGTCTAGGTATCCCAGGCTCAGGAAGTGCTCCTAAAAACATGAAAAATCCACAAGTAGTGTGGATCAACCGGCTTGCGATCCTATACTTGTGAGGGTCCAAAAAGGTCTGCGCACAATTCTGCTAACCAGTCATGAGGTAGCATACATGCAAAAACAACCAAGGCAACAATGTCTTGGAAGTGGTCAAGGTCGGAGGAGATAGGTATGATCTCCAATGGTTGGTGGTCGAGGGGAGGAATGGGTGAAAGGATGTGGCCGAGCTAACCCCAGAAGACCCCATGTCAACTGAGTGCTGCCTACATAGCCCTGGTCATAGGGCCTCAGGCTAATGTACTTCTCCCTAGAAGGGAGGGAGGGACAAAGGGATGAAATTGGTCGTGGTCAAGGGCAAGGTTATGGTTAAAAGAAGGAAAGAAGGTTTGTCCATCAGAGAGATGAACAAACGAGAATGGTCGAGCTAACCCCAAAAGATGGTCGTGTCATCTGAGTGCTACCTACATAGCCCCTGTGGAAGGGCCTCAGACCAATGTAGTGCAAACAAAGGGTCAGAGTAGTAGACAGGTGGTTAAAATGGTTGATAGATTGGTCTTGGTTATGATGAAATGATGAGGAGAAGAGATGTTGCAACATTTTCCAAATGGTGTATTCTGCAACAAAAGTTGAGGGGTTTTTCATCCCTAGCAATATTCCATATTCGTGATGGATGTATGCTAAAAATGAATTGAGGTCTATTTATGCTTTAGCAAGTATTGGTTTATGCTGAACATAAATTATGGTGGGCCGATAGTTTCCATGTGTATTGGTGTCCATAGAAACTAGGGGGAATAGGCTATGGGGGTGGTCTGAAAAGAGAGTTGAGTCGAGTTGATTGACAAGTGATGAATGTGAATGTGACCAAAGTGCAGAAGAAGTGAAAAACATATTGCTCTTTCATTGACAAGGACCAAAAAGATAGCATAGATAGGGGTTATGAGAACCAAGAGCCCCATTCATGCGTGACGTCGTTGACCATATTTATGTTAGGGCGGTAATTGAATCACTTTGACATTAAAGTGAGCTCGAAGTCCCTTGAGCAGGTGATAGGAGGAGAAAAAAGGGTAACCCGTTTTAAGAGCAGAGATAACTTTGCCCCTTTTTATAGAAGACCTTGAGACAACTACAAGTCAAGTCCATGATTTTTTATTTTTTTTTTGGGGTACAGACTGATCAATGCGGGAAGCCTGCATAGAGATGTCATTTGCTTGGTGATCAGTTGTGAAGCTGATCAATGCGAGAAGCTTCTAAAATAGTGCTGTTTATTGCCAGATTATTCATAGCCATCCTTCAAGGGAGTGGTCTAGATTTTTGTTTAATATAAGGGCTTTTGAATCGTTGTCCTTCGAGGGAGCAGTCTATTAATTACAGCAATGATAGTACAGCTATCCTTCGAAGGAGCAGTCTGCTTTTTGATTTTGATATTGATATAGTGACCATGGATATTGTGACATCTTGATTTGTTTTTATAGAAATGTGAGTCATGGACAAGATTATAGAAGGTCAAGGGCTCCCTTTTATTAGGATAAAGCATCCATACAGCATAAAAGGGTTATAAGAATTGTTAAGAGGAATAGGGTTGAAAGGAATTAGGACTAAGAGGATGGGGATTGCTCAAGGGATGAGCTCAAGTTAAGTGTCAAGTGGACGAGTACTCGACTAGCAGTAGAACGGTCACAGATGCAACACATTAAGAGGCTCAGGTTCTGGGCGTCCATCAAGAGAAGACAGACGATAAGTCCCTGATCCATACTTGTGCATGATAATAAAAGGTCCGAGCCAATTAGGAGCAAACTTGCCTCATTTATTTCGCTCCATATTGGTCACGTGTTGATTCTCTTTGAGGACGAGGTCTCTGATGTTGAAATCTCATTCTCGCAGATTTTTGTCATAGGTGCGCTTGATGCGATGTTGATAGACATGGAGATGATTAAGGGCAGCAAGATGGTGTTCATCAAGTAACTCAAGTTGAGCTAAGCAATCTTGACAAAAGTCATCGTTGGAAAGGATATCATGTAGAGAAATGCGGAGAGATGGGATCTGTACTTCGAGAGGTAAGATAGCCTCTGTTCCGTACATGAGAGAAAAAGGGGTAGCACCCATGGAGGTTCGGATGCTAGTGCGATAAGCCCACAAAGCGAAGGGAATGTGAATGTGCCAATCCCTGCCTATGTCACTGACCAATTTCATGAGAATTTTGGTGAGAATTTTGTTGGAAGCCTCAGCCTGCCCATTTGCTTGTGGGTAGTAAGGCAAAGAGAAACTGAGTTTGATGCCGAATGAGTTGCATAATGTTTGGACAGTCTTGTTTTTGAAGGACTTGCCGTTATCGGTGATGATTTTATGAGGGACACCGAAACGACAGATGATATGGGTGGTGATGAAGTCGATGATCTTGTCGGCTTTTGTGGAGATGAGAGGAATGGCTTCCACCCACTTGGTGAAATATTCAGTGGCTGTGATGATGGATTGATGACGAAGAGATGAATGAGGGTTAATCTCACCGATGAGATCTAAACCCCACTGAGAAAAAGGCCAAAAATCTTAAGCAATTTGTAAGGCGTGACTAGGAAGATGAAGCAAGTTAGAGTGTTGCTGACACTTGATGCAACGCCGAACATAGTCGCTACAGTCTTGATGAAGGGTAGGCCAATAATAGCCCAGATGAAGGATGCGCTTGGCAACCGAATTCCCACTGAAATGTTCACCACAAATCCCGTCATGGACTTGCTGAATGGCTTGAGATGCTTCAGTGGAGGTGAGACAGCGAAGAAGGAGGCCATCAAAGCCTTGCTTATAGAGAAGACCCCCTAGCATGGTATAGCGAGCAGTACGCTTGATAAAAGCTCATCGTGCATTACTAGAGAGGTTGGGAGGAATGACAGAGAGAGATAAGAAGTCTACAAGTTGCTTATACCAAGCATCTTGTGGGCTAGGGTCTATAGTGTTGACATGATGAATGTGAGGAGAGATATATGAAGGTAACGGCACACAACGCACCGTGACAAAAAGTCTGGATGCAGATGAGGAAGATGGGATATGCGAAGCGAGAGAAGCCATGGTGTCAGCAAACTTATTCATGGATCGAGGAACAGTCTGTAGGAGGAAATGGTCGAAAGATGCAAGGAGAATGTCAGCACAGTTTTTGTACCTTTGCAAAATTTCATTTTTACAGAGGTATGAACCATTGACCTGATTGACGACGAGCTGCAAGTCACCGAAGATGTTGATGGACTTGATGTTGAGAGAGAGGGCGGTCTGCAGTCCCAAAATTAAGGCCTCGTATTCGGCCATATTATTGGTACAATCAAAGTCGAGTTTAAAAGACAAAGGCATGGGCTCCCCTTCGAGTGGGATGAGAATGACCCCAGCACCCCCACCTAGTTGACATTTGGAGCCGTCAAAGAACATAGTCATCTGATAGGTAGTGTCGTCGGAGGAAAGTGCAGCAATAGACTCGTCAGGGAACTCACACTATGAAGGTTGATTGTCAGGAAGAGGGGCATCTGCTAGTTGATCAGCGATGGTTTGCCCTTTGATAGATTTCTGCTGGATGAATTCGAGGTTGAACTCAGCAAGCATCATGAGCCATCGAGCCATACGTTGATTCTGATATGGCTTGGAGTGCATATACTTGAGAGGGTCGGTGTGGGTGATGACAAAGGTTTTGTGACTAAGAAGATAGAGGTGAAGCTTAGTAGCAGTAAAGACTAACGCCAAACAGAGTTTCTCGATATGGGTATATCGAGTTTCATAGTCGACTAGTGTTCGGCTGATATAATAGACTGCTTGCTCACGGTGATGCTCATCTCGGTGTGTGATCATGGCACCTAACGAATGATGAGTGGCTGAGATATAAAGGTAGAAGGGTTGGTCATCTTTAGGTGGAATGAGAACTGGTGGAGAGACCAGATAGCATTTTAAGGCTTCAAAAGCCTCTTGACAGTCCTTATCCCATGTAAAAGAGACGTCCTTCTTAAGGAGATGATGAAAAGGTTGGCAGCGGTCAGAAAGCTGCGAGATGAAATGACGAATGGACTAGAGCTTGCCTTACAAACTGCAAAGTTGCTTGAGATTGGACGGGGGTGGCATTTCGAGGATAGCGCGAATCTTGGTGAGATCTATCTCGATGCCACAGAAGGAAATGATGAAGCCGAGAAGCTTTCTAGAGAGGACTCCAAAGACACATTTCTTGGGGTTAAGATGAACATTGTACTGAAGAAGATGAGAAAAGATGATTTTGAGAATGGTCAGATGGTCACGGCGAAGTTTGGACTTGCCGAGCAGGTCATCCACATAGTCCTCCATGATTTTGTGAAGGAGATCATAGAAAATGTAGGTCATGGCATGCTGATAAGTGGTGCCTGCATTTTTCAAGTCGAAAGGCATGACTCGATAGCAAAAAGTCCCCCATGGGGTAATGAAAGTAGTCTTGTGCTGATCTTCTAGAGCAATTAGGATTTGATTGTATCCTAAAAATCCATCCATAAGAGATAGCATCTCATGGCCGTCCATAAGATCAACAAGCTAGTCAATGTTAGGAAGAGGAAAGTCATCTTTAGGATAGGCTAGATTAAGGTCACGATTGTCTGTGTAGATTCGAATCCCCCCAGTTGCCTTGGTGACTAGGACGATGTTAGAGACCCACTGTGGATAATCGATGGGCTGGATGAAGGAGACAGAAAGGAGGCGCTGAAGCTCCTCTTTGACAAGGAAAGCAACATGAGGATGCATCTTTCGAAGCTTTTGCCTAACAGGCTTAGCCTTTGGTTTGGTGACAATGTTATGGGTAACGATGGTGGGGTCAATGCCAGGCATATCACTGTAAGTCCAGGCAAAGGCCTTGCTATGGTCGGAGAGGAACTAGGTATAGTCAAGCTGCTCCTGAACGTCTAAAGATTGTCCAATCTTTAAGACATAAGGAACATTAGAAGAAGGAAGGTTGATGTCAATGGTTGATTCATTTAACATAACCTGGGTCTCAAAAGGGAGGGAGCGCTGGATGAAAGAATCGTCAGCACCCATGTACGGAAGAATGGCGTCGTCGTCAATGCAGTGAATAGTGTGAATGGTTGCCAACTCATCTTCGATCATGCTGGGAAAAATGAGAGGGAGAGACTTGGACACCCCATTGAGCTGATAAGTCAAGGGGTCCAAGCGGATGGTGTTTATGCAAAAAAAAAAACTAGGAGGAATGGAAACCACTGACTCCGTAGGTGAAGGGGGCGGAACAGGCGAGTGTGGAGGAGATTGGTCAATGATTGGTTCAGGACAAAGGTCTACAGGGTCTTGAGTGGGGTCGTGATATCCTAGACCATACCGTTTCTTGGCGTCATCATCATTGAGCGGTTGGATAGGCTGATGGGAGCCATGCTCATAGCGTCCAAAACCAAAACCCTTCCATGCACACCTGTAAAGGTAAGTGTGTTCAAAGGCGGGGTTGCCAAGAAATGAGAAATCTGATGTGAAAGGTTAAGGTGAAGAAAGAGGATTACCGTCAGTAGGAGCTTGATTAAGCCCCCCATAGATGAGGTTAGTGCGGAGGTGAGGGGGACCATAAGGTATGATCATCCCGATCCGATGGTCGTAGCTGGGGTTGTGATGAAGGCATCCATACTCTTGTGGAGTTTGGAACATGTCTAAAGCCAGCAAGCGATACTCTCCTAATGAAAGTCTTTGGAGGATGTCTTCCATGGGGTCTGTGGTCATCGCTTGAAGGGGAGGTGTAAGGGCGACCACCTATTGCAAACTATTCGAAGCTTCCGTGGATGGAGGTAGTGCCGGGGTTGATGGCTTGATAGGAATGAGGACATCGTTTGGACAATAGGTGGTGTTGCAAGTTTTGAAGGGTGAAGGGTCAGCGGGAATGGTGTGGACTTGTCCGTCATGCTCAAATTTTACATAACGGTGCAGGGTGGAGGGGACACAGGCCATGGCACAGATCCAGGGTCGGCCCAGCAAGATGTTGTATTGAAACTCTCCTTCTATGATGTAGAAGAGCTCTGGGAATGTGCGTGGACCCATGCGAATATGAAGGACAACTGTGCCAATGGTCATGGCAGTAGTGTCATTAAAAGAGTGCAAGATTGCATCAATTTTGGAGACGCAATTCTTGGGAAGAGCAAACTGATCAAAGGCATGGGTGGAGATGATGTTGATGCTACCACCTCCATCGATCATAACACGCTTAATGCGTGTCCGATCGATATAGGCAGTGATGAAGAGGGTGGCGTCTTGATCTTCCATGTTGGATGTGGGAATCTCAGAATTGCTGAATGTGATGGAAGCAACAGGGGCTAAGGAGTGGACAAGGGCAGTAAGTGGTTGGGGGTCCTCGAGTTAGACCTCCACTGCCTACAGGGCTTGGATGAGGGCCTGACGATGTTGGGGCAAGGTTTGGATGAGATCATAGAGGGACATCTTCACAGGCGTCTGGTGAAGCTATTTCAACATGGAGTCATGGATTGGTCCAGAAGAAGAAGAAGAAGAGGAGGGTTGAGGTGTGCCAAGGATAGAAATCTTAGGCTTAGGCGGTTGAGGTGGATTGACAAAAGGGTAGGTCCAAGGAATGGCAGCTTTTTCTTTCACCTTGTCCTTTTGTGACCTAGTGGTGATGTGAATGGCATTGATTTCAAAGATGGGAGGTGAAGGTGATGAAGGGGTTGTAACCGGTTGATGAGATGTGGATGGGCTTGACGAGGTTGAAGGGTTATGAGAAGGAGTTAGGGGTCAGTCGAAAGTGTCCTCAAAGAGAAGAGTGTCTTTCTCCAGATAATGGTGAATGACAGCCTTGAGGGCACAACAAGTCTCGGTGTCGTGTCTTGGTGTACGATGATATAAACAAATCTTCATGTCATTGAACTAGGAGGGTTTAGACCCGAGAGGTTAGAAGGGCTTGATGGGTGGAAGAGTAATGCTAAAAGTTTGCAAAATTCATTGTAAGATTAAAGAGTATGAGCCCACTAAAGGGTCTGTGCTCATCGATGTATGCAATGTCGGTGACTTTTGCTTGGGCGAAGTTGGAGGGGGTTTTCATACCACCTTCTGGGTTGATGGTGCGATGACAGGCAGAGACGGTACACTCTTCATGAGAGGTACCGCCCTTTTGGGAGAGGGTAGGCTAGTGGTAGGTAAAGGAAGCAAAGGAGGCAACCGGTTTTGATTAGAGGTTGAAGTGGGAAGTATTTTGGTTAAGGTTGAAGGATGCGGGCCCAAAATAGAGGGCAATGGTGACAGAAGAGGAGGCATTCGCCTCTGTGGTTTGGCAGTCTTTTGTGATTTGGGTTAAAGACTACTATTGGTTGAAGTCTGGGTTAAGTCCACCTTCACTTGTGGATGAGTGAGGTTGGAGACGGGGCGAATGCCAAGTGACTTGATAGGTTTAGGCGAAATAGATGAGAGTTTTGGTTTTGATGAGGTTGATGAAGATGTAGACAGTCTAGAAGTGGAGATCTGATTTTTGTTGATAGTCTTAGGAGGTTCTACCATGGGAGGATTAGCAGCATGAGATGAGAGGGCACGGGCTTGTTGAAGAGCTGTGAGATGGTCCCATAATCCCTGATGTTCCACTTTCCTAGAAGGGAGAAGTTTGAGTCTCTCCACTAGTCGAGAAAATGGCTAAGAAGATGCAGGATGAGGTTCGGGTTCTTGAGAGGACGTCAATGGTTATGGAACCAAAGGTATGGTAGTTTTGGCCCCAAATCATGGTGAAGTCGTGACAGGTTCATCTTTGGTTGGAGATGAAGGAGAGATGGGTTCTTCCCTGGGTGGAGAAGAAACTGGAGAATGAAGCTCCTCAAGCGGGTAAAGGGCAGGGATGATAGTGCCCTCCACTTGCAGTCAAGAAGTAGGAAAGGTTGGGTCCTCCATGGGCAGCAAGAAGGAAGATGGTGAAACTGGCGGTGCTGGTAAGGTTGAGGCATCCTCCAAAATGAGAGAAGTTGATGGAGAACTAACCGGAGAAAGAGGTTCATCCACATGTGATAGACTGATGGATGAACTCACCTCTTGAGGTTGGTTAGAAATGAGGGGTGAGACCATATTGACTATTCGAATATTATGTTCATGGGTATTGTCAGTCAAGGTCTGGACATTGTTTTGGGTTGGTGGATGATTGGGGAACGGCTGTTTGAAGATATCGATACCCTGATTAGGAGGGGCATTAGGATTGTCGAGGATGAGGTCACCCTTTTCCAACATGTTTTGGATTATGTTTTTAAGGGTTTTACAGTTGCCTGTGTCATGACCTTTGTTAGGTTATGGAGCTAAAAGCTTCAACCCTTTGCAAACTGAGGAACAGAAGGTCGCTGAGATCCAGGAGCACCGGCATCGGCAGCAGGACCGACGTGAGTCGAGACCAATGCAGAAGGCCACCGGTGACGGCAAGAAGTCGGCTGACATCGGCAGAACCAGACAAGTAGGGACCGACGTCGGTCGCCTGTGTGTTCCAGAACTGCTCATTTCACAGACAGTTAGTTAAGTGAACGAAGAGTTTGCATGTTGAGACCAGTTAGAGTCTTAGGCTGCGAGGATAATTGTCTAAATTAAGAGTCTAAGTTATTGTTTAAGTTAGGGATCTATTTATAGACCCATTGGCATGTATTGTTTAAGGCATGAGATAGAAAGGAAGAGTTCTTTCTAGTTGTAAGATCTGTGAATTGCAGGTTGTTGCAAGCTCATTGGGGATCTACATATAAGTTTGGTCTTTGAATTGTAGGTTGCAGGTTCATGAGAGATCAGCTTGAAGTGCTATAGAGTGCTTGGTGTACCGGCAGGGTTATTACTGACTGGTTGGTGAGGTGAACACCAATTCTATGTGTGAGTTGGTTGTTGGGACCATTTTTTGTGTAGGAGAGTGTGTGTGAGAAGAATTACTATACACTTGAGGTGTGGCGAATCTCTGTAAGGTGAAAGAGTGTGGCGGCTCTTTGTTGTATTCTTTTCTGTATAGTGTTAATACAAGATAGTGTATTGTCTCTCATATTCTGTGCTATTAGTGAATTCTAGTTACTTGTGTTTCTGGTTATTTCCGCATATTCAATTGCTTATATTTGGTAATCATACTGTGCTCTTTCTGAGGAGCAAGATCCTAACGGGTGGAATTAGAATAGGGGTGTTTGTTCTTGGATTTACCTCCACCCCCTCCTAACAAGTGGTATCAGAGCTTTTGGTTGGGATACTAACAGATTGGTGTAGATCTGGGTAGTGTGTTTTGATTACAGGTTACTCACAGGGTTTCTGTTTGAGTGGGAGTTGAGCAATGGTAGAAAATAGTCAACTACGAATGGAAAAGTTTAATGGCAAGAACTACCAATTATGGAGGATGCAGATTGAGGACTATCTGTATCAGAAAGATTTGTACTTACCGTTGGGCGGGGTTGCTAGCAAACCCTTGGATATAAAAGATGAAGAATGGGAGGTTCTTGATCGGAAGGCTCTGGGATCTGTTAGATTGAGTCTTGAATCATCTGTGATTTCTAGCTTATCACAGTGTAAGACAATGGTGGAGTTGATGAAATCTTTGGCAAATTTGTATGAAAAACCCTCGGCTTCTAATAAGGTATTTCTTATGAAGCATTTATTTAATTTGCAAATGTTGGAAGGTGGATCTGTTCATAGCCATCTTAGTGATTTCCATGGTTTGGTAAACCAGTTAAGTTCTGTCAATATTGTATTTGATGATGAAATTAGAGCTCTCTTAATCTTGTGTTCATTACCTGAAAGTTGGGAAGGTTTGGTAATGGTAGTTTCTAATACTGTGTCTCCTTCAAAAGTCTTAAAAGTGGATGATGTTGTGAGTGTGATCTTGAATGAAGAGATACGCAGGAAAAGCACAGGTGAATCATCTGGAGATGCTTTGAGTGTTGAAGGAAGAGGAAGGCCAAGAGAGAAGACAGAGCGTGGGAGATCAAGGTCGAAGATGGGCAAAAGATCCAAGTCCAGGTATGGCAGAATAACCTACTGGAAATGTGGAAAGCAAGGGCACTTAAAGAGAGACTACAGATCGGGTGAAGATCAGCATGAAGGACATGGAGAAGAAGCAGATGTTGCGGGTTACATTGCATAGGATGCTCTAGTATGTTCTTTGGATAAAGTATAATCTTGGGTATTAGATTCAGGTGCCTCTTTTCATGCATCCCCACTTAGGGAATTTTTTCATGAGTATGTCCAGGGAGACTTTGGAGAAATTTGTGTAGGGGATGGTAAGCCTTGTCAGATTGTTGGCAAAGGCAAAGTGAAGCTAAAATTGCAGACAGGTGACACATGGGTGTTAAAGGAGGTCATGCATGTCCCAGTTTTGAAGCGGAATCTGATTTTTGTTAGAAGTTTGGGTGAAGAGGGTTGCACAGTAACTCTCACAGTGGACTCTTGGAAGGTTACCAAGGGTACACTTGTTGTAGCTAGAGGTAAGAAAGTAGGTACGCTTTATCTATCTACTTGTTTTACTGATTCTCTTTTTGGGTTATCTACTTCAGCTGTAGATTCAGAGATGTGGCTTAATAGGCTTGGTCACATAGATAAGAAGGAGATGCTGGTTCTTGAGTCAAAGAGTATGCTTTCGGATTTGGAAGGCATGGATCGTGGTTTCTGTATGCAGAAGAAAAAGGTGAGGTTTCTTGAGGAATCTGATGTTAGTGACAAGAACAGGAAAGCCTTGGTTTTCAAGGAGAAAGTGATGAACAGAGTTCAGCACAAGGTGCAGATGAATTCTGAGCAGAGCAAGGGTGATTTGGACAAGGGTTTGATCCAAAAGGAGCTCGCGGGAAAAAGTCAAGTCTCACAAGAAAAACACAGAGACCGACGTCGGCAGGAAAACCAACATCGGTGTCCAGACAGGGACCGACGTCGGCTATGTGTAGCCTGACATCGGTGACTCAGGGCAGACAGAGACCGGCATCGGCTAGGGGAAACCGACGTCGGCAAGGAGGTAGTCATAGGGAACTGACATCGATCGGCTGTAGACTGAGATGTGACCGACATCGGTCATTGAGATGAATTTTGGGTGGACAGCGAGTTGTCATGGAGTCTTAAGCACCCATATGGAGGACTGAAGGTGTAAGTAAGTTCTTAAATTCATCATTTCCCTTCTTTACACTACTTGTTGCTCACTTATGGTATAGAACCAGGAAGTTGTTAAAGAAGCAGAACAGGTAGATCCAAGAAATAGTGGGAGCTTGGCATGGATGAGGATGTGATTCCTTAGAGGAGAACCAAACAGGTGTTTTGGGTAGTGTTGCCAGCTGGAAGTAAGCACTGAGAGACGAATGGATGTTGAGGATGAAGAAGAGTGAAAATGGATACATGAGATGGAAGATCAGGGTATATGATCTTGTATTAGCTGCAAGGCAATGGAGGTTTGATCATTGTGTTTCTCTTTACCAGGTTGGATAATATTAGCTACATTATCCTATTTTCTGTATGATGTGCTTGTTGCAGGGCTACATATATAGGTATTGCTGAACTAAAGGTAAAGCTAGTTCAGGGGTTTGTCATGGAGAATCTGGGAGCAGCAAGATTCTTTGGCATGAGTGTGATCTAGAGACATGGAGGTCTTGTTGACTTTGTTTCAGGATGATTGTGTGAAGCCGGTTAGCATGCCGATGGTAAGACAGTTCATAGAACAGGTGTCTTGATTCACATAATGAGGTTGAGTGCATGGTATGTACTAAACCTGAGTTTTCCCAAGCAGTGGGAGTTGTCACAAGTTTGGAGTCAATCCGGGAGAGTAATACTGAAGGGCAGTTCAGTGGGACCAGCAGCAGGTGCACATGCTATGCAGGGTCAAGTTCTTTATCTACATGGTTGTAGATGCAGATGTGGCAGGTAATTTGGATGACAAGTTTTGCATCACAGATTTTGTGGTGGTTGGTCTTCAAGAGTGATCTTGAGGAGGGATACAAAGCCAAGGGAACAAACTAGATGGTGTACAGGTATAGGTACAGGTTGCAGCTGTTTATCTCCAAGTGGGAGATTGTTAGGTTGTGGAGTTAAAAGCTTCAACCCTTTACAAACTGAGGAACATAAGGTCGCTGAGATCTAGGAGCATCGGCATCGGCAGCAGGACCGACGTAGGTCGAGACCAGTGCAGAAGGCCACCGGCGACGGTAAGAAGTCGGCCGACGTCGGCAGAACCAGACAAGCAGGGACCGACGTCGGTCGCCTGTGTGTTCTAGAACTGCTCGTTTCACGAACAGTTAGTTAAGTGAATGAAGAGTTTGCATGTTGAGACCAGTTAGAGTCTTGGGCTGCGAGGATAATTGTCTAAATTAAGAGTCTAAGTTATTGTTTGAGTTAGGGATCTATTTATAGACCCATTGGCATGTATTGTTTAAGGCATGAGATAGAAAGGAAGAGTTCCTTCTAGTTGTAAGATCTGTGAGTTGCAGGTTGTTGTAAGCTCATTGGGGATCTACATGTAAGTTTGGTCTTTGAATTGCAGGTTACAGGTTCATGAGAGATCAGCTTGAAGTGCTATAGAGTGCTTGGTGTACCGGCAGGGTTATTACTGACTGGTTGGTGAGGTGAACACCAATTCTATGTGTGAGTTGGTTGTTGGGACCATTTTTTGTGTAGGAGAGTGTGTGTGAGAGGAATTACTGTACACTTGAGGTGTGGCAAATCTCTGTAAGGTGAAAGAGTGTGGCGGCTCTTTGTTGTATTCTTTTCTGTATAGTGTTAATACAAGATAGTGTATTGTCTCTCATATTCTGTGCTATTGGTGAATTCTAGTTACTTGTGTTTCTAGTTATTTCCGCATATTCAATTGCTTATATTTGGTAATCATACTGTGCTCTTTCTGAGGAGCAAGATCCTAACAGGTGGAATTAGAATAGGTGTGTTTGTTCTTAGATTTACCTCCACCCCCTCCTAACAACCTTTAACACGGTGGTAGTGGCAGAAGTCATTTTCCCTATACCACACAGGGATGGTGCGTGAGGGATCAAATTGTGGTGGTGGTCGGATCTGAGGGAGATTGAGGGCCCCTTGTTTGATGAGTTTTTCCAGCACAGATGCGTATGATTCTCCAAGTGGAGTAAACTTTCATTGTATGTATCTCTGCTGAAATTGGCGAGTGGCACTCATAGATGTGGATGGTTCAGGTTGATTAGTTGAAGGTGAAGAGGAAGAAGATCTAACAACCATAGCATTTGCTAAAGCTTTAGATTTAGGATTGGATGAGGAAGGCTTAGAAGAGGGGTCATTGGTTTTGGATTTGGGATTCTTGCTCCGCAACTTGACTTTATTCTCCTCGACAGCACGTAACTCAAGTTTACGAGTCATCGTGAAGGCTTCGTCAAAAGTGCAGAAGGTTTGAACCCTCAAGGTAGAAGAAATATGTCTAGCGCAGGCTTGAGAGAAAAGTTCAATAAGCTCAGGCTGAGGTAAGGAAAATGAAATTTGATTGATAAGGCCCCTCCACCGAGCGATGAAATCAGCAATGGATTCATCCTCGAACTGGCGGATAGAATAGAGGTCTGTGATGGAGACCTTCTTGGTGATATTGATAGAGAAATGATCGAGGAAGAGCTGGGCCAACTGAGTGAACGTGAAGATGGAATGGCTGGGAAGAGAGCTGTACCAGTCAAGTGCAGCACCCGAGAGAGACATGGGAAACATGCATAAGAGCAACGCATCGTCATGGGCGATAAGGTAACAGGCATGTCTGAATGCCCGTAAGTGTTGTTGTGGGTCTTACTTGCTCTGGAAATGAGAAAAATTAGGAAGTTCCCACTGGCTGGGATATGGTCTGATGGGGACAGAAGGATGGATGGGCTCGTTGCAAATTTATTCGTACGAGAGAGTGTTGCGTGAGCCAGAAACGGAGGTCTCTAGGTTGGACATTTTATCCATCAGCATCTTGATAATATCTACTGACGGATTGGCAGGTGGAGTGCCTCCTAGATTATAAGGTGCTTGAAAGAGGCTGGAAGAGGTATACGACGTAGTCAGTTGTACCAATAAGGGTGCAACGTACGGATGACTAGTCGTAGGGACAGAAGAGGTGACTAAGGATGGTTGGATAGAAGGCATGGCTAGGTTTGATGTTGTCATGGGAGGTTGGTTAGAGGTAACATGGGCCAATGGATAGGTAGCCACCCTAGTGTTGATAGGAGTAAGGGTGGGCGGAATAGAGACGACCAAGTTTTGAAAGGGGGTAGAAAGTGGTTGAGTGGGCTGAGATTGATAGGGGGCCGAAACCCCGGTGAAAGTGGGCCCAGCAATGGAAGGAGAGGCCACACTTGGATGGTTGGTAAAAGGTTGGTCATTGGTTGAGGCAACAGCCTAGGTGTCTAAGGGTTGGACTACGGATGCCGTTGATACGGCCGCAGTCTCGAGGAAAGAGGTCGGCATTCCATAAATTGGATTGCCCAAGGGGTCTCGCGTTCGGCTATTCACAAGATAGTGTTGCAAGGCTTTTACGTTGAGGTCCAAGAATCGTGCAAAATCTTGGTCCCCTTCTGGGATAATAGGCATTTGGGTCGGAGATGGTCTGGTAGGAGTTCTTTTAGTTTTTGAGTTGAACTCCATTATAGGGCTGGTTATAGGTGGGGTAGACGGAAGAGGATGATGCCTCGCGTGATCGACTAGAGCCTTGGCTTGGCTACGAGTCAGAACCATTCAAGGCAAGGAAGAACGTCCTCACAAGCTCA
Organism: Torreya grandis; assembly: GCA_037957365.1. Lineage (NCBI taxonomy): Eukaryota > Viridiplantae > Streptophyta > Pinopsida > Cupressales > Taxaceae > Torreya > Torreya grandis. Next base: position 462,917 of record JARHVA010005323.1, read on the forward strand.
AACAAGTAGATAAGAATTAAAAAAGGATGAAGACACAAGCAGATCCTAAAACCCTAGAAGTAAATTATTAGGATTATAGTGGCTTATGCCTTAGAATGTGTGTAGAGGAAGATTGGCTTTTGAGTCAGGTCCTAGAAGAAGCAGTCTATGGATGGTTTTAGGTTTTTTTATGGTGCTCACGAAGTCTGTGTTAGCTTTTGTATAGGCCTGGTGCTAAGGAGCAAGCTCCCCTCACTTCACGATTCCAGTGGTTAGCTGGTTTCGCTTAGCCAAAATATACTTCCACTATAGTTTAGACTCTGCCAGAGAACAGAGTTGGCTTTCCCCTTGGTGATGAAATCCAAGTAAGATCGTCGGGACGGGTAAGGTATCCGCTGGGGGATGAAATCCCAGTCGGACCTTGTCTCAGGTAAGTTAAAATGTTTGTTTTGTGCAAGTGGTTCGGTCGTGTAACATCAAGTGATCTAGATTAATTCAATATGCGGTTTAATTACTATGTGTGGTCTAAAAGATGCAGGCAAATAGAAATGAATGTAAAGTGTTTTAATGCCCAAGTCAAAATGTTTGTTCGTATGAAGACGAATGGAGAAAGAGTCAAAGAACATGAGTTTTAGCTAGTCTAGAAGTGCAAGAAAGAAAAGAAAAGTTATTTTTAGTCTTGCTTATGATGTCGTTTAAGAAGAGACGAAAGGAGGCAAAAAGGAAGGAACCTAATGCACCTATATGAAAGAAAGAAAGAAAGAACCCAAGGAAGGCCCTAGGGTCCCATCGGGCGTGTCAGAATGTTTCTATGCAAAATTGCTTTCTACATTCAAAGAAGAAATAAGAAACTAAAAGAAATGGTCAAGGCTAGAAGATACCTGATAAAGTTGTGCGCACCGAAATCAGACGTCGGAAGATTCTCCTCTTTGGCTGTGGAGGAATGACACCTGAGAACAAAAGAGACTGAAACACAGAAAAATGTTAGTTAAAGATGGTGGGCTGTCAGGCGAACACCCGATCTCAGAAGTACGAAGACTTCCTAGAAGGATATCAACCCACTGATAAAAAAGCAGAATATTGGACTAAAGTAGATATAATGAAAGATAAAATGATAGAAATAAAGGACAAAAAATAAAATGCATACCTGATAATGAAGTAAAACTATTCTGTGCAGTCGCTGATGTCGGTCTCTGTGGTGCCGGCGTCGGTTAGAGAAAGTGCCGACGTTGGTTAAAGTGCCGGCGTCGGTCGGGGTAATGACCGGCATCGGTCGGGGCAAGTTCTGGAAAGAGTCTGGATGAATTGCAGAAGGTCTGACAGAGTTGGGATAGGGTCTGGTCAAGGTCTGGATAGGGTTGGGATAGGGTCTGATCAAGGTAATGTTGAGTCTGGACAGGGTCTGGGGGTTTGGGTTGAGTCTGGACGGAGTTATAGACTGGGATAGTGGGCAGAGATGTAAGGAAGGGACTCAGGGCTCAGGTCTACGCTCTGAAGATCTGGGGTGATATAAATAGAAATAACAAACAAATAATAACCAGAAAGAAATAAAACAAACAAAAGAAATACTTACCTATCAGAAGACATGATAAAATCCATGATTAAAGTCGTTGAAGCGTTGCTGTAAGTTGATCGAAGTGAATGCAGATTGGTTGAATGCTGGAGTTGGTTGATCGCCAGAGCTGATTGATTGCCAGAGTTTTGTGAATGTCAGAGTTCGGGGGTCGATTGATTGATTGATTTGAATGGTTTTGCTGATGAAGGCTAGGAACGGTTTGAGAGACGGTTCGATAACCAATCGGGAAACCGAATGATAACTGAAAATGGGTAACGGTAAGGTGACCGACGTCAGCAACGTCGGCCGGGTAACGACCGTCGTTGGCAGGTGCACAATGGGGATAGATTCTAGCTTTAGCTCTGTGCTCATTTTTACATGCTGCCAGGGTCGAGGCTAGTGGCAAAAGTGATCGGCAAAGGTTAAATAGGCGAAGAAGAAGAAAACAAGGGATGACTAGGGGAGTCGACATGATTTCGATGTCTACAGCACTAACTTTCTATCTTTAGATTTAGACTTGTATTGAAGTTCATGGAGTTCCAGTATCTTAGAATCATATCCTCCCAAAGTACTATGTGTAACCTTATAAATCTCCTTTCATGGGTACATGAGATTCATATTTGATTATGTGGCTTCCATTTTTACTTAGTCTTTTTTTATGGATTTTTGTAGGGTAAATGACCAAATGAGAAAGTATTGTGGTTCCTACTATCAAAGTTGTCAGTCTCATAAATCTAATAGATATTATAGATCCCAAAATATCCCAACCAAATGAAGTAACACCATATGACCCACAATCAAAATTATCAGCCTCTCGTATCTGACAGAGATGTTAGAACCTAAAAGAGTTTGACCAAGTGACAAAGCACTGTGTGGCCCTAGTGATTAGATGTGCTAGAACTTGACAAATAGGGTCACCTTGATGTCAAACATCTTAATCTCTCAAACATGATAGATATCTCATATCCTGGGAGACTTGACCAAATAAAATGATGCCACATGGACCACTATTAGATTTTTCAGTCTTCCAAACCTAACAGAGATGTCAGAGCCTAGGAGAGCCTGACTTCCTAGACTATGCCACTAGCACTTCTATATAAATTGGCATAAGAGGCTTAATAATACTTATGTAGTTAGAATGAGGTATAGTCAAATTTAAAAGGATAATCAAAGGATGCCATGCATCACTTCACTCATATAGCTAGTGACTACTACCCCCAAAAGTGTTGAAGTATCAGATCGTACCTGAGTGGTAGCTATTACAATCATGACTAATCAATAATGGACACATGATATAGGAAATATGATATCTATGATGCTATAAGGATGAAATAATCATGTGCTTACCACATTCCTAGCATTAATGAAATGGGAAACTGGGCCCTAATGGGACAATTTAAAACATCTTATCATAATCACCAAATCTAGCAGGCGATACAAATTTAAAATCTCTAAGTTTAAGTCTAGAGTGGTAAATGTTGACCATTTTTTGCCTAACAGGCCAAAAATTAGTCCCCTTCTATCCCTACTATTCTAGGCCATTTCATTTTCTGATTTTGCATGAATCTGTTCATTTCAACAGTCTCTACATAATTTCTATGAACTCTACAGGTCCATATCTATAGACTCTGTAGGTTTTGGATTTCTACGGACTCTGTAGGTTAGTCCTTTGGCGCATGAAGAATTAGTTCCAGAGAGAGTGTTGGGTTTTGCAAGGCTTCTTCAGGAACTTTTCTAAAGAAAATCACAAGGAAAGTTGGCATCTTTGAACCATTGAATTGGTTCAATGCCTTAGTTCAACGCTTGATTCAATCGGTTCCAGTTCATTGCTTGGTTCATCGGCACTTGGTTCAACCTTGGTTCAATTTCTTTGTTCATCACCTAGTTCAATCCCTTGGTTTAATCAGCCTTAGTTCATTGGTTAAAGTTCAATGCATTGGTTTGACACTTGGTTCAATTGGTTCAAGTGCAATCGGTGGGTTCATCAACGCATAGCTTTGAACCATTGAACCAATTTTGGTTCAATAGGTTGGTTCAACATCTTGGTTCAAGAGTGTGTCCTATGGCTAGAGGGCAGCCAAAAGTCTAAAAGCCCTTGCAAAGGACAAGCCCAGTTCAAAGAGGCCACCAGTTCAAAGTCAAAGAGCCCATAGAAAGGTCAAAGTGGCCAATTCCAGCAGACTTTTTGTCTACAAAAAAAGGCCCAAAATAGAAAACCTATGGGGAAAAATCCACAAAAAATCCTAATGACTTTTATTGAGAACGGTGATGTCCCAAAATCTGTCAATTTTAGGCAAATAAACTAGCCATTGGGTGATGGCCGCGTGAACGTCAAATTTAATGTAGTGAAATATCCATTTGCTTTTGAACTGTAAAGAGTGCCAAACCACAAAAAAGGCCCAAGGAACATAGCAACCTACTAGAAGATCACCCTCGAGGACTGAAAGAGTAGTAAGAATACAAAGAGCAAAAATGACAAAGCATTCAAGTGGCGAAGAGATGGAGAGTTATTGTAGATGAGCGGCGTGACCTATTTTTCTACAGTTGGCATTGATGAGGGGACAAATAGCAGTCTGTTTATGGAAAAGAGGCATGAACATACTCTTACATTAATGTTTGAATGCCAAAGTCAATTTGGGTGATTATGCAGTATGATTCCAGCAAGCCTCTTTTGAAGAATGACATCAGTAATAGTGGCTTTCCTCTTCTCGATGTTTTCAGTGCACATGGGCCACTTGCAGAAATGAGTGCCAAAGTCTTTCCCAAGAAGCACCAAGTTTCTCTTCCTCTTTCTATATATTGAAAACTTCTCTTTTGAGAAAAGAATATCTACTCTCAGCCTCAAGGCAAAACTTTGCCCAAAAATCTCTTGGGCTTGTAAGGCAGAGCTCTATCATAACTTTACCTTGAATCAAAACTTAGCTTTTTTACCTCCATTCTGAGTTTTGCATCTTTAGTATGTGTCTATGCCTTGATTTTATGTTTAATTCATTTTATTAATGCTTTTTCAAAATGATTTCAGCACGTCTAGTGTATTTTTATGAGTTTCCTTTTACAGGTCTGTCAGAAGTGTCTCTAGAGAAGTGTAGGTGAAGTGGATAGGCTATTGTAGTGTGTCTCAGAATGCCTCTAGTAGTTATTTCCTCCCTATATCTCCATGGACCCCTAAACCATTGATGCAAAAGGTTTCCTCATGTTAGATGAAGTGTATAGATGCTTCCTTTTGGTGAAAAGTGTATATTCAGGCTGGGTGGATCACATTTTCTGGTGTATCACCTTTTTTTTAGGCTTAGGCTTTGTTTTCAGCATCTCTCTCTCCCTTTTCATCCCCCCCTTTTTTTACATTTTTTTTAGTAGTAGGAGAAGCCAGGGCCTAAATGATACATCAGAGGGAGCTATCCCTTATCTAGAGACTCTCCCCTCCAGCTTCACCAGTCCCATAGGCGAGAGGGGAATTTCCATTGTTGCGTATGGAAGGTAGGAGCTCAACCTTCTTGCCTTGAGTGTAATCCACTATGTCAATAGTTTATGGCACGCTCGATGGGACCAACTAGGACAAGTTATGTCCAAAGATTTGAATAATTTTGGGTGTGTTCTTCAATCGACCAGCCTTTAGAGGCTTTGCATCAAACAGCAATGGCAACTCTGAGTTGAATCAACTGGTTAAGCAGCCTAGTTCCATTGAGAAATCACATGTTTGTATGTATAATTCCTTTGCAAAAAATCATGGGTGTTGTTTTCCTTCATATGACTATGATCAAGCTCAAGATTTTTAGTGAATCACCTCAAGCAACCCTCCTAGTTGCCCTTCAATGATAAGGGAAGTGGCCATAGAGTTTGAGAAGCAGACGATGGAGATTGACAGACTCGAGGAGCAGTACGGGTATCAGCAGGAGCTGATGTATAAAGAAAAGTGTTTGTTTAGGCAAGCACATGCCTTGCAATCCATGGAGGAGGAAATATCAAAATGGAGAAATACATTTATTCAAGGCAATTAGCCTTGTGTGCCCCTTCTTATTCTAAAGAAAGCCCCCTCTTTTGCACCAAATCCTTTCTATCAGATAACACTCACCCACTCCAGCTCATCTGATGCATCTACTCTCAATACCATGTGCCTAGCTTTCCAACATCAAAGGGCATTAGAGCAACCCCCCATGGAGATGAACCCTCTAAACTCCTTAGCTCGTGAATCTTCTTTTGGGGGAAACTCTACAAATTAGCACATCTCTCTCAAAATTGCTCCTATTCAACATGATGATGCTGGTGACCTCTAAGAAAGACTCTTTCAGGACAACCTAGCCAAACAAATTGAAGATTTAGAGGCTAGGATGAGACTACTTCTTGAAAGAGAGATAGAGCTTTTAGACCTTGCGGAGGACCCCTAAGACCTTGGACAAAACAAAGTTGTTGCCTATTCACAGGAGCAAAATTCCAATTCTGAGATCCTAAAATAGGGGAAAATAGTAGAATCATGGGGCAAGAAGGAGGAGAAGCAAGGTTTTTCTCAAAACCTTGAAGAAGATGAGGCTAATCTTGTTCATGATGACACTGGTGATCTCCAAGAAAGGCTCTTCCAAGAGGATCTAGCTAGGAGAATTGCAAAGTTGGAATCTAAAGAGAGATTCCTCAGCCAGTGTGTGATGGATGGTTTAGACTCAATAGCACATTCCATGTCTGAACACACCCCACCACATTTCTAAGAGAGATATCAGGCCACACCTGATATTGATGAAGTGATGACCATGTGGAAAGAGGAGAATCATTCGATTCTAGCTCAAGAACTGCCTCCTCTTCCACATGCTTGTCCCACTTCACCCTATCTCAAGGAAGAACCTATTTTGTAGGAGGTGAGTGAGGATTAGAAGATCCAATCTAAATTTTTCTAGGAGGTTATCATTAGAAAAAATGAATAAGAAATCATCATTAATGATCTTTGTAAAGGCATCATCAACAATGGACAAGATGCAGGTCTTGCATATATACAGATGTTCTAGAAATATGAGGAACATAAGCATGGTAAGCTCTCTCCCCCCTTGTTCGATGATATTCCTTGTTGCTTCGATGAGGAGGATGACTATGCTAAGGAGCCTAAGTTGGAGGAGGATTAGGGGGATACCTTTGAACATCTATAGATCCTTATCTTTGAGGAGGAAAAGGAGAGGTCTGTCTTCCTTGAGGAAAACTTTGAAGAAGAAAGTTTTGAATAGAGAGGTGATGTTCTGTGGGATGAGCAATCATTTTTTGAATCCATTTCAAACATCACCACAGTCACCCTTCTTCAGGAAGGCTAAGAGGAAGTAGAGGATGAGTCTGACAGGATCTTTAATGAGGCAAAAGGAAACAAGTCAAACCATGATGCATTGTAGAGGGAATGTACATGTCAAAGGGCTAACGGTGATAAGCCAGTAGCCACTAATTTCTTGGTGAAGAGCACTAATATGAAGGACCAAGATTCAAAAAGCCTCCAGGGATAAGAAGAATACATGTATGTTAGAGGCATGTTCAAATCTAATTCACTTGGATACCAGCCAACTTAGGTGACAGGCAAGAGGAGCAAGTCACCAAATCTCCTTTTCATTTAGCTACTTGCCTGGCACCATAAGTCTTCTTGCTAGGAAGGGGACTTAAGAAATTTTCCCTTTGATCCAAGAGGGAGGCAAGCATTCTTGGTTAGCTATATATAGTAGTTTGATTTTAGTTTCTTTTCCTACTTTCCCTAAGTGCAGTTGCACAGGTAGTGTTTTTAGCCTTGTGTGTTTCCCTTTATGTGTGGGGTAAAAGGCTCTATGTTTGATTTTTGGATATTTTAGGGCTGTTGTTAACTTTGTTCAACCTGCATCTGAATCCATGCCCAATGGACTGCAAAGCAATTGGTCTTGAAGCATAGTAGGCATGCTTCCCCTAGGAGTCACCAATTTGTTGACCATTTTTTGGCCAACAAGCCAAAAATTGGTCCCCTTCTATCCCTGCTATTTTAGGCCATTTCATTTTTTGATTTTGCATGAATCTATTTATGTTTACGATCTCTACAGAATTTCTATGAACTCTGCACGTCCATATCTATGGACTCTATAGGTTTTGGATTTCTACAGACTCTGTAGGTTATTCCTTTGGCGCATGGAGAATCAGTTCCAGAGAGAGTGCTAGGTTTTTCAAGGCTTCTTCAAGCTCTTGTCTGAAGAAAATCATAAGAAAAGTTGGCATCTTTGAACCATTGAATTGGTTTAATGCCTTAGTTTAATGCTTGATTCAATCAGTTCCAATTCATCACTTGGTTCATCGGCACTTGGTTCAATTGCTTTGTTCATCACCTAGTTCAATCCCTTGGTTCAATCAGCCTTAGTTCATTAAACTAGTTCAATTACAAGTTCATTGGTAAAGTTCAAGTCCTTGGTTCAGTGCTTAAAGTTCAACGCATTGGTTTGACACTTGGTTTAATCAGTTCAAGTGCAATCGGTAGGTTCATCAACATGCAACTTTGAATTGTTGAACCAATTTTCGTTCAATGGGTTGGTTTAATGACTTGGTTTAAGGGTGTGCCCTATGGCCGGAGGGTAGCTGAAAGTCTAAAATCCCTTACAGAGGGCAAGCCCAGTTCAAAGAGGCCGCCAGTTCAAAGTCAAAGAGCCCATAGAAAGGTCAAAGTGACCAATTCCCACAGACTTTTTATCTACAAAAAAAGGCCCAAAATAGAAAACCTGTGGGGAAAAAGCTGAAGAAAAGCCTGATGACTTTTTCTAAGAATGGTGACATCCTAAAAGCTATCAATTTTAAGCAAATGAACTAGCTGTTGGGTGAGGGCCATGCGAACGTCAAATTTAACGCAGTGAAATATCTATTTGCTTTTGAACTATAAAGAGTGCCAAACCATGGAAAAGGCCCAAGGAATGTAGTGACCTACCAAAAGATCACCCCTAAGGTCTGAAAGAGTAGGAAGAAGATAAAGAGCAAAAATGACAAAACATTTAAGTGGCGAAGAGATGGAGATTTATTGCAGATGAGCAGTGTGACCTATTTTTCTGTAGTTAGCATTGGTGAGGGGACAAACAGCAGTCTATTTATAGAAAAGAGGCATAGCCATGATCTTACATTAATTTTTTAATGCCAAATTCAATTTGGGTGATTGTGCAGTATGGTTCTAGCAGGCCTCTTCTGAAGAATGACATCAGTAACAGTGGCTTTCCTCTTCCCAATGTGTTCAGCGCACATGGGCCACTTGCATAAAAGAGAACCAAAGTATTTCCCAGGAAGCACCAAGTTTATCTTCCTCTTTCTATATATTGAAAACTTCTTTTTTGAGAAAAGAGGATCCACTCTCAGCCTTAAGGCAAAACTCTGCCCAAAAATCTCTCAGGCTTGTAAGGCAGAGCTCTGCTAGAACTTTACCTTAAATCAGAACTTAGATTTTTTACCTCCATTCTGAGTTTTACATCTTTAGTATGTTTCTATGCCTTGATTCTATGTTAAGTCATTTTCTTAATGCTTTTGCAAAATGATTTCAGCATGTCTAGTGTATTTTTGTGAGTTTCCTTTTATAGGTCTATCAGAAGTGTCTCTAGAGGAGTGTAGGTGAAGTGGATAGGCTACTGCAGTGTGTCTTAGAATGCCTCTAGTAGTTATTTCCTTCTTGTATCTCCACAAACCCCTGACCCACTAATGCATAAGATTTCCTCATGTCAGATGAAGTGTATAGGTGCTTTTTTTTGGTGAAAAGTGTATATTCGGGTTGGGTGGATCACATTTTTTGGTGTATCACCTTTTCTTTTTTTTAGGCTTAGGCTTTGTTTTTAGCATCTCTCTCTCCCTTTTCATCTCCCCCTTTTTTACATTTGTTTGATAGCAGTAGGAGAAGCCAAGGCCTAAATGATACATCAGAGGGAGCTAGCCCTTATCTAGAGACTCTCCCCTCTAGCTTCATCGGTCCCACAGGCGAGAGGGGAGTTTCCATTGTTGCGTGATGAAGGTAAGAGCTTGGCCTCCTACCAAGGGTGCAATCTTCTGCATCAATAGTAAATAAATGGGAAAATCAAGACACCAACTCATATTTGAATACACGTTGAGTGAGTCACCAAGTTATATCAATGTAGGATCCCTATAAGTGTCCCATGATAAGCTCATTTACTAATTTTGCTCCTAATTTCCCATAGTATACCTTCTCATTTTCTACTCATTCCTCTTCCCTTTATGTCTCCCTCACTCATAGATCACTATCAAAATAAATCTAACCCTTTCAAAAATGGCCACTTTATCTTCTACCCCCATAGTCAAGCCTGAATATAAGAACACCACATTCCTAAAATACCTGATGCACTTCAAGCATTATAATGAAATATTCAAGGCAATTAAGTTGGTGCCCAAGTATTCTTCCAATAGTGATCAAGAGGAATCCAAAGTTGTAGATGCCCTCCAGGAATATGATAAGTGTGGGTTGCACAAAGCCATATCCAAGCCATAAATCTTCCCCTATGTGAATTTGTTTGGTAAATTGCTACTCACTACCAAATGGGTGCAGGATGGTATTCATGACCTAGTTTATTCTATGGGTTATTAGCATCAAATCATGGATATTTTAGAGAGTGAATTTAAATCTTACTACATCCTCATAAAATATACAATCACTTATGATTTAGCCATAGTGAGCGCATGGACTAGCACTTACCATACATATGATGTCCTAAAGGAATAGGTAGAGAACTTAGATGTTAAATGGGTCAAAAAGATAGACATGGGCCCCTACACCATTAACACATTAAAATAAGGGGTCCACATCATGAAGATATAATTGGATCAAATTTTCAAGGCAATAGACTGTGTACACATCAACCTCTTAGGGGTGCCCCTGCTCCACATAATCCTCAAGGGTGATCAGATCTCAAACCTTTTGGGTGATCAATTTAAACTTGGTCAATGTAGTAGGATATGATTGAGGACAAGGAAAATTTTATATGATAAGATACTTAGTGGACATAGTATTTGTAATGCTCACATTCAAACTTTCCACCTTTCTAGCATGGGTTCCAAGAGGCATAGTCATCCATGTAGTTTTTTACAAACTATGTGGCCACCATTATTGAAACCATGTCTAGTAAATATGTGATCCCTTATACATAATGGCTTATATGTCCATCAATGAGTTATCCCTACCTCATCTCTCTAAGGATATAAGGGAGTCTCTCACCCCCATTGGCAACTACTAGTACTACATGTACAACATTATCATTCAAGTGGGTAACACACTTAAGGTTCCCCTCCACCTTCCCTATCAAGTCATAGACTAGTTAATAAAGCAAGATATTTCATTCCAACTAGTTAAATGTGTATTCATTCACTACATTAGCTACCAATAGAAGGCTTCCCCATCTTTCCCAATCACAATCAAGCACTATGTTTACAAGAGTCTCCTCCTTTTCAAAATATAGTAGTAGGAAGGGACTCTTATGCCCTAGGCAAGGCTAAACACATAGATTATAACACACACAATGTTAGTAGGGCCCATGTGGTAAGGTACCAAGCCCTATTTAACATCAATTATGGCCACTAGCCCCATGAAGATGATGATCTTTATCTTAACCCTACAAATGATCAAGTGGTGTTCACCTTGATTGAGACCAAGAATAAAATAAAGGAAATTAGGCTCAGCCTAGGCCATATTCCCAAGTTAGTTTTGCCTCTTCCATGTTATTTTAACCTAAAGGAGATATTCAAGTAACTCTTACCTAAATCTCAAGGATAATTTTATAGGTAGTCCCAGCTCTTTCTCCTCCTCAACCTTTTCCTCCATGATATTCACCTCCCTGACCCTTTGCTCTAGCTCCACCACCTCCCATTGTTCAAGTAGCTTAGTCTTAGATAGTTTAATCTCAAATTTATCAACTCCAAATAACTCAACCTTAGGTAGTATAGGTACTAAGGTTTGATTCTAGTAGTATCCTAGAGACTAGCCCAAGATGGGACCAATAATTAGTGCCCATGTAGACCCCTCCCCTAATCTTATAATTACTCAGTATATGTTGAGATACAACTCATATGGACTAGATACGACTCAAACCTAGGAACTTTTATTACTACTAGAGTGATCTAATAACTAAGCTACTATCCCCTATATGCCTAACCCATCATTATTCTAAGTGTGGATTATTTCCAACACCCCCTGTAAGCCATATTATAGGTGTTTAGGGCTCCTAGCCTGGCTCTGATACCACATACTGAGTTATAACTCATATGTACCAGCTAGGACTTAAATGTAAGACCTTCCATTAATGATAGAGTGCTCTACCAACTGAGCTACTAACCCCTCTATGGCTAGCCCATTATTGGTCTAAGTATGGCTTATTTAGAATAGCATCTTAGTATAACATCCCTTAGCTTACCTTATCCACAATAACCCACTCCAATTGTGCCTACCCTTTCCCCCATTTCACCCCTTCCATAATTCACTCAAGTTCCATTGGTATTGTCTATGTATAACATTCTCACCTCTTAGTTCCCATTTACCTAATGTATTTCATAAGTAGGGATCTCCACTATGCACAAGTTAGTTCCTCTATAGGTTTACATACCTACAAGTACCCCATCTCTAGTAAGTTTTTTGTGTCCCCAAAAGTAAGTGTACCCATGTTCACATTTCACTCAGCCCTAAACATGTTAATAACACCTTTGATCAATGAGTACATTATTTAGTCAGCCCCTAAGGCCTCCACCACTCTTGCTCTTTTTATTACAATTACATAGGATGATATGATTAAGATACCTAGAAAGAATCAAATGGAAACTCATCCTCAGCCTCCTACACCACCCTTAGTTTTTTCCTACATCACTCCCAATCCTCCCTTTTCCAATGTCCTAGGTGCCAAGGTACTTGGTTTTAACCAACCAATTTTTTCCCTTTACTAAATTTACCTCTCCCTAGTGTCATTATCCCACAAGTTAACTTGATCTAGAGTTAGTGCCAAGAATAAATATTCCCTTAGGCTTCCCCTTTCATCTTACCCCCTTTTACACTCATTCCTCCTCCTCTATTTCTTTCTTCATTTATACCCTATACTTCATCTATTCCTCCCCCACATAGACCTCCACCTATCACATCCATCTCTACCACCCCACCAACACTCACCCCCATCTACCCTAGGAGTAGTCACGATGTTATAGGAACTTGAGATGGCTATACAGGGTGATCCCTAAGTGTAGTGGGACTTTGACTGGACCACATAAAACATGAGGAAGATCCTCACCTAGAAATTCATCCAAGAAGGAAACCTTGTAGTCTGACAAACTCAACAAGACTTATTCTCCCTCACCAAAGTGAGGACATCTATGGGAGAAGATAAAGTGGTTGAGTACCTAGTATTTATGCTCTGAGATATGTATGATATGTCAGAGAAGTTGATGGAGGACATGTAGGAATAGGAATAGACACTTTAAGTGTAGGTGAATAGAACCTTCCTTATAGAACTAATTGGAGAGTTACAGAGGCCCTCATACATATTTTATTAGCATTACAAGAAGTGGTCAAAACTTTGGCAAATAGTAAGGCACATCTCCTAAGGGGGAAGGTGTATCTAAAAATAATTGATCTCTTAGAGATCAAGTGTAAGAAGCTCACTATGATAATACACAAGGGCATGTTCCTAGAGTTTAAACTCATTCCCATCTTAGACTTGAGCCTTTATTAGAAATATGTTGGGAGCATGAGGGCTTCAATCTAAGAGTGGTTGAGTTTGGAGAAAATAGTTATAAAACCTCTAGAGGCTCCTCTCAAAATATATCAAAGACTAATGGCCCAATAAAATGTTGTCTTTTGAGATCCACCAATGAATTTGGCCAAATTAAGTTAGGAATTTGATGTGGTGGAAATTGCACTAGCTACTAAGGAGACACAATCCAAGTAGTTGGGGTTGGTTCATTGATAGCTCATCCACATATCAGGTAAGTGGGACCTATGAAATCATTTGGCAGAGAGTAGAGGATATTCTACCCATTTTTTAATTTTTTCAACTATAAAAAACTTTGATAGGCCATCATGGTCAATAATGAGAATCTCATGTTCTTTGGAGGTGAGCCCCATCCTATATATGTTTTAAACTACAATCCTTTAAAAAGGTTGACAAATTTTGTCTCAAAGTGTTGTTAAAATCAAGCTAGTATTACACCTACTATTCCATCACTCCTTTTGAGATTTAAGTGTTTATCATGGATGGCATTTTTTAAAGAGATCTATTTCAATTAATGTAATTTCCTTATTTTAGTTGAACTAGATATTTATTTTTTAATGTTGTCGATCATTTCTAGCAGTGGGTAAATGTTGATGTTACATAATTAAATAAGTGATTTGTCACTAAAATTAATGCATTAGTTATAATTTTCTCATCATTCTAATTCATCTGTGAATCATTTTGATTTTCTTAGTAAAATAAGTAATTTGTGTACTTAAGTTACAAATTGTATTTGAGGAATATGTGTTACATGCTACAAGTTCTTTCAAGTGTTGGTATTTAGTGAATAAATATAAATCAAGCATTATTTTATGTTTTTCTTAGACTTATTTACCTATGTAAATATGAGTCAAATCCCTCATTCAAACTTAGCACATAGTGGTATAACTATGGTAGGGCATGTACATAGATCACTTCTTAAAGTATTAACATATCTCAATCCTAGAATCATCTCTTTTCTGCCCTACCTTTCTTTCCTAATTTAGATTTATTTTGGAGTCAAAATTCCCTCCCCTATTTTATAAATTAGTAAGGTCTAACATAGTGGTAAATAATTAGTAAGCATTTTCTTCAGCTAATAATTTGTCCTGAGTATAACCACACTTACATTGATTCTCTAGTGGTAATAATTACTACTCTTTGAGTAAAACAAGGTTAAACTACTTAGTCCTTAGACTAAACCATATTAGTCCTAAAATTAATGAGGGGATATCTTTATTCCATGCATTATCTCCCACTTTCCTCTTTGGAACACTCAATCTCATGAGTGCCTTCGGATGCAAAGATCTTGGGGTCAATAATAGCTAGCACTAGAAGGAGGGAATTGAGAGTAATTATCAATAAGAATATAGGAATTGAAGGAATACTTTATTGAGTGCATATCGTTACCCCTCCTTTAATATTTCTCTATTATTATGTGCTTCAAACACACACTACATCTAGCACTAGAAAGGGCTTGTTTTATTCAGTATTGTTGTTTTTCTTCTAATGTTTTTCAATTTTATGAACCTATAACCCCCATAGAAATAGATATAGTGTAAGGCAAACCTTGATAAGGCAGGTTTGGCCCATTATTTTACCCTTGAGAAAACTTGGATCCTACTACATGGATTACCAGGTTTAAGTCTAAGTAAGGTAAATTGATTATTTCACCCCTAAAAATACATTTAAGATCCTAATCTCATAGAAATGGACCTATACCTATCATTGATTACACTAGATCATCCTCTTAGCCTCCCCAAAATAGACCACCCATAATGGATATTCTAGTAGATTGGTAGTTGAGTCAATTATTAACATTCTTAGAGTTTTCCATGACTTACTTAGGAACCCAAAAAGGTACCTTCCCCATTTCACTCTAGTGTAGGATGAATGGTTGAAGAACATGTGACCTCATAGAAGACTACCCTAAGACTTCTAAATTTATAATATGAAGATGTGGTGTGTAGGATTTTCCCCTTCACTTTGATGGATTTAGCCTATGACTGATTCCTTAACCTCCTCAAAAATTCAATCATAAGTTGGGACTAGTTTAGTAGTACTTTCCTAGCCCAATTTGAGCAAGTTATTAAACCTAGTGTCCTCAACCAATAGTTCACCTACATAAAATGAGAACCCTATGAGCCTATCAAAAACATCAATGCTAGGTTTCATAAAATGTATGGATGGGTCACCATGCTCTATTAGCCTAATGCCCAACTAGCACTTGAGATGTACAAAAATGTTATGGCCCCTAGATAACCATGTTCCTAAGATGTGATCCCATTATAATAGACTTAGCCTTGGCTTATGCTAAATCTAAAAACCTCAATAAATAATTAAACCATCAAAGTTAATTGATGGCTCTCATTCTTAATATGTTATATCATATGCCTATATTGAGCCTTCTGCCTAATGTAAACCAAAATTTCCCAATGCTCCAACTATCACCCATAATAAACCAACTCCCTTTGAGTCATGTCATTCCAAAATAACACTTGGGTTTTATTAACCCAGTGAGAAATGAAATGGTTCCTCAGTTTCAAAACAAAGTGGCATTAGCAATAGATAATAGCATCTAATCCATACCTAAGGAGTCTATAAAAAATAAGTTAGATGCCATCTAATGAATGGTCCAAAAACTAAGTAATGACTTCCTTTGATTGAAAAGACAAATGGGTAGCTCTAATGTTGAAAGCTTAAACAAGAAACTTACTTACCAAATATAAATTAGAAATTACAATCATTCCTATAGCCAACCAGAGCCCTCCCCCAATAGTTTACCCAAAGTTAACATTTTAAAAATAACTCTACCTAACTGGTGTTGAGTTCATAACATAACCATGCATGGGGAACTTGATTATTTATAATTTTATAGTACCTTTGATATCTTCCAAAGAGATATGGAGGAGTATGAGGTGATCCCAAATCACCTAAAATCATCAAACATATGTAGGCCCCCTAGCACATCCATGGCATAAAAAACCATGAAATTTCCCAACTAATTATAAAATAGGCCTAAATAAAGTATGAGTGAATTTCATACATTCCAAAAGTTCTAAAGGAGTGATTATGCACTTAGGAATAGGCAAAAATAGTAGCCCCTAATTACTTCAACTCCCCCAAATGATGGTATAACCCCACCAAATCATAATGCTAAATTTGACCCTCCACATCCAAAACCTCAAGAACCAAAGGTTCTTATAGAGACCCAACCTATCCAAAACAAGGTATGATATAACATAGTACAAGACATGAAGATGATTAGAGAAAATATCTTAATACATAAACTTGTTCATATCATAGGATAATACAAAATTCTACTAAAATCCTTAATCAAAAATTCAACTCATCCAATCTAAACTAAGCAAAAAATATCCCATGCAAATGTATTCATCCATAAAAATAAGATTGAATTTCTTCCCTTTCTCCTAACAGTTAGGTTATTTGGGAAGAACTTGCATAATTGCCTAGTGGATTCAGGAGCATCAAAAACATAATGCATGTAGGTATTTTTGACAAATTAGGGCTGATCCCCATCAATTTATACAATGTGGTGGTTTAAATTGATAAATAAGAGTTCAAAGTAGTATGTAATCTTTTGAATGTCCACATGCAACTAGAATCTGAGCTTAAGATTCAGTAGTTCATAGACATCTAGGTGGTAGAGATTCTCGAGGCCTACAAAACATTCCTAAATAGCAATTGGTCTAAAATTTTTAATAAATACATGGAAACCAACTTATCACATATGTGGTTACCCTAGAGAGGTGTATCCAACTATACTGGAGTGGATAGGGAACCCTACATGAAGCATATGATAATTGATTACAATGTAGTCGACAAGAAAGTGAACCTAGTGTCCTCAAACTTAGGGATTTATATGTTGATCAATAAAATTGATAAAGACAAATTTGGTAATGAACCTAAATTTCTAAGCTTTTGGTCCCTATATGTAGATGGGGCCCATTTCAAATAAGGTAATGGATTTGGTGTTCTACAAATAAACCCATAAAAAATTATATACCTAGCTTCATATAGGTTATAATTACCCTATAGAAATTATTTAGTGGGGTATGAGCCATTAATATTAGGTTTACATTTTACATTAAAACATAAGGAGAAGGAACTAAGAGTATTTAGTGATTCTAAGTTGGTATTCAACTAGGTTAAGAGTAGATTTCAGTACAAATTTTCATACCTTGTAAAGTATAAACATAGAGCTTGGGACTTAATAGAGAGGTTAAATGTATTCAATACCATCCCTATCCCTAGGGAAGAAAATAAAGTCATTGATTCACTAGCATCCTCATCCATGATTTCAACTCCCCTTGATAACATTAAATTGTAGGAGTTCTTTTTAGATCTAGTCCCATGTCCCTCTATCCTAGACAATGTGAAAAAAATTTAGGTCTTTGAGGATGATCAAAAAATATCCAATTCATTAATAATATTGGGTTATTTGAAGCCCAAATAATTGATGAAGCAAATAGAGACAATCCTATTTTTAAACTTGATAAAGATGGGATTCTCAATATTTAGGGAAATCAAATCCTAAATGGGATGATTTAATTATAAAAGCCATTTGATATATTCATCCCTACAACCCAAATTAATATGCCCAAGTTTGAGAATGAAAACTATCAAATCATTAATCTCAATTCTTTAGAAAGACCCCAAACTATTAGCATAGGTCTTGATTAGATGGACCTAGAACTCAAGTAGCTTCAAAATTTTCTTCTAAGATATAAGGATGTGATTTTTTGGGCCTCTAAAGACCTCAAATTCTTAGACCTAAAGATAATTACTTATACCATATTTCTAAAACTATACTAGAAGTTATTCAAGAAGAGGTAGAGGCCCATGAACCCAATCATGGAACCCTTAATATGTAAAGAGGTTCATAAATTTCTCTCAACTAGAATAATTTTTCTAGTGCACCATTATACTTGGGTAGATAACATAGTACCTATGCACAAAAATAAAGGAGAAATCCATTTATGCAAAAAATTTCAAAACTTGAATTGAGTTTTAGATAAAGATAACTATATGTTGCCTTCCCTTGATGAAGTGATCTAAATGGTGAGTGGATCCTAGATGATGTCCTTCTTGGATGGATTTTTGGGATACAATCAAGTCTTTCTCAATTTAGAGGACTAAGACAAAACTAGATTCACAACCAAACGGGGTACATTTACCTACAAGCAAATGTCATTTGTATTGATGAATGTCAAGGCAACATTTTAAAGGGATATGGATTTTGATTTTTAAGGTTTAATTGGAAAATGTATAATAATTTACATGGATTATTTAATTATGTTTTTGAAATATAGAACAAATCACATTCACCTTTTGTAAAAGTTATTTGATAGGTACAGGAGGTATGAAATCTCTTTAAACCTTAAGAAGAGTGTGTTAAGTGTCACCAAAGGTAATTTTCTCAATCATATCATCACAAAATAAGGTATTTCTATTTATCCCAAAATATTTTATGTGATTTCTAAATTACCTCTACTTAATAGAAAGAAAGAGTTAAAACCATTTTTTGGGAAAATCAATTTTGTTCACAAGGTCATTCTGGTATTTTGCCAAAATTATAAAGCCTCTGAATGCTATGTTGAAATAGGATGCAAAATTAGAATGGCATGCTAAATTAAAAAAGGCTTTCCAAGACATAAAAGATGCTATCATGCAAGCACATGTGTTGATCACACCATCATTTTCTATCTCATTCAAAGATTACATAGAGAAGAACACTTTGTTACTTTTATGATCACCAATCTCAAAGATGTAGAAATAAAATATTCTACTCTAAACAAGTACAACTATATGTTTTTCAATACTATAAATTAGTTCTAGCATGACATTCTTAAGAATAAGTTGCATGAATTTTGGGTTAGAATGAATTGGGTGAATGCAAAGGCAAATGGATGACCAAGCTATAGGAGTATGATCTAGAAATAAAATCTTCCAAGTTGGTTAGAGGGCATGGCCTCAATTATATAATAACTAAAATTTACTCAAGCATCATTATGCACCAGTTAGACTAGGAGCTAGTATTATAGTAGGATTGGTATGCCTTAGTTGTACATTACCTACTCTATAGGAACATACCTCTTGGGTTGAATAAACCATAGAAGTTCATAGTATATATTGAAGAAAGGATTTATATTTAAGAAAAATCATGAAATCATCTATATTAGATGTTTATCAGAAGCTATTGCCTAAGAATAATGGAAAAATTCATTGAGAAACTAGGCATTGTCCATCTAAAATCAAATGCAATGGCACACAAAATACTTTTGGTAGGCTACTATTGGCCTACCTTGTTCAAAGATGTCCATGCTCATGTTAGAACATGCCATAATTTTTAGGCCTTCACCAAAATAGAAACCCATGTTATAATGTCATTAAATTTGGTTATAGAAACAATATCATTCACCCAATGTGGACTAGATTTTTTGGTGGTCATTAACCCCAACTCCTCATTAGGCCATAAGTTTGTTCTCAAAATTACATATTACTACACAATATGGACTAAGGTAATGATAATGAAGAAAAAAATTGCAAATAAAGTCATAAAATTCTTTAAAAATAATGTGACCACTCGATTCAAGAACCTATCTCATTAGTATGTGATAATGGTCCCATGTTCTAATCTATGGAGTTAATTGATTGGGTTTATGACAAAGGGATCACTTTGATATTCTCATCCAATTACTAAATATAAGGAAAAAATTGGTATATTCAACTAAAAAAACCTAATCTATGCCATTAATAAGTTTGTAGAGAAGAACCTTTAGGAATGGCATTCGCTACTAAAATTTGCTTTATGGGTTAACTACACTAGATATAAAAAATTGCTTAAAATCTCCCCATTTCTACTAGTCTATGGGTTGGATCCATTTTTACCATTTATGCTAAGACTCCCTACTTATAATTTTATGCAACAATACATGGAACATGATGATAAAGTGAAATCTAGGCTCTTGGACATTGTCTAATTAGAATAAGCCCAAGATGAAGCTTTATTGAACTTCAACAAGCATTAGAGAATTGTCAAGAGATGGTTTGATAAAAAGGCCAAGGTTAAGTCCCTTAGGATTTCTAATCTAATATTTTCATGGGAAAAATCCCATGAAAATAAAGTCTAACACACCAAGTTTTTCTTCTTTGGATCAGCCTCTACTAGATAGCTAAGCTACTCATCCATAATGTGCTCTGCCTCAAAGACCTTGGGGTAATGACCTACCACTACCTATGAAATGGATAGTTCCTTAAGCATTATTTGTCAACTACCTCATCAAATGTAGTTTTAGAGTAGCTTTGGTGAATGTGGTAATGTATATATTACAATAGTTTACTTTTAGTTGTGTTTGTTTTTTTGTTATATATCTATCTCTTGTTGACCTTGCCTAAGATTCTACATTTAAGGGATGATATGATTAACAAAGAAGAATCAAGCTCAGAAAAGGGTGGTAACCACTCTAAATATTTATTAAAGCATATAAGGTATAGTTTAACCTTTAGAAATCTAAAGGGTGAGCTTTCATTTTGAAACAAGTCAAAGGTTTTGAGTAGTCCTTTAATTTTTAGATCTCAAAGGCCCATGAATCATAACAAAACAATTATATTTTAAAATAGATGCATTTCTCATTAGAGCCATCAAACTACACTTAATAAAACATCATATTAAAGTGTACGATCATTGAAATAATTGAATATCTTATGGTTATTCATAATTTTCTAAACATCCCATCACCCATGGCTTGGTCCCAAACCCTCTACTGATAAAACTACAAAATATTGTAAAAAGAAAATTTTAAAAGAGAGACTAGAATAAAAGTATAGAATTGAAACTTTGAATCTTCTTCAAAAGGGTTATTCAGGCAACCTCATTCATGGGTTTTATGACCTAGGTGGTAGTGGATCAAGGCCTCAAGTGGGACAAGAGGTATCTATGTTAGGGCTATGGATTCCTAACTAGTAGTAGATCAATACCCATACCATTCCCCTCCAAGCCATTTAGCCAATCAATTCCCCTTTCAATAGTTCTAATGTCTAGCTTGATCCAAACTTGTTTAAGTGAAATATATATTTAACTAAGCGTAAATTTATCACCTCACACACATCGATGGTATTTTTTAGATATAAGCTTAGTATGTCACTTGGTGTAACTGACTTTAGTGCCTTATTTCTCTATTTATGTATAAGTATTTTCTGGAAATATATGTTTTGTGTAGGAATGAAGGTTTGCATTTTGGGTTCTAAGTGATTAACACCACTTTCCCCTCAAAAGTCACCATTTTTTGTGGCCAACATACCCCTTCTTCAGATAAGTGTGAAATCCCTATTTAAAATTACTCAAATTTGAATTTCCTAGAGTTTTAATCTCTTGTTGATTAGCATCATTCTTTAAGAGACTTTGAATTTTTATTTTGCCCTAGTTTTACTATGAATCTAACATTTTCATAATGGAAATTGATCACTATTAAAATTCCCCACATATATTATAAGTTTAAACACTATCAATTCCTTGTCGTACCCTAAAAGGAATAGATCAATTTCACACTTATAATATTTTTATTACGTTAACTTTCTATATATATATATATATATATATATATATATATATATATATATATATATTTGGACTTGTATTGAATTTCCAAAATTTTTAGTATCCTAGATTCACACAGCCTCCTGAAATCCTATATGGTTCCTTATAAATATCCTTTCATGGGTAGGTGAGAGTCATTTTTGATTGCATGTCTTCCCTTTTTACTTAGTCTTTTTTCATGGATTTTTGTAGGGTGAACGACCAAATGAGAAAGTGTCACATGTTTCCCATTGTCAAAGATATTAGTATCCTAGATCTAATAGAGATGTCAAAACCCAAGAGAGCCTAACCAAATTAATTAACACCACATGGCCCATTATCAAAAAAATTAGTCTCCTAGATCTAATTGACATGTTAGAGCCTTGAGAGACTTACTAAGTGAGAGAGATTTGCATTGCCTTAGTGACCAAATGTGTCAAGACTCAACCAATAGGGTTTCCCTGATGTTAGAGATATCAATCTCCCAAACCTAAAAATTATGTTATAGCACAAGATATCTTGACCAAATAAAATAATTCCATGTGCCCTAACATAAAATTTGTCAATCTCTTAGGCCTAACAAATATGTTAGATCCTAGGAGAGCTAGACCTACTAGATAGTACCATGTGGCACTTCTATGTAGATTGGTAGAGGAAGATCAAAAATACCAAATTAGTTAGAGAAAGGTATACTCATATTTAAAATGATAATCAAATGATACCACACATCACTTCACTCCTCCAGTTGGTGACTCCTACCCCTAAAAGTGTAAAAGTGAAGTACCAAGTTGTGCCTAGATGGTAGCCATTATAGTCAGGACCAATCAATGATGGATATGTGGAATAAGAAATAGGCTATAGAGGATGCCATAGAGATGAAATAATTATGTTCCTAACACACTCTTATCATTTATGAAATGGTAAACTAGGCCTTGATTGGATAATTTAAAATGCCGTGTCACAATCACCAAATATAATAGGTGATGCATATTCAAAATTTTTGAGTTAAAGTCTAAATTTTTAAATAAATGGGAAAATAAAAATACCAAATTAGATTTTAATTCACATTAAGTGATATTTTAATCACAATCAATACATTGTCCCTACAAGTTCCCTAGAATAAATTCATTTAACATTATTGCTCATAATTTCCTAGAGTCTACCTTCTTATTTTTTGCTCATTCTTGCACCATTCGTGCCTTCCTCACTTAGAACTCATTATCATAATAAATCCAACCCTTTTTATGATGGCCACTTCATCATATACCCCCAAATTTGAGCCTAAACATATGGACACTACATTCCTAAAAGGCCTAATGTGCTTCAAGCATTATATTGAAATTTTCAAAGCAATTGACCTAGTGCCCAAGTCCTATTCCAATGACAATGAAGATGAGGTCAAATTTGAAGTCACATTTTAAGCATATGATAAGTGAGGGTTATATATAACCATGGATAATATGTAATTATTCCCCTATGTGTATTTATTCAATAAATTATTACTTACTACCAAATGGGTGTAGTACAGTGTTCATGACCTAGTCTATTTTATGGATTCTTGGCATTAGATGACAAATATCTTGGGGAGTGTATTTAAATCCTTATAAAACATTTTAGAGTATATAATCACTTATTATTTATCCATAATGATCACATATACCAACACTTACCAGATATATGATGCCTTGAAGGACTAGGTAGAGAACCTAGATGATAAATGGGTCAACCAGATAGATGTGGACTCTTATACTATTCATACCTTCAATTAAGGGATCCACATAAAAATGATAATTTTGGATCAACTATTTTTGGAAACATATTACATGCACATAAACATCTTGTGGGTTCCCCTACTCCACATAATCCTCAAGGGTGATCAGGTCCCAGACCTTGGGGGTTATCAATTTCAACCTATTCAAGGTAGTAAGAGATGCCTGAGGAGGAGGTAACTTTAATATGATGATCTACTTGGCGGATTTAGTCTTCATAATGATCACATTCAAACCTTTCACCTTTCAATCATGGGTTCTCATACGAATGATGGTCCATGTAGTTTTTTATAAACTATATATCCACCATTACAAAAATCACTTCTGGGAAATATGCGAATCATTTTACCTAGTAGTCTAAATGGCCATTAATGAGGTAGTCATGCCTCATATCTCCACGGATATAATGGAGTCTCTCAACCCTATTGGTGACTACTAGAATTTTAGAGATGATAGTAACACTAGAGTTTTAGATACACTCAAGGCTCCCCTCTACTTGCCTTATCAATTCCCAAATTGGCAAGCAGAATAAGAGATTAGCTACCAACTAGTTGAATTTGTCTTCATTAACTATATCAGTAACTAGAAAAAGGATTGTGTAGACTTCCCAATCATAATTTGGCACCATATTTACAATATTCTCCCCTATTTATAAAATATGGTGATAGGAAGGGATTCTTATGCCTTGGGTAGGGCTAAACATAGAGATTCACACCCACATAACATCATTAGGGCCCATGGAACAAGGTACTAGGCCCAACATAAAATTAACTATGGCCACCATCCCCATGAGGACAATGATCACTATCTCAACATTGTGGATGACTAGGAGGAGTCTACTTAAATTGAGACCAAGAAGAAGAAGAAATGATTATAGGCTCAACATGGGCCATCTACCCAAGATGGCCTTGCTTCTTCCACATCAACTTAGCCTAGAGGATATATCGAGGCAACTCTTCCCTAAATCTCAAGGAGAATTTTACAAGGGATCCCAAATATTCTACTCCTTGACCTTATAATCTATGAGTTTCACCTCCATTTCCCTCTGCTTTAGCTCTACCACTTCTTGTGGTTCAATAAAATCAACCTCAAATATTTTAATCCTAGATGGCTAAACCCAAAATGGCTTGAACTAAATAAGTATAGGCACTAAGGTTTGATGTTAGTAGTACCCTAGATGCTAGCCCAAAATAGGAAAAACAACTGACACATGTATAGATCCCTCCCCCTACTTCTATTCCTCAGTAGCCTCGTGGAATTTCCCTTGGTTTCCTTTATTCATAACAACCCACTCTAGTTGTGCCTCCCTTTTCCCCATTTTACCCCTTCCACAATTCACCCAAGTTCATCTATCTTCAGTGACATACATCATTCTCACCTCCCAATTCCCATTTTCCCAATCCATTCCAAAAGAATAGATCTCCATAGTGCCCCCACTAGTTTTTCCATAACTGTAGATACCTACAAGTGCCCCATCTATATTCAGTTATATTTCATCCCCAAAAATAATTTCACCTATGTTCACAATTCATTCAACCTTAGCCATATAAGTGTTACCTACAATTTTTTATTAGATTCTTTAGTCATCTCCTACAACCTTTTCTACTCTTATTCCTTCTATTAGAGTAACACATGTTGATATAAATAAGAGACCCAAAGAGAATCAAAAGGAAACTCATCCTTAACCTCTTAAACTACCCCTATTATTCCTCACATCAATCTCAATCCTCCCTTTTCCATTGTCCTAAATGCCCAAGGACTTGGTTTTAACCAACTAATTTCCTCCCTTCTACTAAATTCCCTTCTCCTTGGTGTCATTGCCCCATAGGTTAACTTTACCTAGAGATAGTGGTAACATAGATGTTCCCATGGGCTTCTCATTTAATCTTACCCCCTTTCACCCCCATGCTTCCTCCTCCATTGATCTCTTCCTTCATCTCATTTACTTCATCTATTCCTCCTCCACCTAGACCTCCACCTATCACATCCATCTATACCACCCCACCAACACCCCCATCTACCATGGCAGTATCAATGATGTCACAAATGCCTAATGTGACTATAAAGGGCGATATTAAAGTGTAATGGGACTTTTACTAGACCATAGGGAACATGAGGGGGATCCTCACCCAAAATTTCATCCAAAAAGGAAACCTCATAGTTTGGTAGACTCAATAAGACCTTTTATCCCTCACCAAAGTGAGGACATCCATGAGATAAGAGAAAGTGGTTAAGGACCCAATCTCTATGCTCTAAAATATACATGATATGTTAGATAAGTTTATGGAATACATTTAGGATTAGGTCTAAGTACTTGAAGCCTAGGTGAAGAGCACCCTCTCTATAGAACTAATCAGTCAAGTTAAGGATCCATTCTATAACTTTTCTTAGCTCTAAGGGAAGTGGTTAAAATTTTCATAGATAGTAAGGAACATTTCCTAAGGGTGAATGAGTATCTATAATGAATTACTCTCATATAGAGAAAGTATCATAAACTCTCCATGATCATACACAAGGGCATGTTCCTAGAGTTGAAACTCATGACTACCTTGAACCTGAGACTTTAATAGAAGAGTGTTGTGGGTTGTTGAATAATTTTTTTCTCTATAACTAAGCTTCTAAAGGAATAAAAAGGGGACTATATTAATAACCACCCCATCATCTATAATTTTTATTTTCACATAGTTGTTATATATCCTTGCTTTTAGATTAAAAAATTGGATCTCCCCTCCTAGCCATCTCAGAATCGAGAAGGAGACTTATAAGCTTAAAGAAATAACTAGCATCCCTTAAACTTTGCCCTAGTGGAAACATATCAAGATTAATATGATTGATTTAGGCCCAAGGTGGAAGAGTAACACTGAATAAGTGTCTTAACCCTAGGGCATTGATTAATTCCAAATGGTGGGTAAATGAATTCATCATTAAATAAACAAAATAAAATTGGGAAAATGTTTTCATAAGGTCTAAAACTAAGTCATAATTTCCCATAGGTATAAGAACAACATTATCTTCTAAAGTATCTAATAGATGAGGAGTTATGGGTTGATACTCCCTTGTGCAAGTAATAATATTGATACTATTCCTTTGCTTCTAACTCTACAACCCCTATCATCCTAGTCTTCCCTTGAGGCCCTGATTGGGAAGCCACATCAAGGTTGGCTACGTCAAAAGTAGAATTTTTGGCATCATGAGTTCTATCCAAGGGAGTAT
Source organism: Torreya grandis (assembly GCA_037957365.1). NCBI lineage: Eukaryota > Viridiplantae > Streptophyta > Pinopsida > Cupressales > Taxaceae > Torreya > Torreya grandis. The sequence continues at coordinate 489,722 of JARHVA010005323.1, forward strand.
GATTTTTTTTTATTTGTTGGTTTGATGGTTTACATTGTGATTAGTTTTGGGTAATTTACATATGGTGATTAGGGAAATGGTTTTGATAAATTTATAGGTTTTGGTTTGGGCTATCACAGGACCATTTTGGATAACCTAAGGGTTTGTATTTGCATTCTTAATGCAAGAGAATCCAAGGGTTTGTGATCAACCAAAAATAGAACATGGTGTATTTTTTTGGGTTTTGGGGTTGTGGTCTTGTTGGTGTGAGATTTTTAACATCATAAATTTATATTTCAAAATTATTCCTTTATCATTGGAAAAGTGTGGAGATATTTTGTCTATTTTGTTAGTTTGTGTGGACTATTAAGTCACAAATATTTGTCAAAAATGGTTCTTTAATTATGTTAGTATTAGAATATTAAATTTTTTGTGGTCATATCACCTAACATTTACAACATTTATACCAAGTTTCAAACCATTTGGAGTTACAATGGAAACATATCAACTATTTATTTTATGTTGTACTTGCAATAGTTTACATGATAGATCTTTACTTGAAATAATAATTATATGATTAAATTTGGTGAGATGGTATTAAATGACATGTCAGATATATGTGATAAATTTCATGTCATTTGGAGTTACCATGGTAATCTACCATTTGTTTATATTAGACAGTGTCACATGTCTAGTCTAAAACACTTGGTAAGATGGTTCTCTTTTTGCGGTAAGAATTGGAATGCCAATTTTTATTCTATGATATAAAACGTAGTTTAAAGTTTTTATAAAATGTTATGTCAATTAGATAAATTGAGTTAAATTTATTATGCATTTTCAAGATGTCATATCACCAAAAAATGTCCCTTAAATACCCTTTTTAATCTATGACACTTGGGAAGATGGTTCTCTTTTTTTGAAAAAAATTGGAATTCTAAATTTTGTGTGGTGATATAAAATGTAGTGTATAATTTTTTTTTCAATTTTTAGGTCAATTAGATAAACTTTTGTAAATTTATGATGGTCTTTATAACTATCATTCAACCTAAAATGCCTCTTGATAATTACTAATAGTTTCGTGTTGATCCCAAAAACTTAAGGCCGCTTAAATATTGTGCATTTGGTGGAATGTCAAGGAAGTTAAAGAGATACCCTTAAATCTAAGGATGTCAAGAGGAATATGTGACTCATATAAGATGAATTTTTGGGAGATAATGATGAGTTTTTGAATGATCATAACTCTCTAGGATTAACTATACAAGAGTATAGAACTCTTTCATGTAATTTAATAAGACTATAAAGTCATGTGTGAGATTGTGTGTATTTTATAGTGTGAATTCATTCCTCTATAAATTTTTGATATGAATTCAATGAATATGTGTTAAGTGCATCAAGTCTGAGTAAGTGTTGAAAGTGTGACCATGAGTGAATGTTCAGCCCTAAAAACATAGAGATAAAGGTATACCTTAATTGGTTACCCTCTATTTGGGTTTGCATGAGTTCTATAAGAACATGTCAACAAAATATTTCATTTGGTCTTTAGGGAGTCTCTAAATAATTTTTTTGTACTCCCTACAAGCACAAGTGTCATGTATGATTACTCAATAAAAAAAGGTGATAGACATTGAGATTTGACTCCCTGGATATCTTATTTTGTCCTTTTTAACCAAAGATTTGTTGGTTGTCCCCTTTATAAAAGGGTTGGTTCTAGAATTATGGGAAGTGGTCAACTTATTGGAATTGATTATACTTGGGATTTTATAAGTGCATGTTGCATGGTGGAGGATGATTGAAACCAACCACATGAATTGTGGGGGGATGATTTTGGTTCTTCATACTTGCATTATTATTTGATTTATTGTTATTCATGGGTTATGGTTAGTTGTTATTTATGGGATTTGTTTTTTTTTTATTTTGATAAATCGCACCATTATTGGTAGTATTTTTATTTCTATTAAGACCCTTAGGGCCTAGATTGTTGACATTGTTTTGGTTTTCATTTTGAAAACCCTAATTATTTTGGTTAGGGATAACAATACATCTATTGGTTCCATAGTTTTGATGGCCACTATCAATGGCCACTTAGTTGATTCATAAAGTGATCTCAAGTGATTTTTCATATGATTGATAAGGGATATTTTGGACATCTTCCCTCATTTCCTTATTAAGGTAATGAAGAAAGAGATCGTATAGTTATATTTGATCCATATTTGTTGCATTGGCAGATGAATATATAACTTTCGACCATATCATAATGAAATGGTCAAAAGATTCATTATGTTTTTTTTTAATGTGAAATAATTATAGAATGTTAGTTTTAAGTAAATTTTTCATGTCAAAAGATTTGATGAATTATACCATGAGTTGTCTAAAGGAATGGATATAAGCCTCAAGGAGGCTATAGTACCATGCAATGGAAATTCCTTCTATAATTTTGGGAAGGATTTTACAACCCCATCCTAAGGTAATATTTACCTAATAACAATGGTATATGATTTAACATGCATATTGGGACCTCCTTCCACTTTAGATTTATGAATTTTAGGTAGGGGATGAGGAAGAAGAACTCCTCATATGTTCTAATTGAGAGGTTCTTTTAGATATTTAACATGAGTCCCCATAACACCAAATTCCATTAAAGGTGTGGTAGAATAATTTTAAAGGGATGGGTTTTAATAAAATTTGTTTTAATGACCACTAGGAGGAAAATAGGGTACTTGGTAAGGTGGTGAAGAATATGTCAAAAAATAATTAACGGGTTGGGTATATTTAGAAAATATGTGGTAATTAGGAGGAAGAGTGTTAGACAGATAATGGTTACGTTATTTTAGAGTATGAATATACATGGGTGGCACATAACTCAAAGGAATGTAAGGTTTTTTATTATTGTTTTGTAAAGGGGGAGTGTATGTGGGTGGCATGTAACTCAAAGGTATGTAGGGTGATGGATTTGTGGCCATCATGTTGCTAGAAGGAATGTACATAAGCACACTTGTAATTATATCTTGCTTTGGAGGTTGATAGGGTGGAGGGATGTTGTAATATTTTATGTTAGGGACTTCATCAGTAAGAATATCTTCTAGGTATTGGTTATAAAAGTAATTAGGAGGAAGTGTTTAAGTTTATTATTGTGGTGGAAATGTGGAGGATTACTTTTATGGTAGTTGGTAAGTTATTATTGTGATGGGTATGCATGAGGAATAAACTTAGTTAAGAGGGTTATATTTCATTCCTTTTATATGAACTAAAATATGCTTACCCCATTAATCATACTAATTTTTGCTAATAATTAATGTATAACCATATTTCCTAGCTAATTTAACTAAAATATTTTTCTCCCCTTTTACATTCCCATTATCCTACAAACCTCACCCCATACCAAAAAATAATTAATCCCTTCATTAAACCCCTAATAAAACCTATTTACCCACTAACCTACTCCCTAATCCAACTATCCAATTTAAAAATACAAAATAATCTACCTACTCAACTACCACCCTCTTATAGCCTCTCCTAAACCCCTAAACCCTAATAGGATATTTATAGAATTGGAGGATTTTATATATCTCCTCCATTCTAGCCCCCTCTCTCTAGAATTATCTAATTTTAGAGATCTCCATGGAATTAAAAATTCCATGGAAAATCCCTAGCCATTGATCTCAATAGCTCAAATTTGAATTTGAGCCATCAATTTCTCCCTCCATGTTATATAACCAAGTTTACCCCCTCCTTCAAATAAGAAAAACTTGGGAAAACTATCAAATTTCTTCCATAATATTTCATTCATAGAGCCTTATTTCACTCATCCAAAGCCATTGTCAAGCTCAATCATCCATTTTGGAAGCCATTATCAGCATCAGGTAAGCAATCCAACATTTTCAAATTTTGCATCAATAATCCATTTTACAATCCTATATTAGATCCATAAAGAGGTAAAGATATGGTAAAAAAACTCTCATTGTGTTGATTATCTCTTTTTTCCATTACTACTTGTGTGTTTAAGTTTTAGGTTTTTATTACTAAAATTATTAATATAAATTGAATCTAAATTTAGGTTATATTTTAGCACAAAATTCTCTAATTCTAGGGATCTTCATGGAATTAAATATTACATGGAAAATCCCTAGCCATTGATCTCAATGGATCAAATTTGAATTTGACCAATTTATTTTTCCCACCATGCCTATATAACCAAGTTTACCCCCTCCATCAAAAAATAAAAACTGGAGAAAACTATCAAATTACTACCATAATCTTGCATTCACATAGCCTTCTTTCACTCGTGCAAAGCCATTATCAAGCTCAATCATCCATTTTGGAAGCCATTATCAACATCAGGAAATCAATCCAAAAATTTCAAATTTTGCATCAACAATCCATTTTACAATCCTAGAGTAGATCTATAAAGAGGTAAAGTGATGGTAAGAACACTCTTATTGCACTGATTATCTCTTTTACCCATTCCTACTTGTGTGTTTAAGTTTTAGGATTTTATTACTAGAATTAGTAATATAAGTTGAATCTAAAATTTAAACTACATTTTGGTGACCACAGTGTGACTTTCTCCCTTAACTAACCTTATAAACTTGTTGGAATTTATTTGAATGCTTGTAAGACAAACTGGATGTGAATTAAAGGCAAGATTTTGAAAAAAAATCATGCATAGGCAAATAGTGGTTTTGTATTGGTATTAGCAGTATTGTAGTTGAATTTTTTAAGGTCTAGTTGTGATTTTGTTGACTAACTACTAATGACTAGGGTCTTCTATAGGTTCTTTATTCTTGGCAAAATCACAACTTCACAAGTTGTAATTTTGTAGTAATAGTCACAGTTTTGTTAGTTATAGTTATGATTTTGTAAAGCCTAGTAGTTAGGGCTATATTGTAATATTCTATTTTAAGATAACCCTCTGAAAGTTAACTTGTGTCTTATTATTTTCTTAGAGGTTCCTTGATTTTATATTATGTAGGGAAAAGAGGGATAGTCTAACACTTTGATCGCTTGAGCCATGACCATAAAATCACAACTTCGACAATTGCGACTTCACACTAATAATCATGATTTTGTCAGGTATAGTTTTATTTTTGTAGAACCTAAGTTTTCTATATGGCCTTGGTCATTATCTAACAATTGGTATTTCTCTAAGTTGCTTCTATGGCCTTGGGAGCTATTCTAGTGTCTATTTGTAGGAAGAAGAAGATTTAGTCAAGTTTAAGACCATTTAGCTCTTATCCACGAAATCGTAACTTCAAAATTAGTAGCTTTGTCCTAGTAATAGTAGTCTTGACATCGAGAGTAGAAATTTTATCCATCTCCATTAAGCTCATAAAATCCTTCCCTGAATGGTTTTGTCTTTTAGGCAAAAGGTTCCTTAACCTCTACTAAATACTTATAAAATACTAGACAAGCCAAAAGACATCTTTAAACAATTTAACCATTTTAGAGTTTATTTTGGATCTAATCATACTTGCAAGAAATATTCTAATAGCTTGTTGTCTATATGCAGGACTAGTAGAGGGAAAAAAAAGATCAAGGCATGCATCAAAAACCCTAGCATAAACCTATTTTAAACTTCACTACAAATCTACAAGTCTTAAACTCGCAACTTTATCCTAAAAATAATGATTTTGTCCTTTACAATCATGGTTTTGTAGTTCTACAGGAAACATGGTAGTTTAGGTCTATGTCCAGCCAGCATTAGACTCATTAAGTTTTGTCCCTCTATATAGATAATGATATTTGCAATTTTTTTGTTGACATAAAATCATCTTGTCCATCAAAAGGTTCATAAATATTTTTAACTATTAGAAGTAGCTAAGGAACACATTTTGATTAAACTATCTATCTTATAATTATTTGAAAACTTAGTTATCTCATTGACATTCATTTCTCTCAGGCATATTTTATAATTTTGCTATTTTTTGTAAAATCCTAGATTGCAATTTTTTGTAAGTTGTAATATTATCATATATAGTTTCAGTTTTGTCTAACAGTTACAGTTTTTTAAGTTGACCGTTATGGTTTACTAACCTCTATAAGATCACAACTCATGATCTGTGATTTTGTCTTAGAGTAGTGAGTTTATGCATTCTAGTTGTGACATTACTCTGTGTATTTGAAATTTTGTAGGGACTTGTAGTTTTGTAAAAATTTAAACTACTAATCTATTTTGGTGTATGACCCCTCAAGACCAAGATACCCCACTTTGTCTTCTAACCTTTTATACTTGCAGGAAGGGTTGATCATCATATATTATCTCAATTTTTACTATATATAAACCCTTATTTCATTATATATACTTTTTTGTGTGTGTTTTGACTTGAGTATAATTGTTTATCACTTAATTGTATATACTTGTGCCCCTCACATGTAGGTAATTAATCATGTTGTGCTTGCTCATTTGTTATCCCCCCTAAGTCTAGGATATCACCACCACACACTAAAAAAACTTTGTGTTCTAATGGAGTCTAAAAATTAGGAGAGTTATCATTAAGCTCCAAATCAAAATTACCCATAAAGGGTTCCATGGAGTGAGGGGCATTTAAGCTCCAAGATACAAGGTGGTTAGATAACATCCTATATGGACATGGGCCCCAATGTACCTTCATGTATATAGGGGTGCACTGAGAAACCCTTGTGTATACCTAATTTAGGATCCTTCAACCATAACAGGCGTACCACTATAGGATTAAGTATCAACTTTGAAGTATCCATCATGTGCAAGTGGGGTTGAGAGGGTTTGGTAGATTCTGTAATGGGTCAATGGCCTACATCCTCGCCCATAAATCTATTGGATAGTGTGTGCATTGGGTTACACACCTTAATTTGTTGAATAATTTAGGATTCATATTTGAGTGTTGTGTTAGATCCATACTATTTTAAAAACTGAGTCAGCCATACCCTATTTTGTGTGACACCTTAGATACCTCTAGGTTAATACTCATCATCTCATCTCACATTTTCATCCTAATCCCTCATCTACCTATCCACCCTATCATCTACCCATATCCCATACATCATTTAATATCTAATCTACTAATCTTATACCACATCCATCCTATATCACTTACCCATCTTATATTAATAACCCATCCCACATTTGTTACTTGTTATCTCACATTTCATCTATGTATCTATCATCCATCTAGTACCCATTCTATATCTTCCATACCTCACCATACCTATTGTATATTCTAGGTAACTCCTATAATCCCTCTTATCTAATCCTATATTTTCTATCCTACTATCCCATACCTACCATATATTTTATTCACATAATACCCATCCCACATACTCTATATTTCATCCCCTATCTATCATACACCACCCTTGAATATTATATTCAATCTTGGAACCAAGTTCTAGTGGTCACCCATCCTCTTTAATCATCATTTGTTATTTCCTACATCCTTAGACTAGGTATTATTAATATACATAGTCTTATAAGATCCCAATATAACACCCATCACTCATCTCTATCAGGTGCCTTCTTCACCTAACACCCATCAAATTATCCCTTTGCTAATGGACAAGGTATTTGATCATGTCACTCTTTTTCATCCCTGTTAGATTGATCTCTTGTGATATTTTGTATTTGGATATTTCTTAGTCACCCCATCCTCTTCTAAAAATCATCATAATCACTCTCCTTGAACACTAGTATATTTGGTCTCTACACAGAGATAGTATTCAAACACTTTCAATTCATCTATCATAGTTCATCCCATCTCTCTTTAAAAATGGTGATTCATACTCATTCCCAACTTAGGATTGGACAAGCCTCTAACCAAAATAATAAACCAATACGGAACATATAAAATCCAACTCAAGAATATGATGATACCCATAGTAATATGCATACACCCATAGAAGAGGACAAAAGGTTTATTCCCTTCCATAATGATGAAGTTATGAACTTAATTGATCAATATCTATATGAAAACACAGACCATTTCTTAGCCTATGCCATTGAAATAGGGGGCACACTACCTTCCACTTTTGACCATAGCCTCCTACACAATATAGTCCACCCTCCATCCTATCCAAATACACCCCGTCAAAATGTAAATAATAATAAAAAACCCCAAGAAGAAGGTGTGGACCATGGATTTATAGAATAAGAATGCCCAACACCCCTCTATAATACTCATATTGATGCTAATCAAAGACAAGTTGTCTTAGAAGAATGATTAGACCAAGTAACACAATAAATCAATCTTTTACTCCATAATAAATGTCCATCATCCCCTCAATAAAATAATAATACCACCATAAATAATAACAATAATACTAATAACACTCATTGCATCCATAATGCCCATAACACCCATATTCCCCAAAATAGTCAAAATCAAACCACCAATCCTCTTGGGGACCCCACATTCGTATAAGAGTAGAGTGATGAAGGAGACCCTTTAGCAAATAGACCCATGATCACAATCTCTCGAATACAAATATGAAGATTTTTGTTCCTCACCCTTGGACATGAGCATTTTACAAATACCCTCCCTCAACACTTTGAGGTGCCAAATTTTGAAAAATATCGAGGGAAAGGAGATCTTAGAGATCATGTGAAATAATTCTATGTGGATTGACAATAAGTATCATATGAAGATGCCTATTTATTGAGAATTTTTACAAAAAAAATTACTAGACCTACTTTAGAATGGTTCATGCACCTACCCAAGGGGTCTATATCTAGCTTTAGAGAGTTAATAAAATAATTTTTTGGACACTTTTCATTCAATATTGAACATGACACCTCTATAATATACCTATATAATACCAAGTAGAGAAGTGGGGAAAGTTTGGCATAATTATTTCAAAGGTGGAGAAGTTTAGCAAGCCACATGAGATGTATAGTACCTAAAAAAGAGTTAGCCAAAATATTTATGGATAACCTCAACATTGAGATCAAATATCAGATAAAAATCTAGTGTGTTAAGACCTTTAATTAAATAATTGAGAAAGGGATGCAAATTGAAAAATCCCTTCTTAAAAAGGGAACAATCAACCTATATTCCCAAAATGAGCACAACCAAAACCAAAATAACTCATTTTTAGGAAAATCAGGAGTGTTAAAAAAAACAAGAATGTCATGGGAGATGGGGTGATTGATTCCAAGTAACAACATGTAAAAATAGTACAAAGGAAGAAACCCATAGAATAATAAAATGTCTCCACCATCTTCTATGAGGTAAGTCAAAGCATCAAACTAGAAAAAGACCACTCACTAGCTTGGATGTACCAATCAAAATAGTCCTTGATCAATTCATTGCACCCTTCCTGAAATTAGACCTATGGATGATCGACAACCAAAACCAGATTGGTACCATGAAGATGAATTTTATAAATATCATAAGGTCAAAGGATATGATATAGAAAGATGAATGAAACTTAATCACTATTTATAAGACCTGATTGAAAAGGGTGATATTGAAATAGAAGGATAAAATCCTCCAAATTAGTCAGCAAATAGGTAGTTAAGCATCTACAAGGACTTGTTACCCAAGCATGATCAAAAAAATAGATCACCAAGAGACCAAGGTCAGCCCTCTTCATCTAATTACACTAAATACCATGACATGCCATTCCACTATATTAACATCATTTAAATATATAACCCCTAAGAGTCCATTCCACCTTCATCAGCCATTATAAAAATTAATTAGGCCACTATTGATTGCATAGTCATCACTAGATACAATAAAATTATAGTTCCTATGGCACCACCCAAGCACCTATCCACTTTATCTGCTAATCAAAAGGGAAATATTTCTAAGAAATCTTAAGTTCTTTTGATAAGTCTTATGGCATCATTCAAAAACTTGAGAAGACACCAACACAAATCTCATTAATGGAGCTTCTCAAGACCTCCATTTCACATCAAGAGATACTTAATCAAGTTTTAAATGATCTCAAAATCCTTAGTGACTTGGATACCAATCAATTCCAAGAATTAGAAGGACACTTATCCCCTTCACAATAGATTAATTTTGGTTCCTAGGATATGCCTCTAATTGGCCCACACCACAATTATCCCCTATCCATTGAAGTATCTATATCCCATCATTGTGTCTCTTAGGTTCTTATATATAGATGATCAGCTTTAAATTGATGTAATTTAGAATTTTTGAATAAATTAGGGTATTTAAAAGCATCTTTAGGGCCTACCTTGATTATAATCGTGGCTTATGATGAAAATGAGAGGCCATTTAGAGGGACTATTTACCTTCCCATTGCCATGGGGCTTGTAGTACACTAAACACTAGTCCATGTTATGGATGTAGATTTTCCTTATAATATGCTATTTAGACATCCATGGATCTATGAAATGTAGGTTTTTCCATCAACCCTACATTAGTGTTTCAAATTCCCTCACTCCATAATGGAAGTAACCATCCCTAGAGTAATCGATCATCTTCATAGCTTTTAGATGGATCAAACCTCACCCTCCTATATTTATCTTCGTACAAATAATTCCATCCTTAGTTCAATAGCTACCAAATATATATCCACTAATCAGCTTGCAGCTACATCAAAACCACTACCTAAATTCAACCACTTATCACATCCATGAGCTATGGAGAATATGAATACAAAGACTTTTGCATAGGCAATTTACCATTATTTCCATGTAGATATGGATCCCTCACCATGCAGAAGGTCAATCTAATCAAATATTAGTTCAAACCAATGGCCTTTTCAAGTGCAAGATTACTACCTAAATAATGTATTGAAGAATCAAATGACTCATGGCTCACTCCAGATGATGAGGCCCTTATATCTCTGGGAAAATAATACCCCCACATCTAAAAGATGATGGAGAACATTAATTATCAAGGGAAAGGACTAGGCAAACTAGAATAAGGAAGACTTAAACCCATCATGGTTTAGGAATATCCATAGTATCTTGTTCTATGGTACAAACTATTTGATGATGACCTAAATAATATTACTATTGATACTCTTTTGATCACTGAGTAGTCTCTCCCTGATGAAGACATTGAAACAAGTTTCATTTGTAGTCACTTTGAAGAGATTGTTGCCACCAACCTATTCCCTGATACCACCATTTCTACCATCAACATCTCCCTCTGACATCCATCACTCATTGATTGGGATCAAAATTAGGATCCATCATTTGATACATTTTAAAATGATGAATAAATCTTGAAATTTATGGGATCTCAAGATTCTATGCTTTTTGGAGATCATAAAAAGGGCTTGATTATTAATCTTTACCAATCTACATATTTTAGAGAATAACAACAACCCCATGATCAAAGTGATGAAGAGAAATATAAAGAGGAAAATCCTTCTAAAATTTTGAATGGACTCTCACATGTCTCACTTGAATCATAAGAGTATACAGAACTCCCAAATTATTTTGCTTCAAATGCCCTAAAAATATCATTGCCTCCATATTTATAAGATCAATCACCCTTTATTATTGATGAACTAATTAAATTCAATATTGGGACTAAACAACATCTGAAAATAGTTAAATTTGGGGCATATTAAACACTTGAGGAATGTGAAGTAATTGTTGAGCTTCTTAAGGAATTCATAGACATTTTTACATAGAGTTACATGAACATGCTAGAACTAGATCCCTCGTTGGTAGTACATCACTTAGTAGTGCATCCTAATGCTAAACTAATCAAACAAAAATTGTGGAAGATGCACCCTAAAGTGGCCCTATTAGTCAAAGAGGAGATATAAAAGTTCTTGGAAGCTATCTTCAGCTAACCAATCGATTATTATGATTGGGTCTCTAATATTATTTGGTAACCAAGCCATAAGGTAGAATCTAGATTAGCAAATATTTCCAAGACATAAATAATGAATGTCTCAAAGATGACTTCCCTCTTCCAAAAATCAACATTATCATTAACTCAACCATCGGATATGAAATGGTATCTCTCATGGTTGGTTTCTCGGGGTATAATCAAATTAAAATTACATCTGAGGACCAACACAAAATAACTCTTATCACTCCATGGGGGACATTTTGCTATCGAGTCATTCCCTTCAGCCTTAAAAATGTTTGTGTAGCTTATAAATGGGCCATGACAGTCATTTTCCATGACATGATGTAAAACATAGTCAAAGATTATGTAGATGGCATCTTGGGGAAGTCCCAACTAAGATCAAAACACCATGTTTTCCTGAGTGATTATAAGAATATAAAGTCTGATTAAATCCCAAGAAGTGTGTATTTGGTGTAACTTCAAGAAAATTATTAGGATTCATAGTTTCTTGAAGAGGCATAGAGGTATACCTAGCCAAAGTAAAATCCATCATAGAAATGCCTCCACCTCATAATCTTAAGTAGTTCAAAAGCCTTTAAGGAAAACTATAAGCCATTAGGTGCTTTATATCTCAGCTTGTAGACAAATGTGACCCCTTCACCCATCTCTTAAATAAAGGGACTAATTTTAACTATAAATATGATTTCCAATAGGATTTTTATAGTCTCAAACAATATTTTGCTAACCCACTTGTGTTGTCACCTCCTATCTCAGGAAGACCCTTACCCTTATATATCTTAACTTTGTGTGCAATAGGTACCCTCTTGGAAAAAAAACAATGATCAGGGTAAGGAATGAGTAATATATTATCTTAGTCACACACTAATATATTACAAACTAAAATATACCCCAATTAATAAGGCATGTTTATCCATGGTGTTTGCCTCATAAAAGATCCACCTCTACATGCTCAATAATCAAGTCTAGCTGATTGCCAAAGTTGATCCCCTTAAATATTTATTATCTAAATCAGCCCTTACTAGAAGAATGGCTAAATGGATCATGTTACTAAGTGAATTTGATATTGAATATGTCAATAAAAAGGCCATTAAAATAAAATTCATATTGGATCAATTAGCTAAGGTGCCACTTGAAGTGATTGAGCCCTTTATAAAAACTTCCTTGATGAATCTATAATGAGAACTTTAGAATCAAGTAGCTATAAATTATATTTTGATGGCTCATTCACCATTCATGGATTATGGGTAGGAATCCTCCTCATCACCCCACAAGGTGACCTCATTCTGAAATCCTTTTGCCTCACCTTTTTATGCACTAATAACATTTTGGAATATAAAGCTTTAATCGTCAGACTTCATTAGCCATCCAGTGGAACATGTAGCACTTACAATTATTTGGTGACTCATAGTTGATAATCAAGTAGGTCAATGATGAATTATAGATAAAAGATGAGAATGTACTCCATTATATGTAATTGGTTGATTAATTAAAGCATAACTTTTAGTCCATAACATTTGAACAAGTACCATGAGGAAGTAACAAAGTAGTTTATTCAATGGCTACCATTGGATACCTTATTTACCTCCTTAAAGACATTTTTGAAGTTAATTTTCTCATTAACCATCTAGTCCTCCTTTCACATTAATTTATGTCTCCTTTCCAAATTTTCACAATCAATGATCTCAATCTTCCCTAGTACCATGACATCTATAGGTACCTCTATGATAACATCCTCCTACCTAACCTTAATTGCCACAAACTTAAAGCCTTTATTCATCACACCTCCCATTACACAATCTTTGGAATCACACTCTATCATTAGGGTTATGAAAGTACTTTTTTAAGATTCCTAAAATCATATGAGTCTTCTCACTATTTGATGGTGGACCATGATCTTATTTAGATGCCTAGTTCCTAATAGGGGGGTGTGGGGGGCAACACCCCCTACTATGGTCACCATGGTGGTATTCCATAAGAAGCATGGATAGGTAAAAATGTAGATTATTATTTTTTAAATACTTTTGGTTATGAATCATTTGTCCATATTGATAAATAAAATAGAACCAAGCTTGATGAAAAATCCAAGAAATGTACTTTTATTGGATATGGAGTTAATGATTTTGGTTACCATTTATGGGATCTTGAAAATTGCAAAATCATTAGAAGTAGAGATGTGATCTTTAATGAAAAGGTCATGTGTAAAGATCAGTTGTAGGAAATGAAATAGGTAAAGTCAAATACATAATATGTATTATTTGATGAAATTAGTGGAAATGAAATTCCAAAAGTGCCAAAAAATTAGAATGTGTAACAACTACAACAGGTACCTTAAACTCCTAGAAGTGTAGTTAAAAAATATACTAGAGTAAGTAAACCCCCTGAATGTTACTCTCCTTCACTTTATTATTTATTATTAACTGATGGTGGTGAGCTAGAAAGCTATGAAGAAGCAATGTAGGTAGAAACCAGAAAGAAGTGGGAGTAAGGCATGAAAGAGAAGTTGGACTCTTTGGTACATAATCAAAATTGGGATTTGGTTTAGTTGCTTATAGGTAAAAGATAATTTCAAAATAAATGGTTTTATAGGTTGAAATAATATGGAGGCAAAAAGAGGTACAAGGCCAAACTTGTTGTAAAGAGGTTTGCATAAAAGAAAGGTATTGATTTTGATGAAATATTTTCTCCAATAGTTAAAATAACTTCTATAAGAACTATTTTAAGTTTGGTAGTAGTAAAATATTTTCACCTTGAAAAATTAGATGTGAATATTGCATTCCTTCATGGTGAATTAGAGGAGGAAATATATATGGAGTATCCACAAGGATACAAAGTCAAAGGTAAGGATAAAATGGTGTGTAGGTTGAAGAAGAGTTTGTATGGCCTAAAACAAGCTCCAAGATAGTAGTATTTAAAATTTGACATGTTTATGATAGAACAAGGTTATAGTAGACATCATTCAAATGACTGTGTTTACTTTAAGAGATTAGATAATGGTAGCTATATTATTTTGTTATTATATGTAGATGAAATTCTTATTGCAGGGTCTAACATGCATGATATAAATGAGATGAAAAGAAAACTAACATATTCATTTGTAATGAAGGATTTGGGTGCTGCAAAGCAAATCCTTAGTATGAGAATAACAAAAGATAGTAAAAATAGGAAATTGACATTATCTTAAGAAGAATACATCAAGAAGGTGTTAGTTAGGTTCAATATGAAAGATACAAAACCTATGAGTACACCTTTGGGAGGGAACTTCAAATTGAACAAGGAACATTGTCCTAAAACACAAGAATAAATAAATTACACGACCAAAGTACTATATGCTTCAGTAGTTAGAAGTTTAATGTATGTTATGGTGTGTACTAGACCAGATATTGCTCATGTAATGGGAGTTATCAATAGGTTTATAAAAAATCTAGAAAAATATCATTGTGATGCATTCAAGTGGATTTTGGGGTACTTGAGAGGAAACACTAATAGACATTTGTGTTATGAAGGGTCAAATATTACCTTACAAGGATATGTTGATGTAGATATGGTTAGAGATTTAGACGGAAGGAGGAGCACCACAAGTTATGTATTCACTATTGGTGACATATCATTTATTTGGATTTCAAAATTATAGAAGACAGTTGCTTTGTCAACTACAAAGGTATAATATGTTGTAGCTATATAAGTTATCAAGGAGATGATATGGATGTAATTATTCATGGAAGAGTTGAGGCATAAGCAAGAAAATTGTAGGTTGTATAGTGATAGCCAGAGTGTGATTCATTTATCAAAGAACTTGGCATTCCACTCAAGAACCAAACATATATAGCTCAGGTTTCACTTCATTCATTCAATTTTGGAGGATGGTCAACCGAAGTTAAAAAAGATCTGAGTTAGAATTTTATAGATATGCTAATAAAGGCAGTCACTAAAGATAAGTTAGAGAGTTGTTCAGCTTTAATAAGTCTTCAAGGATAACAAGGAAGATGAGAAACATTCTAGGATCAAAGTTTAAAGAAAAGTCCAAGTAAGAGTTATGGTGGTGGAGTCACAATAATCAATCTCCAAGTGGGAGATTGTTAGATGGTAGAGCCTGATCTTATTTTAATGCCTAGTTCCTGATAGGGGAGGTGTAGCGAGGAAATGCGCCCCCCCCTGCCCCCCACTATGGTCAGCATGGGGGTCTAGGGGGTAAGCGACCTATTTTGGAGCCCCCCTAGTGGGGGTTTGGGGGAAAAACAATAATATTTTAAAAATACATTATAAAATATTGTAATTTCATAGTTAATATAGACCATTTACTATTAGGTTTTAGATATAATGGTAGAAATTAAGTTAGTGCATTTTTCCCCTAGTTTATAACCCTCCTTTGATATGAGGGCATTATAATTAGGAAAAAAAGGTGAGAGAGTTAAGAGGATATTTCAGTGGATATATTGCACATTTTTCCCTTCATTTGTTGGATTGAATAATAAAAATTGGTAGTTTCTATGTGGATGCAGCCCATATTGGGTGAACCATGTTAAATCTATGTCTCTATTTTGTTATGTTTTCTAAATTTTAACTCTATTTCTATTTCATTATTATTTCTCTACATTATATATTCCTAACACTCACATGATTAAGGAGGTTCATAATGGTATATGTGGTGGCCACATCAGTGGAATATCCCTGGCCAAGAAACTATTCTACACCAAATATTATTATCCAACCATGGAACAAGACTCCTATCAATATGTGAAAAAATGTTTTTCTTGTCAAAATCATGGGAATATTATTCATGCACCTGCACAAGAACTAAAACCCATGATGATTCCATAGCCATTTTCCATATGGGGCCCTGATTGATTAGTTAAGATTAATCTAACATCAGTAAATGGTCACAATTTTATTATCACAACAATAGGATACTTCACTAAATGAGTAAAAGTGATGTCATTAACCTATACTATATACCTCCAAATCTCTAAATTTATTCTTTATAAAATCATTTACCACTTTGGCATACCTTCCAACATCATATCAGATAATGGAAAATCATTTAAAAATTAGTAAGTTGAGGCCTTGTGTTATAAATACCACATCAAGCATCATTTGTCTTCACCCTATTAACCCCAGGGAAATGGACAAGTTGAGGCTAGTAATAATACCTTCATCAAAATCTTGAATAAAATAGTTAATTAAGTAGGAAGAAATTGGTACCTACTACTATATCTAGCTTTTTGGTCTTATCGCACAATCATCCACACACCTATTGGGGCCACTCTATATGCCTTGGTCTATGGAATAGGAGTGATCTTACCAATGGAAGTAGAGCTCCCCTCCCTTTAAATCTCATTAAGGGGAATCATCACAGACCATAATTGTAGATAGGGACACCTACAAGAACTCAAGCTTTTTGATGAGAAACAAAAATGCCCTTGATCACTTATGATCTTATCAAAATAGATTTAAAGGCCAATATCATAAGAAAATCTAATCCATAGAATTATAGGTTAGTGACCTAGCCCTAAAAGAGAACCATAAAAATACTAATGTAGATAGAGATAAGAAGGGGAAGTTTGAAGCTAATTGTCTAGGGATTTATATCATCATTGCCAAGTTTGAGTCTAGAGATTATAAATTGGCTACATTAGATGGTGAGGAACTTGATGATCCCATTAATATCATACATCTAAAGCCTTTATATACTTGAAAGGCTCCACCATCCTTCATCTATGAGTCCCCACTCTTGGGGGCATTCCCTTAATCACTCCATATGTCCTATCACATCTCCTCACTAGTCTAATAGTATTAAAAAAATTCATTCAATGGTGAAAACCATGCTCTATAGGACCTTGGGAAAGTACTATGATGAAAACCAATTTTTGGCATCATGGTAAAATATCACTGACCCTAGTCTCAACAGTGGGCATCCATCATAGGTTCTTATGTAGTAACTAAAGACAAATGGTTCAGTACAAAGTGGATGGCATTACTTGTTGAGTAATGAAAATATTTGTTGGTGGAAATCCTTTGGAGTCATTTATCCATAACTAGCATATATGTGTCCCCAATTTTGTTGAATCAAAATCATCATTCCCTATCCTATCACCCCATCAAAATTTTCATTGATAAGTGCATCTCCTTTTAGACTCAAGATGAAGCCCATTCTTATTTGTCTCTTATTGTCCTTAAGACTATGGATCACACTTCCCAACTAATTTTTCATTATGTAAGGGTCACCAAGCACAAGTTTCTACTTCCAAACCTTTAGCATACATTATGATGCCTAATATTGATGGGTCATCTTAACCCCCATTCACATGTACTTTCAAATTTTGTTGGAATCTTGCCATACCATGGAAATTTTTTTGGTCACAACATACCCTATGTACATGACCCATAATCATTAACTAGACCCATTGTCTATAATAATTTCAATCACATCAATATCTATGAATATACCTATTAGTTTTTTTAATTTTTAGTCTATGTTTGACTTGTGTGTTTGTATATTTGTTTTGAATGTATGTACAAGTTTTGGATTTATTTAGTCATGTTTTGATACTAGTTTGTATATATTTCATTTTTTAATTTTTTGGGAAGAAGGATGGTATGGGTAGCCACTGAATATTTTATTCAATAAAGGTCACTTATCAGATGGAGTTCCCCTTCACGCACCCATTTTTGTGTGCCTTTGGCCTCTCATGTCACTAGCACATGTTCAAATGGTGCAATATAAAAATGGATTA
Source organism: Torreya grandis (assembly GCA_037957365.1). Lineage (NCBI taxonomy): Eukaryota > Viridiplantae > Streptophyta > Pinopsida > Cupressales > Taxaceae > Torreya > Torreya grandis. The sequence continues at coordinate 508,206 of JARHVA010005323.1, forward strand.
CATACACTTTAATGGCTTTCAAAATCATGACCTATCCTTTTCCCTATAATCCTATTCCCATCCCATATAAATTATATATCCCAACCAAAACCTAATAATATCCCATCCCATCACTATTCTACCTCCATAGTGTAGGAGGATTCATACCCAAACATTAGAGATATAATGAATCAAATAGGGGATCAATATTCTAATAGCATGTCACATATATCACATCATTATAAATGTAAATAAACTCATCACATCAAATGTTTCATCTCACCTAGCCCATAAATAAATCCATCTATGCATATCTCCATCATAATACTTACCAAATCAACTGTATAAAAACAAAATCCATCATGAATCCATACACATTAGATATAAAACAAGTCCATCACACCACAATTAACATCATAAATTTAAACACTATACATTCATCACATAACATGAAAACACCATAACCATCATACATCTAACATCTAAGTATCATATGTGTCTACATCACACAAATAAATAACTCATGTAAACATTACATCATATATCTAATTATCATTGCATCATCAATAAATTATAACATAAGTAAATCTATCACATTACCACTAATCACATCATATAAGTCATATATCCATCATATCACAAATCATCATCCATCACATCTAATCTAATCATATATTCATAACACATGTCCATCAAACATAATAAAATAGTAACATCATCATTAAGGCATAAAAGTACATGACACATCATCTAAAACATCTCATCATCATCATCATCACACACACACACACACACACACACACACACACACACACACACACACACACACACACACACACACACACACACACACACACACACACACACACACACACATAATGTATAGTCCACATGAAATCCATGTCAAAAAAATAAGATATAATAACATGGGCTTATGGGGAAAGAATGAGTTATAATACAAAAAAATATCTTATATAATATATAAATCTCATATCTCAAGGCTATGGTATCGATGGCCCTGGTGGCCCTAGCATCCCTTGGTAGGTTGATGTATCGAATGTGATGAACTTGCCTAGAAACAAGGTGCACACCACTCAATTAACATTGTTGCCTCATACAGTGTCTAGATAATATTGCACCTCATGAGTTAATCTCACTATATTATTCATCACACTCACCATCCCTCACTAGCTCATAGCCTAATCCACATCATTCTTATCCCTCTCATCCATCTCTACCTCACCATTTAAGTTTTAGATCTGTGCCTACAACTATGCAGTCTGATCCTAAAAACTTATGATCTGAGCATCCCTACTCTAGATCTAGCTCTGTAAAATAGATATATGTTTTTTTGATATAGTAAGCTATGCCTGTAAACCTTTAATCTTTACCTAGGCCTAGGGAAGCTTCCCATCCCTCTAAGCTACCTATGCCTACAAAGATGTGACCTATCTCTATAGTGCAGTCACCTACCCCTATGCCTAGGCTAGATACCCATCTTTTTGTGCTATTATTGACTAAACTACCCTATATCTGATCTCTCTCTTGTGTAAGCCTAATAATCTCTGATAGATGAACTTGAATATTAGTTTTTAATCTATAAATTAGAGACCTCTCAATCTCTAATAGTGGTTGTTGCAAGGGCCTAACACTATCTCCATTACCACTACCCTTAACCAGTGTTTGTGCCTATGGTTTCACCTTTGGTTCAACCTATGATTGGGCCTATGGCCCCACCTTGATCCCTATCACCCTTGTCTACATCCATGGAATCCTAACCAACCTAACCATCTTATATAGGTGCCTATCTAATCCTCCTCTATAGTTTAACATGATCCTAAAATACCCTCTTAACCACTCCTCATCAAACCATAACTCTAAGATGGGTTAACCTGATAAGAATTCATGGTCTCCACTATGTTATATATGTGGCCATCAACCCTAGATCCAAAATAGGTGTGTAATAGTCCCACTACATCAGGGCAATGCTCTCATAATCTTTACAAACATCATCTCTATCTATTGGCCTCCCCCACTGAGACCTCTCCCACTCACTCCAAGAGAATAGGTGATCTATTCTAGGTATTGTTGTCTCCAAATATTTCAACCTATAAGAGAGTGTTCAATCCTTTTCCAAATTTGGGTAATGTTGGAACATTTCTAGGCATGTGGGTATACCTATAGAGGAAATTAACCTCTAGATTTAAAGGGCTAGCTCCCTAAATATATCTCTAAAAAGTAACCTCTATCTAAACCATCTTTATTTAAAGGAAAAGAGTTATAAATTTCTCAAAAGGAAACCTACTCTAGTATTGTTGATGCACTGAGAATATCTTCCACATGAATATCATATTCTTAATGTATAATACATCAAAATGCACAAACCATTTTCAAGCTCTAAGGGGTTATAACACAAGTATTTCAATGTAGAAGTGAGATGTGTAAAATGACATAAGGAAAATTAACTAAAAGGTAAACTTTGCACATTTCAAAAATATTTATACACTTACAACAATTTAACACACTTGAACACACTCTATATGACCTATTATACTAAGAAATTTTGCTCAGGGATGAAGGATAAAGGATAGAAGGATGGAAAATCATCACTTAATATCACTATACATCTATTACACACCCAAAAAATTGTTTAAAAACTTGAAATAAATAGACTTGTACTAATGTTTAAAGGCAAGATATAACATCAGTCTGGCAGGGCTTCACCATACATTGTGTGGTCATTTTTATACTAGCCCAATAGCTACATTTATAGTAAAAATGAAGTGAGAGGAGGAGGCCTTTGGTGCCAAAAAGAGGAATCAATATGTTAGGAGTATCCATCTTCAGCTGTAACTATCTTTACAAATGATGCTCATTCAGGCCATTTGATTGATCCATGTCACCTCAAGTGGTTACACAGCTAGCTTGCTCTCTCAAAGATGCTTCCCTAATAGTTACACTAGCAAAAATAAGATATTTTTGAGTTAAGTAATGGAATCAATTTGGTTATGCAAATGAGTCCACTTATTGTTTATTTGTCTTGATGGTAATAGCTTCTCCCTGGCTTGTTGAGGTGTGCAATGATATAAGGAAGAGTTACTTTCATTCTATTGGCTTTAGAGAGGCATCACTTGGAGTCTACATGTATGCCTTCATGGAATTTGTCAGAATGGTGGCTCCATGTGTGTGTGCCCATAAACATCCCTTAGAAACTCATTCCATCTTGACCAAGTTAAATATTCAAACGTTACAAGGCTCCTCAACCTTTTGTTCCTTTGATTGGCCATCAAAAAATGATTCAGATCTTGATCTGATTGATGGTGAGATGAACCCTCTGACCTACTTTAGTGGATGAATAACATGATCCCTTAGATCCTTTAGTGTTTTAGTGAGGACCATTGATCTACTTGGGACCCACTATTTAAATGCTAATGACTAGCTCATCACCTTAAAGTTCACGTCCACATAACCATCATTCTATTGGGAGCATTACTTCAGGGCATTTTCCTAAACAATTTTCCCATGACCCTTTTCTTCTTGCCCTTCAAAAAGCTTGAACATGAGTTTCGGCAATCTTGAAATGTCCATTCAAAAATCTTGAACTAGACACTTTCTTGAGAAAAGACCCTTTGGAATTTTTGAAAGTGTCCCTTCAGAATTTTTGAACTGGACACTTTCCCAAGAAAAGACCCTTCAAACTTCTTACAAGTGTCCCTTTTGGATTTTTGAAATGGAAAATTTTCAAGAGAAAGAACCTTTAACAAAATTAAAAATGTCCCTTCAAAAATATTTCAAAGGACACTTCCATGAGAAAAAGACCCTTCAAAAATATTGTTTCGAAAAAAATGTCCAAAATAATTCCTTAGAAAAAGTTGCAAAGAGCCAATTCCTTCAAAAAATTTAAAAGAGCCGATTCCTTTGATAAAGTTGAAAGAGACAATTCCTTTAGAAAAGTTAAAAGAGACAATTCCCAAGAAAATACCCTTTGGCAATCTTGAAAATGTACCCTTTGAACTTTCTACAAAAACACTTTCATGAGAAAAAGATCCTTTGAAAAGATTTTTTTAGACAAAATGTCTGAAACAATTCCTTTGGAAAAGTTACAAAGAGTCAATTCCTTCATAAAAATTGAAAGAGCCAATTTCTTCAAAAATTTTGAAAGAGCCGATTCCTGAGAAAAGACCCTTCAACAATTTTGAAAATGTACCCTTCAAACTTTCTACAAAGGACACTTCCATGAGAAAAAGATCCTTCAAAAAGATTGTTTCAGATAAAATGTCCAAAACAATTCCTTCAAAAAAGTTGAAAGAGATAATTCCTTCAGACTTTTTTGTTTTAGACAAAAAGTATAAAACAATTCCTTTGAGACTTGAACAAAAAACCTGAAGCAAAACCTTGCTGAAATAAATAACACCTAAGAAAAATGACCAAAATAACACTTGTAAAAATAATGAATAAAGGCTTCCAAAGGAAATAACACTTGACACTTTATTGTGGGGATAAAAAAATTAAGAATGTTGCACTTAGATAAAATGAAAGATGCAAAACTTGGGTGTGAAAATTGGCTAACATTCTTGGTGATTCCTAGGGGTGGCATGCCTGCTATGCCTAAGACCAGTTGCCTAAAACCTTCCATTGGGCATGGAGTCATGCATATATGCACCCAAATAATGACAAAACACACAATCAGGTTGATCATATGCACAAAGGTAAAGCCACACACCAAATAAAAGGAAGGAAACACACTTGTGTTATAAATTACTTAGGGAACACAACAACAAACCAAAACAAAACTAGACCAAACACACACACTTAAGCCACTATTAAAAAAACATGTCCTACAAGGACTAATATCAAAAATTTAGATCTATCCCATTCATAGGGATAAGGAATTCTTCTCCATTCATCTTGGTCAGCTAAAAGGAGTTATTTTGCTTGCACTTGCTAATGATGTAAGGGCCACTCTACAAAGTGTTAAACTTTGTATGTCTACCTAGTTTTGCTCTATCTTCATCCCATTTTAAGACCAAGTCACCTTCCTTAAACACTCTTAAACTTACTCTTTTATCAAATGACTTCTTTATGAGTACTTGGTGGTGCTCCATGGCCTTGTGTGTATTGTCTCTTGCTTATTGTAGCTGTATTAGTTCTGTCAATCTAACTTCTATTAGAGTATTTTCAAGTAATTCCAGCTATTGTGTAAATTCTAGAGCAAGGATTTCTTGAGATATGGACAACATAGCCTCTCTCCCATAAACAAGCACAAAGGGAGAATTACCAATTGATCTCTTAGGAGTAATCCTATCAACCCATAAGGTTGTTTTCAACTTGTTATGCTATACTCTTTGATTATTCTCCAATGTCCTCTTGATGATCTTTATGAGACTAAAATTAGTAGATTCAACAAATCCATTACCTTGAGGGTAATAGTTAGATGAGGTACTCAAGTAAACTACATTCCTATTTACCCAATAAAATTTTTTAGCACTTATGAAAACAAGTGCATTATCATAAATGATAACATGGGGAACTCCAAACCTTGTTATAATGTTCTCATAGAACTCCAAGATATCATTTTCACTTGACTAATTCAATGCAACAACCTCTACCCACTGTGTGAAGTAGTTAGTAGCAGTCAATATCTATTTGTGTCCAGCACTTGATGGAGGGTTGATCACACCAATAAAATCAATGCCCTATTACATGAAAGGTTGGTCTACTTGGATAGGATTCAATGGAAGGGTTGCAAGTTTTTGTTTGCCTACAAAGAAGGCACATTGAGGACATATCTTAGCCCAATGGTAACAGTCCTTAAAAAGACTAGGCCAATAGTAACCAACCCTCACTATCTTTGTAGTTATTGTTCTAAGACAGAAATGAACTCCATCTGCACCATTGTGAAAATTTTCCAATAGCATATCAAATTGATCACTATTAACACACCTCAATAGCACAAAATTCATGTCTTTCCTAAAGAGAAAACCATCTATAAGATATTAGGTAATGGTTTGTAATCTAAAATATCTCCTTTGAGACTTTTTCAAGCCATTTGGGCACCTAACATTTTGTAGGAAACTAATGATGTCTTTTGTCTAAATTTGAACTTGTATGTGATCAACTAGTTGGGGGTGAACTTGGTTGACCAAGACTTCCTCTTTTGTCTCTTAAAAATCTGAAGCTAAATTCTCACATAATCCTTTTCTTCTTACCAATTTTGTCACCTTAATATCCGCATCATACTCCATTACATTGGTAATCCACCCAGCTCTCTTTTCATTAAGGTCTTTCCTTAGGAGAAACTCCTTGGTGCTAGGATTAGAAACCATGACATGTATCTTATTGTTTGAAACCATATTTCTAAATTTCTTCAATCCTATTATAACAACTAGAGCTTGTTTCTCAAAAAATATATACCTAGCCTCATAATATTTCAATCCTTGGCTGAAGAATGCAATTGTTTTCTCTACCTCCTTATCATTCTTTTGTAGAAGCATAGCTAAGAATATATCAAGGTTAGAAATGGTATAGAGTATGAAATATTTGGAAAATTTAGGCTTCAAGAGAGTAGGATATTTTGTATTTTCTTGCTTGATTACCTAAAAATTACTCTTACCTTCTTTTGTCTAAGAAAAATATTGGTTTTTCTTGAGCATGGCTATGATAGGATTCACCACATTTGTAAAGCTTGGAATAAACCTTCTTACAAAGTTTATTTTACTAAAGAAGCTTTGAATTCCTTTCTTGTGTTGAGGTAAAGACAAGCCTATAATAGCCTCAATCCTTTCGGGGTCAATAGATAAGCCTTATTTTGAAACAATATGACATAATAACTTACCTTTATGGACAACAAAGATGCACTTTTTCGGATTAAGGGATATTTCATACTCCCTACATTTATAAAACGCCTACCTTAGATGTTCCATATGATCAGTAGCATCCTTCAAAAAAATATCTATATCATCAAGGTACACAAGTAGAAACTTATTGATAAAACCTTTAAAATCCATGTCCATTGCCCTTTGAAATGTAGCTTTAGTATTGGATAAACTAAAAGGCATCTTCCTATAGGAAAATTTACCCCATTTTTAGTGAAGGCTATCTTAAACTAATATTCTTCATTCACCAGTATTTGATTATAACTTGAATAACCATCAAGAAGTTAGAAGCATTGAGAACCTGAAATAACTTGTAAAATTTGTTCCATAGAAGGTAGTGGATAATGATCCTTGAGAGACACTATATTAAGGTATCAAAGTCCACACAAAGTCTGATCTCTCTATTTTTATTTTGGATAAGTAAAATATTAGCCACCCAAGTTAAGTGTTTGATAAGAAAGATAATCTTAGACTCAATCAACTTGGTCAACTCTTTCTTCAGGAGTTCTTCTATCTTGGGATTGATAGCCCTTTATTTTTGCCTAACTGGTTTAGCTCCAAGTTCTAATTAAATGGTGTGATGATCTAGACTTGGCTAAAACCCTTCAAAATATTTATATTCCCAAGAAAATATGTCATGTAACTCTTTTCATAATTCAATAAAGGCCTGCCTCTTAGATAGGGAACATATCTTACCAATTTTTAGAAGCTTGTCCTTGTAAATCATGACTCTCTAATAGTTATATTATTTTTTGGACATACTCACTCTTTATTTATTATTTTGATCATCTTCATTTAAAAAACTCTCCAAATTAATCATCCCTTTATATATCTTATTTGTTTTTAGTTGAATAACTTGCTCTTCATATTGATCATGTAGTCTCTTTTGGTTCCTTGAGGAGAATCCTACCTCATTTTGTAAGAAGTGTGTATGTTTTCATCATTTTAAAACACCTACCATGAAACCTCATTATCTAGAATAGAAGACCTCACAATGACCTTGATATTATATTGATCTTTCTCCTTTCCTACATTAGCAACTGCATTAAACTATGTTCTTGTGGCAGCTAATCTATCAACATGTTTATTTGAATCCCTTGGTATGGGTTGTATGTTGAAGGTATCAAAGTCTTAAATTAGGTCCCATCCCATATGTTCATAGGATTTAATCAAGGGATTATTGGTTTTAGCTTGATTTCTCATTTTGTGGATGACCAACTCACTATCCCCATAAACCTTCAAATTCTTTATCCCTCTCTTCTTTACCCATTGGAGGTCATCAACTAGGATTTAATATTCTACCATATTGCAAGTGAAATTAAAGTGAAATCTATATGAGTAATAGTATTTATTCTTGGATGGATAAACTAACATAACACCATCCCCTAAACCTAATTTTCTTCTTGAGCCATCAAAAAACATTTCCCAAATCCCTTCAAGTTCATGATCTTCATTAGTGAGTGAAGCGATTGAAACATCCTTTTCACACATACAATAAACTCCCAAATAAATATCTTCTATGAATGTATATGGTTCAATTACATGTATTTAAATGTTTTAATTATCAAGGAAAATATTATAAATACCTTCAAGGGGGGAGGATTCTTCACCATCCATGACACCTTCTTCTTTGCTAATTAAATAATTTTGACTAAAACTTGTATCCATATATGGCTCAATATGAAACCTTTCTAAGGGTTGTGTCCTTATAGTCACCTTGGTTCCATATATTTTTTTAAAATATATAAAAAAACAAATCATCATAAAGGTACCCTCCTATCTTAGCCGTGAAGTCCCTTGCCAAGCAGATAGCAAAATGAGCTAGAAGGTCTACTACCACAACATCTTGTATAATGGGGAAACCTGGGCAATCATGTAGAAATAATTTCAAACCTCTGACCAATCCCACTATCTTTTTTAGAATCCATAAAGCTACAAAACACCTTTACTATATGTTTCATACTTCAATCCCAATTTATCAGCCACCGCCTTAGGCATGATAGTGGTACTAACTCCACTATCTACAATACAATTGTGAACTAACTTGTCTCCCACAATGAGTGTGAGGTAGAAGCATGGAGGCTTTTTATATTTGGTGGAGGGTTTTAAGACATGATTTAGAGTATTGGTAAGGGCCACACTATTGTGTTTTGAAGTTTGGGGGGCTACATGAATGCTCACGAGTTATTCTTGTAAGAGTTCCTTTTGACCAGGCATCTGTAAGACTTTCCAAAAAGATATGATTGTATTGGTATTATTTAAAGAAAAAACAATGTTTATAGGGTAAGTACTCACCTTTCCATTCATTCTTGAAGTTATTGAGGGAGTTTAAACCTATTGCATTGTAGGCTTGACAACCCTACTTGCATTTTAACTTTGTTGAGGAACATGACTGGTAATAGGTATTGCACTAAGATTCACACTTTATGGCCTTAGATAGGCATCAATTGGAGTCACATGTACTCTCATAACATCTTCCAAATATCTCTTCTTTTCCCTTGTGTTTTCTATAATTTATGTGCTTTGATTCAACACATAATCATCCTTCACTTGAAAGTTCATCATACCTACACTCTGGCTGCTACCTTCTTCATGGATATCCCTTTGCATGAGATTCGCTTCTTTTGATGTCATGTAAGGAGTAAATTCTTCTTGTGCCACAAAATATTGTCTATCTTCTCCACCACCATGCATAAACTAACCTTGAGGTTGTCCCCATTGGTCCAAAAGATCCTCCCCTTAGACCAAGTTAACGTGCACTAAAACAATAGCCTTCATGGAAGGAGTGGAATTAGGATTATAGGCATTAGGCTACCTATTAAAATCTTGTTGACCTTGTCCTCTTCCTTGGTATTTTTATTGGGGTGGAGCTATATATCCTTATTGAGGATAGTATTGAGGGTTAGGTGAAGCACTTACCTAGAATTGGGCTTACTTGAGTTGGGCATGTAATGACTATATTTCTTCATCTTTGTCCATAGTATTATCCACCTTCTTGGGAAATTTTCTTGGCTTGACATTGGTGTTAGGAACTTGTGCTAAACTTGGAGCTTCAATCAAACTATGAGATAGCAAAGGCATGGAAACTCTTAGAGGTAGCTTTCTAGCTTATATCAATCTATTATTAGCTTAAATATCTATCTCATATGCATTTGGTAGAGTAGATCCTCCAATTGACTGCAACATTACTACCACATTATTACAATAGCCCTGAGATAAGTGGGAAACACAAAGCTAGGAAGATGTCTCATGATAGGTGGAAACCTATGTCATGTCCTTTGAAATATTTCATTAAAATCTCCCATAGATTCGTTAAGACCTTTTTTTATCACATTTAGATCATGGATTAGTGAAGTATGGTCACTCTTATTCTCAAATCTAGTTACCAACAATTTCCCAAAGCCATCCCAACTTGTAATGCAAACACCTTCCAAAGTCCTATACTAGTCAAGTGCCTTACCTCTTAGATACATAACAAGCAATTTAATGGCTATGTTGGCTTAGGTGACATTATGAAAGTTATAAAAAATTGAAATGTTACTTATATTCTCAGATGGGGTAATAGACCCCTCTCTATTAAAACTAGGGAGATTTTTGGTAGCATTGGGAGGAATAAGGTCATATGCAGGAAGGTCAATTAGATTTTGGGTGTTGAAGGCTAGGAAAGGTTGTTGCCTATCCATTTCTCTTCTTTCCTATTGATCTCCTATCTCTTCAACTTATTCTTCTTCTTCTTCAAAACCTCCTTATCTTGGATCTTTAATCATTAGGAATGGTTCAATGTGTTGTTCTTCAAGAAGGGTTTTAGCTAGAGGGTTTTGATTGAAATTTTTAGATGACCTAGTGAGGACTATGAAGTATAACATGGGAAACTTGATCTACAACAAGATATTCTCACCTTTTGGAGTCACTAAATCCTAGATTAAGAATATTTCTACAACCTTAGGCTTGTTAAGACCATAATTCACCTTGACATGTAAATAATTAGGACCAGCTATTCCATTGGGCATGCTAGAATTGTTGTCAACAAATCTTACACCCTAAAAGAGAGTGTTCAATCCTCTTCTATATTCGGGCAACATTGGAACATTTCTAGTTATGTGGGTATACTTATAGAGGAAATGAACCTCTTGATTTAAAGGGCTAGCTCCCTAAATAAATCTTTGCAAAACAACCTCTATCTAAACCATCTTGATTTAAAGGAAAAGAGTTAGAGATTTCTCAAAAGAAAACCTACTATAGGATTGGTGATGCATCAAGATTATCTTCCACATGAATATCATATTTTTATTGCACAATACATAAAAATTCATAAAACATTTTCAAGCTCTAAGGGGTTCTAACACAAGTATTTTAGTATAGATTCAAGATGTGTAAAATGATACAAGGCAAATGAACTAAAAGGAAAAAAAATTACATTTCAAAAATAGTTATATACTTACAGCAATTTAACACACTTAAACACACTCTATATGACTTGTTAGACTAAGAAATTTTGCTCAGCCATGAAGGATAAAGGATAAAAGGATGGAAAATCATCACTTACTGTCACTATACATCTCTTACACACCCAAATAATTGCTTAAAAACTTGAAAGAAATAGACTTGTACTAATGCTTAAAGGCAAGATATAACATCCAACCAGTAAGGCTTCACCATACACTATGTGGTCATTTTTACACTAACCTAAGGGCTACATTTATAGTAGAAAAGAAGTGAGAGGAGGAGGATTTTGGTGCCAAAAAGAGGAATCAATCTATTATGAGTCTCCATTTTTAGCTACAACCATATTTTCAAATGATGCTCATTCGAGCCATTTGATTGATCCATGTCACCTCAAGTGGTTACACAGCTAGTTTGCTCTATTAAAGATGCTTTCCTAATGGTTGTAATAGAAAAAACAAGATATTTTCAAGCTAAGTAATTTCATAAATTTGGTTATCCAAATGAGTCCACTTATTATCAATTTGTCTTGATTCTAACAGCTTCTCACCGGCTTATTGCGGTGTGCAACGGTGTAGAGAAGAGTTACTTTCATTCTATTGGCCTTGGAGAGCCATCATTTGGAGTCTACATGTATGCCTTCATGGTATTTTTAGAATTATATCTCCATGTGTGTGTGCCCAAAAACATCCCTTGGAAACTCATTCTATTTTGACCAAGTTAAATGTTCAAACCTTACAAAGCTCCTCAACCTTTTGTTCCTTTGATTAGCCATCAAAAAATGACTCATATCTTGATTTGATTGATGGTGAGATGAACCCTCTAATCTAATTTTGTGGATGAATAATGTGAGCCCTTAGATCCTTGATCATTTGAGTGAGGACCATTGATTTACTTGAGACCCACTATTTAAATGCTAACAGCTAGCTCATCACCTTGAATTTAATGTCCATATAATCATCATTCTACTGGGAGCATTCCTTTGAGGCAATTTCTTAGATAATTTTCTTGCAAACCCTTTTATTCTTTCCCTTTGGAAAGCTTGAACATGTCCTTCAACAATCTTGAAATGTCCCTTCAAAAATCTTGAATTGCACATTTTCTTGAGAAAAGACCCTTTAGACTTTTTAAAAGTGGTCCTTCAAACTTTTTGAACTAGACACTTTCCTAAGAAAAGACCCTTTAGACTTTTTGCAAGTGTCCCTTCATGATTTTTGAACTAGACACTTTGTAAGAGATAGAACCTTCAAAAAAATTGAAAACATCCCTTCAAAAATATTGCAAAGGACACTTCCATGAGAAAAATACCCTTTAAAAAGATTGTTTTAGACAAAATGTCTGATACAATTCTTTCAAAAAAGTTATAAAGAGCCAATTCCTTCAAAAAAGTTAAAAGAGATAATTCCTTCAAAATTTTTGAAAGATCCAATTCTCAATAAAAGACCCTTCAACAATCTTGAAAATGTACCCTTCAGACTTTTTGCAAAGGACACTTTCATGAGAAAAGGATCCTTTGGAAAGATTATTTCAAAAAAAATGTCTGAAACAATTCCTTTGAAAGAGTTACAAAGAGCCAATTCCTTCAAAAAAGTTGAAAGAGCCAATTCCCAAGAAAAGACTGTTTGGAAATCTTGAAAATGTACCCTTCAGACTTTCTATAAAAGACACTTTCATGAGAAAAATATCCTTCAAAAAGATTGTTTCAGACAAAATGTCCAAAACAATTCCTTTAGAAAAGTTGAAAGAGCCAATTCCTTCAAACTTTTTTATTTTGAACAAAAAGTCCAAAACAATTCCTTTCAGACTTGAAAAAAAAAACCCAAAGTAAAACCTTACTGCAATAAATAACACTTGAGTAAAAAGACCAAAATAACACTTGCAAAAAAACCAAACAAAGGCTTCTAAAGGAAATAACACTTGATATTTTATTGTGGGGATAAATAAATTAAGAATGTTACACTTAGCCAAATTGAAACATATAAAACTTGGGTGTGAAAATTGGCTAATAGGTACATCTTGAATGAAGCTAAACTGGTGATGTACATGATTAGGCCTATATATCCTAATAACCAAATCTTGTTGCCTCATCAAATAACACTTTGTGAGCATATACTAGGTCACAACCTCATCATCCCAACTAAACTGTAGACCTTTGTATGGCATCCAAGTAATGTGCTCTAGATGTAGGCTATCAAAATCATCCTTATAAAATCACATCTACTCATCATGACCTCATTATACTCCCAAAATAATATACCAACCAAAAACCATCAATTGGTGCATCTACCTTGTTACAAGAGTCCCTAAAAGTCATTGGATAGTAATATGCTCCCAACTCCAAATCTTAAGAAGCATGGATGATCATAAGTTGATATTTCTTCTATAGGCACCCAGGTGTAGCTATCTATACAAGTGTGTAAGTATAATAGGTTCCTAGCCAAACAATCAAAAATCTTGAAGCATATCAACAACTACATCCCCCAGACCTAGATGAAACCATCGGCCACTCTTGTTTTATAGGAAAATTCTAGTGATAAGAGACATAAAAATTAGAGTCAGTCTATCAATGGTACCCTCCACCAAGCACTAATCAATATCAATGTGCCTATGATACATACCTACCTACAAACCCCCAACCAAGAATTTTACTATCTAAGCCAATATATGTGACCACCAATAGATCTATTCTCCTTGCATTGATAGATGGAAACTACTATACACATCCTCTAAAGTCATCATCATCTCACTTGTGACCAAATGAAAATTGTTGGTCTCTGAGTGCCAACACTGTACTAGAGTCTTAATCAAAGCCTAATCAATCTATATCACTGGCATAGTAGCCACATCATGAAAAGCAACTAATTCTAGCACCCCAAGCTTCACCTCTATCAATAAATGCATCTCATGAAGAACTAGGGCCATCGAGATAGTGATGCCATCACTCTTAAGTCCTACACCAATCACCATCCACCTTTAACTACATATATCATTAAATACCTATCATAACTCACCCATCCTATATATCACAAATCACCTAAAACCCTAACCAATTCTTAATCCCTAATTACCCCTACTGGATAAATATAACCCATCTAAATCACCCCCTCCTCGATACCATAACTAATCTTATCCCCTAGCCTAATCCATATTATAATAACATTATCTAACTAATCCCACACTCTCTCATATCTAACCATCCTATATTTATAGTCAACTACACACTAATATCCATTTCCTAATTGTTTCTCACTCTACCCTAAATCACCTAGGTCTATCTTTCCAACTTACATCACTCTTACCCATCCCCTTAACCCATTTCACCAATTCAAATATCCCATTCTAACTAGATAATTAATACAACTCTCCTAATTATCCACTTAACCCTCCCAATCATCTAATCCATCCTCTAACCTCCCCATACTTACCTATTTGTCTAATCATCAATAAAATCAATACTTGCAAGCATGCCCTTAGTAGTAGCCTTGCCAAAATTACAAATCATGATTTGTGATTTTATTTAACCTTATAGTTAGGCAAAACCATAATTCCATATTTAATAGCTTTGCAACATCACTAATCACTACCTAGTGGTATTGTAAAACTGTGACTCTATAGATGTGGTATTTCAAAATCATGGCTATAGACTCGTGGTTTTGCAAAATCACAAAATATCTAATAATGTCACAAGTTACAATGGAAATGTCATGACTAAAGGTAAAACTTAAAATCATGGTATTACCTAAACAACTTGGTCAGTGTCTCTTTCTAAGAAACTTCATCTAAAAATGCAAAAATATAACTAAAAAAATCACAAAATCATTACCAATGGGTTCATTACTCATCGCAAGTCTAGCATCAATAAGTCTCTAGTGTTCTCAAACTCTCTCTCCATGATGGTAATCTTGAGGTATTCATTCCATGGTTTCACCTTAGATATCAAATCACTAGAATACAAAATGCACAAATGACTTGATCTTGACCGTTTTATCTTATATGACCCCCCATATACCCCTAATAGCTCTTTATTAACACTAGTCAATGTCTAATGCCATCAAGATCTCCCCTTATCTTGATCTAGTCACCTTTAATCATTTATAATGTTATCTAGGGCATGGATTTTTCATATCCCCACCATCCATTCTTAATCACTGATCAAAACTACATCAACCTAAGGTTTTTTAGCACTATGTAGGTAGCACCCAGTCCCACTTTTGTGTCAAGGGATAGCTTAGCCACCATTCACCTTTCATCACTATCCCATCCCTATAATTTCCACTCAATAATCACACATCAATTTTAAGCTACATATCTTACATGAAGTATCTCCCCACCATCAATCAAACACTATTGTCTCTATTATCACTTTTCAAGCCTTCCCTAACATGTGTCCTTACTATGAGATTTATCACCAACTTGAACCTATCATATTTAAATCAATTTCATCCTATCAATACAATAATTTTCCTAGACATTGGTTACTTTTATATAACCCATCAAACTTGAGCTCCTTTATCCTCTTGATGAGTGGGGCATCTTCAACCATATATATGTCTTAGGGCATCTCAACCCTATTTTATTATCATCTTATCTCACCTCTGGATCTTTGTTTGAGTGACCATCTGTGTCATTTCTCTCTACTTGCTCCCTCAAGGGGGAATCATACCCTACTAAATAATTATTAACACCATCTAACATCATGGTTCTTCTTTGAAATACCATTACTCCTTCCCATCATATTCAATCATGATGCCCTTTCAAAGAGGTGCAAAATGTATGCACTAAAATAACCTTGCCCTACTAAGCATACTAATTTCCACTAATAATTAACCTATAATCATGTTTCATAACTAATTTAACTAAAATATTATTGTTCCCTTTTCCATTACCATTATCCTACAAACCTCACCCTATCCCAAAAGCTAATTGTTGACCAAATTTGACTTTTAGGTCAAATTAGGGCACCCCTAGGTAAAAACTTGACCTTTAGGTATTTTAGGGGTCTAATAAATATGTCACAAGGTGTTTTATAGGTTAATTAATGTCATTTAATGTTATTCTAGTCTTGATCCTTAGTTATTTTAGTCTTTTTCATCATTTTGGGTCATTTTGAGGTCAAAAAAGGTGCACTTAATGACTTGTATAGATTTATTGGGAAGTGTGAAAAGTCCAAAATATGATGTCACATTCCATGTGTCCCAAGAGGTCTTAATGAACTGACATTACTGAGAAGTGGTAGGTTCATTAAAAAAAAGGTAGTTTTATTGAGAAAGGAGAAGAAAATGGCACTTGTATGACCCATGGGGAAGTGTGCCACATGGGAAAATCTCATGGAACATCCCTTCATCTTCCCCATACTCATCCCAACATTTTATTTTCTTTGAAAGTGACATTTTTGGCTCAAAACCATCTGCTACATCTTTGCTTTCTTAGACATTCAAAAGTAACCTTCAAGTTTTTTCTCAGTACAAATAGCTAAAGAGGTTTCAATTCAAATTCTTTTGGGAGATTGTATCAAAATCAAAGGCTTCATTTCCAGATAAATATTTTGAATAATGGTGGCATGTGCTTCATGAAGTTGACTATACTTTTTTGCCCATTATTTCATACACCCTATGGGTTTTACCTTGGTTTGAGAAGCTCCATATAATTCACTTACTAATATTTGTTAAAAATGATTTTTAACTCCCCTTTAAATGATTCCCAGTCTTTTTTTCATGTTCCAATTTAATTTGATTAGCCAATCACTTCAGGTTTGCAAATTGGTCTCATGTGGGATGACAAACAGGTTTCCATCATTTTTTAGTTTTTCATGATTTGTTAATGGCTCAAAGGTATTTTGATGGTTTATTTTTCATTATTTAAATGTTATTTTTATCACTTCCCTCCATGTTTGATCCCACTACATCATATTTGGAATAAACTTGTAGTCCACTATTATACTCAACCAACTCCTTGCTCACTCCTATTTGTAGTTATGGTGAAGTACGTGTATGGGGCCTATAAAACATGTTCACAAGGGTGTATTTAAGGTTTTGAAATCTTGGTGTATCCTTTAACATCATGAAGTGGTGATTCAATCCTTCATTTTATGTAATAAAGAGGACTGTTGTAGTCATATGTAACATTTTCAAGTAGGCAGCCATGAATATGCTCACCTACAAGTGTTTGAAAAGAAAAGTCATGTTGGAAACAATTTTTATAAATGATAAATTTACTTAAAAATTAAAATAAGCCATTTTTAATCCTTTATTTATGACTAGAACTTAAGTGGAGGCCAATTACAATTCTACTGTCCATATTTACACTTTATTACTTGTATACACTGAAATACAACCTACAGGTGCCCCTTGACATAAGTTGAGGTGGAATATGGGGATTTAATCATGATGAAAATTTTCTTAGAGTAATATAGTGTTAATAATACCATATACAACTCATTTTAGGTGTTAAGTTTGAAAAAGTAGGTTAAAAACTACCTCTAAGGACTTAAGGACTGTTTCAAACCCATTTTCCCTAAAATGGTAAAATAGAGTTCCATGGTGTTTTGATGACATTTTTCAAAAAGTTTATAATCATCTTTCATTCATCCTAATGTGTTTGATTTAATTTTCCCACTTAGGATGAGATATTATAAAATTAAATATATTAGTTAAGTAATGGAATGAAGTTGTTAGAAGGCCTAAAGGTGTCTCTTGAACCACTAAATTTAGGTAGTATACCTACAAGATTTAGAGGTGTAAGGAGATTTTTGTAATCCAATTGTAAACATGACCCTTTAATTATATTAAAATGGTTTAAAATAATTAAATTAACATACCTGACCCAAAATACCATTATATATAAGTGGTGATAAGTGTTTTTCCTCCCATACACACTAACAATCTGTACATGTTGCCTAGACACCCACCTACATGCAAATAGTGAACTAAAGTAGGTGTTTTAGTGTTATTTGAGACCATATAAGGTGAATTATAGTATGATTATATACTATATGATCCTAATTCTCATGTAATTCCCTTAAACACGATGATTTAGCTAAATTTAAGTTAATATATGCACCTAATAGGAATTGAAGAAGGTAGGGGTTCTCAGTCAAAAAGGGAGGACTCAATTTAGGAGCACAAAATGAATATGAGGGGTTAAAAGGAGTTTGGAGTGATAAAAAAATACTATTAATACCTTAATAATGGACATTATGACCTATATAATCTTTTAGGTATGTGAAATAAGCCTACACAGGGTTTTCTAAACCAATTTGCACCTACAATGAACTAGGTTTGACTATGTTAACAATGAGCAAGGTTTTGAGACCTAAAGTGATGATCTAAGATATGAAAGGTGAAAATGGGTCCAAAAAAATATAATTTATCGTATAATAATTTATTAAAGGCTTATTTAATGATACAAACCTAAATTCAAATGATAGGAACACCTATAGGTGCCATTCCAAGTAGGAAACAGTCAAACAAATAACTCAATCCAAGATATGCAAGGTATATGAAGGGTATATAAAAGGTCAAGGTGTTGAATGGAGATTAAATACACTATATAATTACCATGAAAATATACACGTGATTTTTATATCTTATATATAATAGTAAAAGGATATCTAAACATAGAATACATAGTCAAAGGTAAATTTCTTGCACACAATCCTTGCTTGGCAGGCCTATCTTGGTTTTTTTAGAGTTTGGGAGGTCAAATCACATGGTGAGAAGATAAATTTTTATTTTAAATTTCCTAAAAAAATTATATTCCATAAAATATTCATTTTTTCTAGGATAATAGGGTAAGTACCCTCTATTTTATCTCAAATAGAGGGTACTTCCCCTTGTGCATGGGCTTGTAGTTTTGAAGAAACTAGGTGATAATATGAGCTAGTAGTTTATTTAACCATTGATTAAGGTTTTTGAGGTTTAAAAATAATCATATTAACATATAAAACACCTCACATAAGATGGGAACCCAATAGGGTGATATAAAATGCAAAAGTTGTAGACAGGCCTAAAGGCAAGATTTTAGCCTAAGGACCAAATAAGAGAACAACGACACTTCTATCCCTAATATTTATTTCCACCTTATTGCATAATTTTTTTTGGGATTTAATTATATGTTTTTTAGATATTTTTATTTAGATTAAATCATGAGAAGGCCATTTTAGGTCTTGAACCAACTCATGCATATTAATTAAGGTTTAGGCTTAATGCCAAAAAAGGAGGTCATTCATAATTTTGGCCTTAGAAGCTAATTTAAACATATTAAATTATGTTTAAAATTTCACCTCAGATGTTTAAAATCCTTAAATTTTTAGATAAAACATTAAGAGATCTAATTTTGGCTTGAGAGCAACATCGAGCCTGTGGAAATTGGAAAAGGGAGCTTGATAGGGTAAGTTTAGATGCTCATATTTTTATGGAGGATTTGTATGGAGGACAAATAAGTTATGGAAAGCTATAAGAGGTATTTTAAAACCACTTTGTGGATGTTTTCTACAAATTCAACATGAAATCTTTATGAATGAACCTTAAGAGTGAAAACAGGCTTAAAACCCTTACAAACACTCAGTCAGGACTAGTTTGGAGAAATGGAGTTATAAAGCTAATTTGATGGAATATTTTGACCATTAAACCTATTATAACTTGTAAATGAATACCTCAAGCTACTCCCCATGATTTTTGGCTATATAGACTTGTATAGATAGGGTACAAAACAATATTTTCTTGACATTTGTGTATATTATGTAGGCTACAAGAGGAGTCTAAAGATGAGATCAAGTTTGGATTGGAGATTATGAATTTTAATAAATAAATATTTCCATTTAATTCTTTTAAAAAACTTATAATTGTGTTAAAGATATCTCTCATTTTAGACATTCAAAACTAGCATAGTGGACAAGCTAGTGAGAAGGATGGAAAACTCCAAGTGAAATGATTTTAAAGCATGTTTGATGCCTCTAAGGCCATGAAGGGTATTTAAGGGTGTCATCCATTCCCTCCCATGTAATTTCATGGATAATTTATGCCTTTTTGAAGGCCAAGTGTGTAGGGTGCATGAAGGAGGATTTTGAACTGCAGATGATGATGGCTCATTCCTAGAAGTGTCTAGAGGACTAGACCTACAACCAATGCATGGAGAGGCATGTCTAAAATAATTCACATTAATTATATTAATTTTAAATATTCTTAGTTATTTTTTGGATATTCAAATGGGTCCAAATCATTAATACATTTTTATGAGCCAAAATGAGGAGTTTCATGCCACTTTTCATGAAGTTTAGGACTTAGATAGACATGTGTGCTTCCTAACCTTGCATTTTTAATCCATATCCTTCTCTCATGTAAAATTAACTAATTATTTGATCTTGAAAACTGTCCTTGTGACCCTTGGACTTCTCCCTTCTCCTCTCTCTCTCTCAAGCTCTTTAAGAAATAGCCATTTTGGCCATTGTAACTTATGTTCCTCCTAAGTATGGAAAAGCCTGGCTCATTTGCATACCATTTAATCAATAATAATATTAATTTTTACCTCTCCATGACTATTCATAAGTTTTTTTAACTTTTATTATGAATCTTTATTAGTGAAGACTATGGATTCCTTAGCATGTTATCTCATTCTTTCACCCTATTTACAATTGGAAAGCTTCTTCTTGTAGGGAATGTGAAGCTTTTTAGGAAATGTCAAGGATTGAGTGAGTTAGTCTCTTCATTATTACCACTCAATAACTTTTGTCTAGTCCACCTAGATTTTCACATTCATACATAACATCACAATGTAACATTGATGTGAGAAGATGAAGATTGCAAAAGTGTATGTTTAATTTGTCTCTTCATTTCATATGTAACATGCTGCTAGTTGGAAGTCATCATCTATTTTGGTCTATCACCTCCCTTAGGTTAGTTTTATTTCAGTTATTTCTCTCCATTTTCACCCCATAAAGTTAATTATATTTGTGATCCAAAGTGGTACATCAAGGGAGCTAGCCCTATCTAGAGATTCACCTCATCCTTAGGCTATCAATAAGCTTAGAGGTGTTTTCATTATGCCACATGGATGAGGAGAGATTTTCCATATCCTCAAATGGTGAAAATATAATTAAAAAATATTTTTTGGCATGCCTGGTGGGACTCTTGGTCCAAAAAGTTAAGAGATTTTTGGTGTTGTCTCTCAACAAACGGCCTTTAGAGGCATCTATCCAATCATCAATGATGACTCCAAAGATACATTAGCTAGTTAAGTAGCCTAGGTTATATTTTGAAGATTGTTGGTAAAATTTTCCTTTATATTATTACTTAAAATGAGGTTTCATGGCTAATTTGGGTGTTGATTTCTTTTTTATACAAGTTAGTGAGACATTTCAAGCTTGTGTCATTCCCTATCAACAAGAATAATTTCTTAATCAGCCTTGGTGTGATCCTTACCAATCTTTTTATGATCCATATCAACTCCCACATAGCCATTATCATCCTTCTCATGATTATTACTAGTCCTATAGTCATCATCCTCAATGTCTTTCTCCCATTAGTAAACCTAAACACTTCTCAACTCAATCCATTTCCACCTTCAATAAGATACTCTTGGGATATTAGAAGTACATGTTGGAGCTTGATACTCTAAGGGGATGTGGTCAAGAATTTCCTAATCATATTATTTATAAGGTGAGAGATGCATTAGAGTTGGCCAAAAGATAGTGGGTACCTATTGAAATATCCAATTGGCAAAGGCTCACAAGTGAGATGTTTGATGTGAGTGACCTAGTTTCTTGTTTAGAAGATAGACTAGGAGTTCATGAAAGGTAACCTCACCAAACTTATTAGCCTTCATATCCACTTCTCCAAGTTTCCTATCAGCCATATTTGATCCCTACTCATGATTCCAATCAAGGATATCAAATTTATCCTTTTCCTAATTAGTTGGAAGAGAGAGTTGAAGGGAGAAACCTTGTTTTTTAAGATAATCTTGATAGGAAAATTGGGTTGGCTAACATGCATATGCAGTAGTCCATGTTAGCATCAAAGGTAGTAAAATTCAAGCCCTTATTTCCCTCTCACATTACATCCCTACCACCTAAAAAAGAGACTTCTAATCATAAAATTATAAGATGGAATAAGATATTGGAGTCATGGGGAAAGAAAGAAGATAGAATCATTGTTAAGGAGGATGAAGTTGAGAATGAAGTTGATCCTTTGCAAGTCTCTCCCACCCTTCCTTAAGAGGCTTATTATGTTCCATTTTATCCCTCGTGTATTCTTAATACTCATTATTATTCTTATGAGCTTAAATAAATAATTTTCTAAGAGAACCTCACCAATTAAATTGAAGAGTTAGAGGCAAAGATGAAACTATTAAGTCAATGTGTGATGATAGGTTTAGACCCAAAAGAAGAGCCTATGCCTAAACACACCCCATATACCATTCCTCAAGAGATTCCTCAAGATATATTAGATTTGAATAATTTTTTTGTCAAGTGGAAGGAATAAAATCAATTTTTTTAGCCTAAGGTCTGCCTCCCCTTCCTCAAGAGCTTCTAAAAGAATCCCCTACACTTCACTCTCAATCTAATTTTGAGTTCTATGTGCCACCTCCACCAACTAGTTCATCTTCTCCTCACCCCATCACCCTTTAAATTTATGTACCTATGGTATGGGAACATAAATAAGAGCCTTTGGTTGAGAAAATTTTAGAAATATTTCTTGAAAAAAGTGTAACTCCTTGGCAGCCTCATTGGACTAAGTCACATGACTTCAAAATGCATAGTCTGATAATCATAAAGAAGGAGATGGAAGACATTGTATCCCTTGAGAACCAAATTCATGTTGTGTAATTTTATATGAAACCTGATATCCATAAATATTTCTTAAATTATGAAGAATAGATGGTCTTTTGTGTTGAAATTTTTGATTGGGTTGATGAGGAAGAATGTCTTCCTTTGCCAAAGAGGAAGAAATGGTCATTGATTCTTCCATCACTATGAAAGATACCATGGATATGAAAGGATAAGTTATTAATAATTACTGGGATGATATGTTTACATTCATTGGATCAGGTTATAATCCTCTTCATGGAGGATATGATCTGGTCAAATATGGATAAGGAAGCTTTGGCACTTAAGTAAATATGCAAAGGAAAAGCAACCTTTCAAATCTATCCTTTCAATAAGCATATGCATTTCATGATGACATGTTTGAATTAATAAATATGGTATATCATCATCTCAATTAATTTTTATAAACACATAATCTCTTGAAGTATGGAACAAGATCCTATTGGCCTCAATATTATAAGGAACAAGAAGTCAATCCTCTTGAAGCCATGCCTACTAAGGAGATAAAAATTGAACGTGAAATGAAGAGTAGGTATTAGTATGAAGTATGTGAACATGTTCAAGAGGAATATATATATATATATATATATATATATATATATATATATATATATATATATATATATATATATATATATTAAATACCTATTTGAATATGATCTAATTGAGATCAGATCAAATGAAGTGCCAAGGAATAGGTCTAATCTATAAAGCACCCAATCCAAGGAGAAACATGTTTGGCACTATGTTTCATCTTACCATGAAGATGATTCAAGAAGTTTTCCTTTTTATCCTATAAATGAGGTATGATTGATTTATATTTGTGTATAATATGTTATTTTCTAATTCCCCTAAGTTTCTTGAGAACATGTGTGTGTTTGTGTGTGTCTTGTTAGCTTGTTTGCTTTGTTTTGTGTGTGTCTTTTGCTTTATGTGGTTGAGGTAGTCAATTAGTTATCTTGTCTTGATCAAGCTTATGGTAAATGGTCAAAGGTCCTATTTTTGTGTCTCAAACTTTAGATGACTCCCTAATCTAAATGGACATATAAGTCTACTCGTCTAGTTAGCATAGTAGGCATGCTACCCCTATGAGTCACCAATTTGTTGACCAAATTTGACTTTTTGATCAAATTGGGGCACCCTTAGGTAAAAACTTGACATATATGTGTTTTAAAAGTATAATACATATGTAAAAATGTGTTTTATAGGTTAATTAATGTCATTTAATGTTATGTTATCCTTGGTCCTTAGTTATTTTAGTTTTTTTAGTCATTTTAGGTCATTTTGAGGTAAAAAAAAGTTCATTTAATGACTTGTGTAAATTTATTGGGAAGTGTGAATATTATAAAATATTATTTCACATACCATATATCCCAAGAGATCTTAATCAACTTAAATAACTAAAAAGTGGTAGGTTCATCAGAAGAAAAGGTAGTTTTCTTGAGAAAGGAGAATAAAATGGCATTTGTATGGCCAATGGGGAAGTGTGCCACATTGGAAAAGCTCATGGAACATCCATTAATCTCCCTCAAAATAATATAATTTTTTTATTTTCTCTATAAGTGCCATTTTTGGCCCAAAATATTTCTACTCCATCTTTGCTTTCCTAGACATACAGAAGTGACCTTCAGGTTTTTGCTTAGTACGAATAGCTGAATAGGTTTAAAGTAAAATTATTATGTGAGGTTGTAGTAAACTTAGATGTATTAATTTACATATAAATATTTTGACTAATTTCAGCTTGTCCTTCATGAACCATCCTCATGAAGTTGACTATACTCTTTTGCTTACTATTGAATGCACCATACGGGTTTTGCCTTGGTTTGAGCAGATACATACAATCCACTTAATGAGATTGGTTATAGTGATGTTTAAATCACAATAAAAATATTCCCATGATTTTTTTCATGTTAAAATTTGATCTTATGAGCTAATCACTTTAGGTTTTCAAATTGATCTCATGCCGGATGACAGACAGGTTTCCACCATTTTCTAGTTTTTCATGCTTTGTTAATGGCTCTAAGGGAATGTGATGGTTTATTTTTCATTATTAAACTGTTTTATTTATCAATTTCCTCCATTTTTTATCCCACTACATGATTTTTGGAACAAAATTATATTTCACACTGTTATACTCAGTCAACTCCTTGCTCACTCCTATTTGTAGTAATGGTGAAATACGTACATGGGGCCTATAAAACATGTTCACAAGGGTTTATTTAAGGTTTTTAAGTATTTTTGTATACTTTAACATAATTAAGTATTGATTAAAGTGTTGATGTAAAAAAGAGGATTATTGTAGTCATATGCAATATTTTTAGTTAGGCAGCCATGAACATGCTCACCTACAAGTGTTTGAAAATAAAAATCATATTCAAAAAAATTGTTGGAAATGAGAAAGTTCCATGAAAATTCAAATAATCCATTTTTAATTCTTTATATATGACTATAACTTAAGTGAAGGTCAATTACAATGCTATTTTCCATATTTACACTTTATTTCCTGTATACACTGAAATGCAACCTACATGTGGCCCTTGACAATAAGCTAAAGTGGAGTATGGGGGATTAAATCATGATTAAGCTTTTCCTAGAGTCCTATGGTATTAATAAGACCATATAATATTCATTTTAGGTGTTAATTTTTCAAATACATGTTGGAAACTACCTCTAAGGACTTAAGGATTGTCTTAGGTCCATTTTCCCTAAAATGGTAAAACAAAGTTCCATGGTGTTTTGATGACATTTTTAAAAAGGGTTATAATGGATTTTCATTCATCCTAATATTTTTTATTTAAGTTTCCCACATAGGAGGATATATTTTAAAATTACAAAGAACAGTTAAGAAATGGAAGGCAGTTGTTAGAAGGCCTAAAGGTGCTTTTGAACCACTGAATTCAAGTAGTATACCTACAGGATTTGGAGGTGTAAGGAGATTTTTGTCACCTAATTGAAAACATGACATTTTAAACATATTTAAATGGTTTAAAATAATTAAATTAACATACATTACCCAAAATACCATCAGATAGAAGTGATGAGTGGTGTTTTTCCTCCCATACACATCAGCAGTCTGTATAGGTTGCCTAGACACCCACCTACAGGCAGACAGTGAACTAAAGTAGATGTTTTAGTGTTATTTGATACCATATAAGGTGAATTATAATATTATTATATACTATATTATCTTAATTCTTATTTAATTCCTTAAAACACTATGACTAATCTCAATTGAAGTTAATATGCACCTATAGGAATTGAAGAAGGTAGGGGTTCTTAGTCAAAAAGGGAGGACTCAGTTTAGGAACATAAAATGCATATGAGGGGTTAAAAGGATATTTGAGTGATAAAAAAATATTTTTAACATATTACTTAGGGACATGATGACATATATAATCTTTTGGTTATGTTAAATAAGCCTACACAGGGTTTTCCAAACCAATTTGCACCTACAGCCAACTAAGTTTGACTGTGTTAACAGTGAGCAGGGTTTTGAGTACTAAAGTGATGATCTAGGATATAAAAGGTGAAAATTGGTCTAAAAAATTATTATATATAATTTAATAATTTATTAAAGTAGTATTCAATGATACAAAGTTAAATTTAAATGATAGGAACACCTACAAGTGTCATTCTAAGTAGGAGAAAGTCAAATATGGAACTCAGTCCAAGATATGCAAGGTATATGAAGAGTATATAAAAGGTCAAGGTGTTTAATTGATATTTAAGAAAATATAAAATGACCATGAAAATATTCATGGGATTTTTAAATTGGATATATAAAATTAAAATGATCTCCAAACATAAAATACACGATCAAAGGTAAATTTCCTGCACATAATCCTTGTTTGGCAGGCCTATCTTGGTTTTTTGAGAGTTTAGGAGGTCAAATCACATGTTAATAAGCTGATTTTATATGTTAAATTTCATAAAAACTCATATAATTCCCTAAAACATTCATTTTATCTATGATAATAGGGGAAGTACCCTCTATTTTATCACAGATAGAGGGTACTTCCCCTTGTGCATAGGCTTGTAGTTTTGAAGAAAGTAGGTGATAAGATGAGCCAAGAGTTTAGTGAAACATTTAGGAATGTTTTGAGTTTTAAAAATACTCATATTAACATAAAAAACACCTTACATAAGTGGGGGACCCAACAGGGTCATATAGAATACAAAAGTTATAGACAGGCCTAAAGGCAAGATTTTTGCCTAAGGACCAAATAAGAGAACAATGACACTTCTATCCATAGGAGTGATTTTAAAATTATTGGATAATGTTTTTAAGATATAATTAAATTTATTTTGTCTACTTTTATGAAATTTAAATATGAGAAGGCCGTTTTGTGTCTTGAACCAACTCAAGCCTATTAAGCAAGGTTTAGGCCTAGTGCCAAAAGAGGAGGTCATTCAAACTTTTGGCCTTATAAATGAATTTAAACTTGTTGTATTATGTTTAAAAGGTCACATTATATGTTAAAAATCATTAAAATTTTATATAAAACATTAGGAGATCCAATTTTAGCTTGAGAGCAACATCAGGCCTATGGAAATTGTAAAAGGGAGATTGATAGGGCAAGTTTAGATGCTCATATATTTCTAGAGGATTTTCATGGAGGATATAGGAGTTTAGGAAAGTTATAAGAGGTATTTTAACATCCACTTTGTGTAATTTTTCTTCAACTTCAATGTGAAATATTTATGAACAAACCTTAAGAGTGAAAACAAGCCTAAAACCCTTACAAACTCTCAATTAGGATCAGTTAGGAGAAATGGAGTTATAAAGATACTTTTATGGACCATTTTTACCATTAAACCTACTATAAATTGAAAAATACTCCCTCAATACACTCCCCATGCTTTTTGGTTGTATGAACTTGTACAGACAAGGTACAAAATAGGTTTTTCTTGATAGTTTTATGCATTGTGTAGGATACAAGAGGAGTTTAAAGATCAGATCAAGTTTTTAGGTAATATTATGACTTGAAATAACTACATATTTATATTTAATACATTTTAAAAACTTATAATTTTTTAAATAATAGCTCTCATTTCAGCTAGTCAAAACTAGCATAGTGGACAAGCTAGTGAGAATGTCATGTCCCCTTTTTTAGTGGACATCATCAGAGTTGATGATTAGCCTATTATGTGACCTTCATAGGCTGATAGGATGAATAGAGGGTCATGATGGAGCTTGGCTTGGCTTCGATTTGCAGAATTTGTCTAGTTGGTATTCATTTGGGATTTTTTGGGCACGTTTGTCTAAGCTCCTATTATATAGGGAATTTTAGCATTCAGCGAAGCATCCCTGTTATTGCATGATCATGTGCGGAATCACTCCCTAGTTCACCAGCTTTGAACGGTTTGAGGATCAGACATGTATTGAGGGAGATATTAATAATTGATTGATTTAATCAAATAATAATTATTTAGCCTATTTGTAATTAAGAAACCCTAATTCTAATTTAATAAACCCTAATTAGGACAAGCACATCTTTTTGAGGATATAAGGGTTTCTCATAGGAGGGAGAGTCATTATTGAATATGATTATGAAATTATGATTATGAGATTATTGATATTGATTATTGCTAAAGAATTCTTCTGTGAAGACTGAGCCAAGGGTTCCAGGATTCCATTTGCATTGGAGAACATCCACTCTTTAGTGTGTGTGATTCAGAAGTTGTGAGATACCAGCCGATCTATTGCTAGTTTGAGGGATAACTTCATATAGAAGTTATCACAATATTTCAAGTATTCTGAGAGATAACTTCACATAGAAGTTATCATAGGTATTTTAGGTACTTATTTTATTAGGTTTTGATTCAATAAATTATACAGATAGAGATCTTCTATATTAGAGCCATATATCTTGAGATCAGGGGTCCAAGAAATAGGGTGTGCTATATTGGCAGCCGTACGAAGTCCGTACAGATCCGTAAAAATCCATGAAAACACCGACATCGGTAGGTAGAGATCGACATTGGTCGACCCTCTCACTGACATCGGCAAGATAATGACACTAGGAAACTGACAGCGGTAGTATAACTGACGTCGGCGACTGTGTTTTTGACACAATAGGCTGAGACGTACCAGATTCAAGTTTTATTCCTAGTTTGTTAAATACTCAGGTTATTAAGACCGTATTTGAATATTATTTTATATGCATGATAGAGGACATCTATTGTAGTCATCTGAGTGAATAAATAAGAGATTATACTATGATTTATTTATTTATTTGGAAATTATTTTACAAAAATTGCAATTCGTTCTTATTTCATACAAAAAATCATAATACAAGAAAAGCAAATCAAAACTTTTATATTTCTATAGTCCCTATTAGTTGGGGATATTACAATGGTATCAGAGCTATATTCTACCATCTTGTTGGGTAGTTTGGGTAGATTGTATATTGAATCAGCTAGCAAATCATGGGTACTTCAAGTACTCAAAAATAGTGGGATAAGGATATGAAGAAGCTGAAACAAAGTTTGAACCAGTTGGTTGAAACCCAGAGGAGGATGAATGAAATCCTTTTAGACCCTACATTCAAAGCCAAATTAGTACAGTGTATGACATCCTTTTTTAAAGGGGCCACAACACCACCTTTGGATTAGGGGGATCTTAACGATCTACGAAAGAAAAAGCTTTGATTATACTGCAAAGGTCCATATGATGCCAATCATGATTGTCCTTTGAGGCCCAAGGGCAAGGCAAATCATGTGATGTGGGCGTATTGTGAGGATTTAGAATCAAAAGATTCCAAACAATAGGATAGTTTTGAGGAGTTAGAGGCAGAGGCTTCAGAGCCTAAGGTAGAGGCAATGAAGGTGGCTCACTAGGATTCTGAGAGACATGTTGTCAAGCTTAGTCATGAGGATGAGTCTGATGCTGGCATTCAGAGCGTGGAGGTATACTCAGAGGTTAGTATATTGAGTGTTGTTGGTGAGTATGTTCTTATAGTTGTAGCTGAGGAACATGTTGTTGGGGTTGACACACATGTTTAGGATTTGGGAGTACCTGGTCCTGATGAGTTTGGGATACCAGTGGATTCGAGTCTCTAGATTGATTCTTCTCACACATATCAGAGTGTGGTACAGTTGGTTGTGCCACCTTTATAGAGGGATCATTTATGGGATGGATTGGTACCATCTTTTGTAGATGGAATTGGTAGTTGCAAGTTACATAGCCTGCAGTATCGACACATCTAGGGTAGTGTGATTTTAGAGACTGGGTGAGTTACATTTGCCAGTTTGATTGTGGATTCCTCTTGGTTATATTTCATAGGATATAATAAGAGCTTGTGTTGATTGTCATCAGTATAGATCATGACTACATTTGGGATCCAGGTGGATTGATTGGTTTGTTGTTCTGAGATTGCTTAGGGACAAGCAATTTTAGGAGGGGTGGATTGTCATGTCCCCTTTTTTAGTGGACATCATCAGAGTTGATGATTAGCCTATTATGTGACCTTCGTAGGCTGATAGGATGAATAGAGGGTCATGATGGAGCTTGGCCTGGCTTTGATTTGTAGAATTTGTCTAGTTGGCATTCATTTGGGATTTTTTGGGCATGTTTGTTTGAGCTCCTATTATATAGGGAATGTTAGCATTCAATAGAGCATCCTTGTTATGGCATGATCATGTGCAGAATCACTCCCTGGTTCACCAGCTTTGAACGGTTTGAGGATCCAACATGTATTAAGGGAGATATTAATATTTGATTGATTTAATCAAATATTAATTATTTAGCCTATTTTTAATTAAGAAACCCTAATTCTAATTTAAGAAACCCTAATTAGGGCAAGCACATCTTTTTTAGGATATAAGGGTTTCTCATAGGAGGGAGAGTCATTATTGAATATGATTATGAAATTATGATTATGAGATTATTGATATTGATTGTTGCTAAAGAATTCTTCTGTGAAGACTGAGCCAAGGGTTCCAGGATTCCATTTGCATTGGAGAACATCCACTCTTTAGTGTGTGTGATTCAGAGGTTGTGAGATGCCAGCCGATCTATTGCCAGTTTGAGGGATAGCTTCATACAAAAGTTATCACAATATTTTAGGTATTTTGAGAGATAACTTCACACAAAATTTATCATAGGTATTTCAGGTATTTATTTTATTAGGTTTTGATTCAATAAATTATACAGATAGAGATATTCTATATTAGAGCAATATATCTTGAGATCAGGGGTCCAAGAAATAGGGTGTGCTATATTGGTAGCTGTATGAAGTCCGTATAGATCCATGCAGACACTAACATCGATTGACCCTCTCACCAATGTCAGCAAGATAATGACACCAAGAAACTGATGGTGGTAGTATAACCGATGTCGGTGACTGTGTTTTTGACATAGCAACCCGAGAGCCACATAGATTTAGGTTCTATGTCCAGATTTGCAAAAGCCCAGGTTTTGAGTCAAAATTTGTATTACTTTATATGCATGCCAGAGATTCATCATTGTAATAATTCTAAAGAATAATAAGAGCACTGATTAGCCAGTTGATAGATTATACTACTGTCTATCTATTTAATTGAATTTATCTTGCAAAATCATATCTTTGTTTAGAGATTTTGTCTTTCTAGAGTCCCTATTGGTTGGGGATATTACAGTGGTATCAGAGCTTTTGTTAAAAAAAAGGAGACCCTAAGAAAGGGATATTACAGTGGTAGCAGAGCCAAGGGTTGGTTCAAACCTAGAGGAGGATGAATGAAATCCTTTCAGACCCTACATTCAAAGCCAAATTAGTATGGCGTATGACATTCTTTTTTAAAGGGGCCACAACACCACCTTTGGATCGAGGGGCTCTTAACAATCTATGAAGGAAAAAGCTTTGCTTATATTGCAAAGGTCCATATGATGCCAATCATGATTGTCCTTTGAGGCCCAAGGGCAAGGCAAATCATGTGATGTGGGTGTATTGTGAGGATTTAGAATTAGAAGATTCTAAAAAGCAAGATAATTCTGAGGAGTCAGAGGTAGAGGCTTCAGAGCCTAAGGTAGAGGTAATGAAAGTGGTTCACTAGGATTCTGAGAGACATGTGGTCGAGCTTAGTCATGAGGATGAGTCCGATGCTGGCATTCAGAGTGTGGAGGTATACTTAGAGGTTAGTACATTGATTGTTGTTGGTGAGTACATTCCTATAGTTGTAGCTGAGGAACATGTTGTTGGGGCTGACACACATGTTCAGGATTTGGGAGTACCTAGTCCTAATGAGTTTGGGATACCAGTGGAGTCGAGTCTCTAGATTGATTCTTCTCACATAGATGAAAGTGTGGTATAGTTGGTTGTGCCACCTTTACAGAGGGATCAGTTATGGGATGGATTGGCACCATCTTTTGTGGATGGAATTGGTAGTTGCAAGTTACACAGCCTGTAGTATCGACACATCCAGGTGAGTTGTGATTTTAGAGATTGGGTGAGTTGCATTCACTAGTTTGATTGTGGATTCCTCTTGGTTATATTTTAGAGGATATCATAGGAGCTTGCATTGATTGTCATCAGTATAGATCATGACTACATTTGGGATCCAGGTGGATTGATTGGTTTGTTGTTCTGAGATTGCTTGGGGACAAGCAATTTTAGGAGGGGTGGATTGTCATGTCCCCTTTTTTAGTAGACATCATCAAAGTTGATGATTAGCCTATTATGTGACCTTTGTAGGTTGATAGGATGAATAGAGGGTCATGATGGAGCTTGGCTTGGCTTCGATTTGCAAAATTTATCCAATTGGCATTTATTTGGGCTTTTTTGGGCATGTTTGTCTAAGCTCTTATTATATAGGGAATGTTAGCATTCAGTGGAGCATCCCTGTTATGGCATGATCATGTGCAGAATCACTCTCTGGTTCACTAGCTTTGCAGAATCACTCCCTGGTTCACTAGCTTTAAACGGTTCAAGGATCTGACATGTATTGAGGGAGATATTAATATTTGATTGATTTAATCAAATATTAATTATTTAGCCTATTTTTAATTACAAAACCCTAATTCTAATTTAAGAAACCCTAATTAGGGTAAGCACATCTTTTTAAGGATATAAGGGTTTCTCATAGGAGGGAGAGTCATTATTGAATATGATTATGAAATTATGATTATGAGATTATTGATATTGATTGTTGCTAAAGAATTCTTCTGTGAAGATTGAGCCAAGGGTTCTAGGATTTCATTTGCATTGGAGAACGTCCACTCTTTAGTATCTGTGATTTAGAGGTTGTGAGATACCAGTTGATCTATTGCCAGTTTGAGGGATAGCTTCATACAGAAGTTATCACAGTATTTTAGGTATTTTGAGAGATAACTTCACACAGAAGTTATCACAGGTATTTTAGGTATTTATTTTATTAGGTTTTGATTCAATAAATTATATAGATAGATATCTTTTGTATTAGGCTATATTTCTTCAGATCAGGTATCCAAAATACAGGCTGCAATGTATTATCTTGCTTCTATACGGAATCCATACCGATCCATATAATTCCATACCATTCTACCATAGGCCGTGCAGTGTCGTAGGGGACACAAGAACCAACATCGGCATCCTAGTGATCGGCATCAGCCGACTGTAGACCGACGTCGGCAGAGTAGCCAACCAACAGAGACTGACGTCGATAATATATCGATCGATGATGGTAGAATAACTGACATCGGTGATTATGTTGTTGACACAACAACCCAAGAGCTACACAGATTTAGGTTTTATGTCCAGATTTGCAAAAGACCAAGTTTTGAGTCAAAATTTGTATTACTTTATATGCATGCCAGAGATTCATCATTGTAATCATTCTAAAGAATAATAAGAGCACTGATTAGCCAGTTGATAAATTATACTACTATCTATATATTTAATTGAATTTATCTTGCAAAATCATATCTTTTTTCATAGCTTTTGTCTTTCTAAAGTCCCTATTGGTTGGGGATATTACAGTGGTATCAGAGCTTTTGTTAAAAAAAGGAGACCCTAAGAAAGGAATATTACAGAGAAGGATGGAAAACTCCAAGTGAGGTGATTTTAAATCATGTCTAATGCCTATAATTATATTTAGGGACTTTATAGGTGTAATACACTCCATTTAATGTAATTTCATGTATAATTTATTCCTTTTTTAAGGCCAAGTGTGCAAGGTGCATGAAAGAGGAGTTTTTTGGATTGTAGATGATGATGGCTCATTCCTAGAAGTTTCTAGAGGACCAAGACTACAACCAATGAATAGAGAGGCATATCTAAAATTATTCCCCTTCATTATAATGATTTTAAATATTCCTAGTTAGTTTTGGGACATTCAAATAGGTCCAACTCATGAAGGCAATTTTTTGAGCCAAAATGAGGAGTTTCATGCCACTTTTCATGAAATTTATGACTTGGATAGACACTTGTACGTCCTAAACTTGAATTTTTCATCCCATATCCTTATGTCATGCATAATTAATTTATTCTCTCATCTTTAAAATTGTCTTTGTAACCCTTGGACTTCTCCTTTCTCCTCTCTCTCTCAAGTTCTATAAGAACTAGCTATTTTAGCCATTGTAAATTATGCTCAACCTGAGTATGGCGAAGCCCTAATCATTTTAATACCATTTGATCAATATTAATATTTATTTTTACCTATCAATTACTAGTCATAAGTTTTTTTAAATTTTATAATGAATTTTGCTTAGGAAAGACTATGGATTCCTTAATATGTTGTCTCTTTCTTTCACCCTATTTGCAGTTGGAAAGCTTCTTATTGTAAGGCATGTGAAGTGTTTTAGGAAATGTCCATATCCTCAAAGGGTGAAAATACAAGTGAAAACACTCATTAAACCCATAATAAAACTTGTTTACCTACTAACCTACTCCCTAAGCCAACTAGCCAATTTAAAAATACAAAATAATCTACCTACTTAACTACCACCCTATTCTAGCCTCTCCTAAACCCCTAAACCCTAATAGGATATATAAAAAATTAGAATGTTATAGAAATATCCTCCCTTATATCCCCCTATCTCTAAAATTCTCTAATTATACATATCTCCATGGAATATCCCTCGCCATTGATCTCAATGGTTCAAATTTAAATTTGACCCATTGATTTCTCCCTCCATGCCTATATAACCAAGCTTACCCCCCTCCTTAAAAAAAGAAAAACTTGGGAGAAATATCAAATTTTTGCCATAATCTTTAATTTTTTAATCCTGGAGTGGAGCCATAAAGAGGTAAAGTGATGGCATGAACACTCTTATTGTGTTTATTATCTCTTTTATCCATTCCTACTTGTGTGTTTAAGTTTTAGGTTTTTATTACTAAAATTAGTAATATAAGTTGAATATAAAATTTATGATAAAATTTATTTAGAGATAGTTATTTGTTCTCTAAATTATGAATGTGACCCACTAAGATAGAGATGAGTTCATTTAGAGTAGAAGTGGTATTGTGTCTAAGAAACTCCTTTATGGGAGGGGTTGTAAGGAGAGGTTAGTAACATTGGAGGGATTTATTTGTGGTAGAATATTTAAATGGAACTATTGAATGTATTTATTTTGGTTTTGAGGTTTTCAATTTTTTTATATGGGTGTGGGGTTGTTTTTAATCTATTCACTTCATCTTCCAAATAATAGATACTCCTATTAAATTGATTATATCTAGTAGAGCTTTCCATATTTAGGTATTTAAAACTAACTAAGGGATTAGTTTCCATATGAGGAGTGGCTCCACTCCCACCAATAAAAAAAACTATAACACACTAACTTCTGCACTCAAATTATCAACATATGGTTGAGATAGCCAATATAATGGATAAATAAATGGGTAAATCTATGGATTAGGCTAATCGATTTGAGGAATGATGTTTTGGATGATGGGGGGTAATATATGTTCATGATGGTACCAAAATATTTATGTCACATCAATGTGTTCATTGAATGCATCTAATTTTTAAGAGATGTAACTCCAAGGTCCCATCTATGTTGGTGATGATGAGATAAAAATTTCTTGATCAATGCTAGGAACAATGAACTGGGTATGATTGGGTTGGATGACTCCAGATATTTGATCAATCCTATCAGGTTGGCTATGTC
This sequence comes from Torreya grandis, assembly GCA_037957365.1. Taxonomy (NCBI): domain Eukaryota; kingdom Viridiplantae; phylum Streptophyta; class Pinopsida; order Cupressales; family Taxaceae; genus Torreya; species Torreya grandis. The sequence continues at coordinate 544,387 of JARHVA010005323.1, forward strand.
CAATCAAGTTCATACAATAATTGAATTAAATTTTGATGAGGCTATTCCTAAGGAGGAAATAAAATAAAAAGTGAATGGCTAAGCTTGGATGATGTTGTATTGATGACCTTATAAGTGAGGGGGAATGACTATAGGAGTATCAAGAATCTATTCTTGCTCATCAAGAACATCAAGGGAGTCAAAAATAAGGTTTATAATGTGATTGGAATGAAATACCTCTTTTATGAACTTAGTGCTAATGTCACTTTTTAAGTTACTTTTAGGAACAAGAGATATAACTAGAGGTAAAAGCCCTGCTCTAATAAGGTAAGGATACTCTACCGATGTCATGAAAGAGAAAATAAAATTTTATTATATGGGTAATGAATCATATGATATTTTTTTGATAATGTTTATTAAATGGTATACTTATTGTTCTAAAACATTTTAGCAAGGTTTAATACTCATGCTCATTTTGACAAGGCTTTTATGGATGTTTGGGATTGTTTTGATTATGTTTTGAATATAAAGTGTATTAATCTACTTGATGAAAATAAAATGTTGAAATTAAGAAAATAATTAATACTAAAAAATATAAAATTATGATACTTGTTTTTATTCTTTTTCAATGTCTTGGATGCATGGAAACTTAAAACTGCAATGTAAAGGAAATATGCAAGCATGGATTTTTCCTAATTTTTCCTAAATTGCAAGATGATTTGCCTAATATAATTTGAATAATATAAAAAAATTAATTATATTTTAAAAATTATATGTAATACTATTATTCAATTTATGTTTTCTAACATGCAAGTATTAAAATCAAGTTTTAAAATCTTAGCAAGCACTCTTACTAATAATTCATAAATTATCTTCACACATGCAAGCTAGCGACTAGTTTAATTTTTTTTGAATGTTTGTCTAAGAATTAAAATTATATATATGAAATAATTCCAACCCAATTTTATTATTCTTTTAATGTAATGATCTAAAACATTGTTCTTTCACTATGCAAGAACAAATTTATAGATCTAGTATGTTAGGTTTGACTATATATATTGTTTAGGTTTTTGTGTATATATGTTTGAGAGTTGTTCATTTATAAAATATTATTAAAACTAAAATTAAAATATTTTATTTGGTTGTATCTATTATTTGGGTTTGATATATCTACCCTATGATATTTGAAAAACTACATTCTTTCAAATAAATTAATATGTAATTATAAAAACAAGAGATCTAGACTATGTTTTTGTGCAAGAGAGGAAAGAGAGAAGGATTTGTTTTCTTTTTATTTTATATCATTTTTTAATATGAATATAATCTACTAAATAAATAAAATAAAACTGTTATAAACTAATAAATGAAAATAATACTTAAAAATAAAATCCTCCAACTTGATCAATGGTTATGACCAAGCAAAGGCAAGAGATTGTTTGTGGAAAATGTCCTCAATAAGCTAGCTCCTATACTCAACATGACCTTAGGAACTCTCTAACAAAGTATGGTATCAAAAGAAGGAGAAAAACAAGGATACAATCCTATACAATAGTGCAATTGTATTGTGGCTAGTTGATTCACTAATAGCAAAGACTGTGTTATTGATCTAATGAATTCTCTCTTCTAAACCTATGTAGATTTGACATGAAAATGACCAAAGAGGGAGAAAAATATTTTTAAAAACTAAATCAGGAGGAATTATATTCTATATATCTTGAAAACACAAATATTCATTACAAAATTTGGATCCAAAAATCATCTAAAATTGAGATGCTTGTAGAATAAAAAAGGAGGTTACATGTGATAATTTAACTGAGCTTGAGTAAAAGCTAAACTTTGGAGGGATAATGAAAAAATAATTTTAGGGCTGATCTAGGCCATTTAAGATGCAAACACAAGAGAAAAAAGGTAATAAACTAGATTATAAGCATACAAAATACATGAAAAGTGAAGTATTGGAAGCTAAATTTAAAAATGTGCAAACCATGACAAAACTGCCACCTTATGCAGATTATGAAGACAAAACCATCACAAACTATAATTAAACCACTACATAAGGAAACAAAACTCCCATGAAAAATAATAAAATTTCTACCAATATAACAATTTTTTCATTCCATTTTGTCAAACTTTTGTAGAAAAAATATCACTGAAGGGGCAGTTTCACCATGAAGAGTGGCAGCTTCATCATAATGTAAATGGTGTCAAAAACAAAGGAAAAAGGACTCTAAAAATCAAATTTAGAGGTTAAAAATGGGCCATAGAGAGCATAAAATATAAAATAACTAAGATAAATTCAGTTTTGAGCATATATATGGGTTGTGATCCCTACATCATCATTGGATTTCTCATAAATGTTATACCATGTAATTTTTGGTTCTTACTGTAAAATGGTTAACAAAGCACTTAAACAAATTTTCAATTGAAACCATACCTTGAAAGTATAAAAGGTATGTCAATACAATGGCTAGTGCATCTTTAATGATTCTTATAGATATTAATAATGAGCAAGAAATTTTTACTACTCATGAACTAATGCATCTGGTAGTTATTACAATAACTTTAGATGCTTCAAAATTCATGACCGTTACTCGATGTGGAATAAATCCAAAATGGTATAGTGATATATATAATTTATTATACTGGGATGTTATGCCATAAAATGACACATGTAATGACAAACATAAGTTACAATGTAAGGCAATTCATTATCTTCTAATATAAGGATCCTTATTCAAAATAATTGATGGGTAATTACTTCAATTCTTAAATCATGAAGAAGCTAAAATTTCCATATTTGAATTACATGATAGTGAATGTGGTGTTCATTTTAGTGGAAAATCCATGTCTTAAAAATTATTATGACATGACTACTATTGACCTATAATGGATTAGGATTTTCATGAACATGCAAAAATTTGTCTACAATGCCAAAAGCATACCAATCTAAAGCATGCACCCTTAGACAAAATGCAACCCATTATTTCACCTTGGCCTTTTTCCCTTTGGGAATTTTATTTAATTAGAAAAATAAATCCAAAATCATCATATGGGCACAAGTTCAATATTACAACCATAAAATATTTTATAAAATGGGCTAAGGCTATATGTTTATAGTCTATAATGGGAGAGGATATTTGTACCTTTTTAATGACAAATGTCATTTCAAGATTTGGATTACTATCAACAATTACAGGTAATGGATCATCTTTAAAAAATAGTTAATATCTTTTGTGATAAATTAAAAATCATCATATTTTCTCCATTCCATATTATCAATAAGGAAATAGGTGAGTAGAAGCAATAAATAAGATGTTAGTCAAATATTAAGCAAAATTGTATAAAAACATGGGGTGGATTAGTACAACTAGATTAACACTATGGCCATATTTCACAAGTGTATGTAAACCAACCAAGTCTACACCATATACTCTTTTTTATGGAATAGAGGTAGTAATACCGTTAGAGTTGAAAATCCCTTCTTTATGGGTTTCTCTAAAAGACATCATCAAATATAATGAGTGTTAATAAAATTGACTGCATGAACTAGAAATGATTGATGGCAAGTGTATTTAATATATCAAACACCTTAAAGTATATCAAGATTGAATCAAACATGTGTATGTAAATAAGTCTCATAATTATGAATTTTAGATTGGGGATTTTGTATTAAAGGAAAATTAGAAGAATGCTAATGCAAACAAATAAACCAAAGTCAAGTTCAAGCCCAATTATCTTAGCCCATTTTTGGTTGCTGAAATGTTGGGTACAAGAACTTACCATCTCACTATACTTTAAGGAAAATTGTTTAATATCCATATGAACATCATGCACTTGTGTTATTATTATACATAAAGGTAAAAAAAACAACAAAAAAAAAAATATTGAAAAAATATAAAAACATTCAAATTAATGTTTAAAAAAATCAAAATCAAGACCTGAGCATGACATGAGATGTTAGTTACTTCTCTTCAAATGTTATTTATCATAAATGTTAGTAGATATAATATTTATTTTATACACATGCATTTCATAAGGTATTTGAGTGTGATACAAGACATACATTATAAATACATTCTTAGATATTGGATTTCCCTTCTACTCAATGGTTATGTGTATATTGGGCGAATCTAAATTTACAAGTTACACTATAATAGGTTACATCCACCTATGACCTCAAATTAAATGTTTAACTTTGTATCTTACAAGTGTCTTTCTAAATCATTCATATTTTAAAATGTGCTACTAGATATACTACTTTATTGACAGTATGGCATCGATACATATTAATGGAATATATTACCTTCACTTGTTATATGCTTATTCTATTACATTTAATTTCTTTCATAATAATCTTAATACTGTGTGTGACCCTTGGCCCTTGTGTGAAAATTATTTAATCATCTCTATGAGATCATTATTTGGTATGTGCAATATTTTAACATGTTCATTATTTGTGGCCCATTGCCTTATGTGTGTGGAATATTTCCTTATGATACATTTGAACATGTCCCTTGTATGCACCCATTTGTGTTATTTTTTGACATTACGTGTCATTCTTTTATGTCGTGCTTTTGTATTTATTGATCTTGATTAGTGGTGCCATAATTCATATCATGCACTCTTATGGCATAGCCTACTTCAAAGATACTTATATTACTACATAATTCATTATTAAATCTATCTAGACATAAAAATTATTATGTATTACATTCAATGTGGTACATACATACTTCAATAACCATTTCAACTATATGATAACATACTCTCCAACATGTTGATATAATACTATATGATCATATCTTTATCAATGATAAAATTAACTCTTCTTTTGATATGAGTGACTTGTAAACTACATCTTCATCTCAAAATGGGGCATCATAGTGGGTTTTTCTTAGAAATACAAAGCTCTATGAATATGCTTGGTATAAGATATATAGGTTGATAACATACATATCATGGGTTTTCAAAGGTTCAAACTAATGCAAAAATAAGATTTTTTATAGATTGCATGTCTCCAAATTATACAAAGTGATTCAAAAATCAAATGCATGGTAGAAATTTGCACATTAATATATATTTTAGAGTCATATGACATGCATATTCACTCACTCTTAAAATATTCAAGGCACAAAATCATACACACTTGAATGCATATGCATAAGCATATGCAATTCAATTACAAAGATCAAATTTATAGGTTGCTAATATAGTTATAATTGATCCAATGATGTGTGGGTTAGTTGGTTAAGTGGCTTGGTTTTTTCAAGCCCCACCTAAGTTCAAATCTCTATAAAGGCATATGAGGCTAGTTGTGGCTATTGTTTGTATTATTGAGCTATTAATGGTCATTAGTTATCCTCAAGCTAATGGTGGTCATTATTTGTAATAGTTAGTATACATCTAGTAATATCTAATAAATCAGTGGTATTTAAGTGGTTAATGAATTACATAGGGATGTGGGCCCCTGATTATATCCTAGACTAGTCTAATAAAAAACCATTATCAATCAAAGAACAATACAGTTACTATTGATCATATAGATGCATAACATACTATATCATTGGCACAAATTCAAATAGGGCATGGTACACATTAATTCTCATGCTTATTCAAAGTTAAAAAATTCAAAGTTCAAATTTAAAAATAAAAATATTCACATTCAAACCAATTTCTATGAGCAATGTGGTCATGGGGGTGCATGAATGTCATTCATTCCCTTTCAATCATGTAAATCAAAATCTAGATGCATATATAGCAGTGTGATTCTAATATATGTAGGATGTGCATTGGAGTCTAATGACATTCAATGGCCTTGGCATCACTTCTAGTTAACCTAGCTTGGTTTCATATTTTTAGGCTAGTACATTTTGTTATTATTACATTTCATGAAAATTGGGATAATGCATCATTATAACTCAATATCTTGATTAATCATTCAAAATTGGGATTTGATCACTATAAATTTTCCATTAGTTCAAATTTTCCAAATGGTTCAATAAGGGGGCATGGTTCTCCATCATCAATTATAATTTATAGGGAAATTTGGTTTCACTTATATATAGGTGTACTCCTCCCTTACCCTCTTTTCAATTTCAATTTTTAAAGTTCAACTTTTTTCAAATGTTAAATGAATAAAATGACTACTTCATGACTATTGCATGGTTTGATAAATTAAATTTCCCTACAAGATTGAAGTATTCGCTCAAAGATAAAATGTGTTGTGCACACTCAGTTTCTACTCTTTTTCCTTTACTCTAGTAATTTCATTACTATAAAAAAAGTGGAGGAAATGTGGACACATAAATATGGTCACAAGTAATATAAAATGCTAATTCTTAACACATTCCAAACCACATGACTTATGCTCATATATGTGAATCTTATTTTTCATTTGTATATATGCGGACTTGACCCTTTATTCAACATTACTATTGGATAAAAATGTAAAATTCTAAATTTGTCTAAAAATACCATCAGAGTATCTCTAGATTTAAACTCAGGTCTATGACCTTTCTAGATAGGCCCATCATAGGAAGATAGGGGTGCAGTGTGTCGATGTCCACTTAGGTTGGTCACATCTTGTGCCAAAAAACAACAAAATTTCAAAATTCAAAGATACCCTTTTGGGTCTTTCCATACATTTTACATGTTTGGCTAAAATAAATTGTCAAAATATTTGCCTATACATTTTTTTAAAAGATTCATTCATTTAAGACACTTGTTATTCACTTGGCATAAGCATACATACTTTTACACATTAAGTGAATTTACCTTATTCTACCCAAATTTTGCATTATTCATTATGAGAAACTTTAATCTAGGTTAATATCCCTCTAGAACAAGTTAATTACTATCATTATTAAGTATTAAATCCACTTATAGCTACATACACAGTCAAAGCAACACAATTTCACATTCACTCTAGGTGGTAGAACTACATGGACTTGATTTCTCTCTTTAGAGTATTGGATATATAGGTAGTGGTCAATCATGATGATGATGATTAAGGTCAGTTCATCCCATTATACTCCCCTCTTTTATTTGAAATTTTTAAAGCTATAAAAGTCTCATAAGGGTTTCAAACAAAAGGGAAGATAAATAATGATTTATATATGACAAAAGCCTAAGTGTGATATCTCATATTTATCCTCATCTACAAGTGCATTAGATGCAATGATTGGTTTGGATGCACAATTGACATATAAAATTCTAAGGTTAATAGACTTAGGCATAATATGTCATTTTATACCTAATGCACTCATATCCATATATATTTTACTTTTACTTCTATTTTATCATTTATATATTTTGGTTGTCTCCATCTTCTCATGTCTACCATCTATCATAGTCAACTTAGATAAGTTCACAGTTAATGGACTTGAGCACACCATGTTTCCACTCACTTAGAGTGGAACTTTCCATATTCTATTTTTGTTCTTGATTCTGATATTGAGCCTACATAATCATCTCTTCCTCTGATTTTCATAATGAAATAGTCAGAATAGTCAACAAAGATCAATGTGAAAGCTAAGTATTTAACTTCTTAGTAATTTCATGAAATAACAACTATCCAATTTCAATATTTATCAAAATCAAAATAGTTAATCACTTTTATATCTTTAGAATTCTTATATTTCAAGCATTACACCTATATAAACATAAACACTTATTTAATCATGTTTAGTGTTTTATCAAAAATAGGATAAACATGTGTCATATCCATATTACAGGATGATTGGGTAGATGGAATAAGATCAAAATCCAAGAATGATGCATTAAATTGGATAGTATTTAAAAGCTCTAACAATATCTAAGCATGTTAGATAAATTTGTGTGGAAAGAGTATTATCATTGGTATAATGATATGGTGTACCTCTATAAAAACTCAACCCTTAAGCATAAAATAATTATTGAACTTCATTCTTCTCTAGTAGGTGGGCACTCAGGCTTATTGAAAAATTATCATAGAGTGAAAAATGATTTATTTTGGGAAGAGATAAAAGTGGAAATCCAAAATATTTTGGATAAATGTATGGTGTGTCACCAAAATAAATGGGATAAAATAAAGAATAAAAGTCTATTACTACCTCTATATATTCTTAGATAGAGATGGGAGGAAGTTTACATGGATTTCATCATAGGGATACCAAAATATGAAGTGAAAATTTCAACATGGTTTTTATATATAGACTCACAAAATATGCCATATTTTACTTATTATCACATCCTTTTATATGAAGTACAGTAGAAATAACATAATTTATAAATACAACTTAAAAACTCCATGGGACCCTATACACATGGAAATAAACATGATAACCTTCATGAAATTGACTTCCAAAGTATGGTTGATTTAGTTGATGAAAGGATGATGTGATGAGTGGCCTATTAGTTTGGTTGGTTGGGTCAATTTAGTTAAGGAATTTGAATGGGAATAACTATAAGGCCTAGTTGGTTGAGACAAGTTATTGGTACTAGGTTTTGAGCATTAGAAGGATGTTTATGTTGACACAAAAATAATTATCTACATTAAATTATTCATTAAGGGTAGTAAATTTTAATTTTATAGCATTCTAAGAACCTTCAAAGTTAAGGGGGACAAGGTAGCGAAGCTCTTGTTCTAAATTAGGTTCTGAGAATCAGGCAAAGTTGAGTTGGAGGATTATAGGGATTCTGATTGCTCTATCAAGGTAGGTTTACCTATAAAATGTCATCCATAAAGTGAATAAAATATGATGATAATATACCTATGGATAAAAAGGAAATAATGAAATTTTTAGGTTATTAGTTTGACGGGTTAGAAGATGGACCTATCTCACTAATTGTGTTTTTGTGATTCAGGTCAACACATCAAGAACATCTAAGTGACTAATGATGAGGTTAGGAAGAGGATTATAATGAAATATATTAAGGTTAATTTTTTTTTTAATATTTCTTGTTGCTACAGGATCTAGTACTTTAATAAATGTTCCTAATCTGTGCAAATGAGCTTGTTTTCAAAATGTCATTCAAGAGGGAGGAAAACATTTGGTTTAATTTTTTAAAGTGCTGCTTGTTTTTTATGCTTATTTTTTTAAGCATATAGATGAATTAAAATACTTTAACAAATATTTAATTTTTTAATTTAGAATTCAAGTGTTTTATTTTGAAAAGGTCTTATTGGGCTTGTTTGTGTTTGAACAAGGCTTTTGTTGGGATTGTTTGTATTTGAACAAGGATTTTTGAAATTAAAAAAGAATACTACTACTAGATATTAAAAATTACTGAAAGTAAAGGAAATAATTTTTTATTTTTATTCTTTTAAATAATATTTATGCATTTAATGTTAATAAAATTAAAAGTATACTTAACAATGTAATTGCATATTTTTGTTCATTTTCCAATTTAAAGAGTGCATAAATTTACCTATGTTTTCTAGAATTATGTTTTTTTTTTGGTATTTTGATATGAATGAAATGACAAATTAGTATGTGCTTTGAATCTTAGATATGTAAATGGAAAACTAAACCTATAATTCAGATTTTGTATGTGTATAATATATTTTTTGTCCTAAGACTTAGTTTCTGAATGCAAAGTTAAATGTAAATTTTTGGTTTTTTATTGTTATGAATTGATATGAAACTAAATTTTATATAAAACTAAATAAATTCTAATTTATATTCTGATATATATTTTTAAGTGACTTCTCTTAGTATGTAATAAGGTAAAATGATACTAGATGTAATTTTTCTTTTTAGGTTTTCTAACTTTGTATGTGTAGATACTAAAGTCTGATTTATATAGAATCTTAGTCTTGTACACTTGTAAAATACCTATCATGGTTGTACATTTCATTTCTAAACCTTTTCATCGATGAAATGATCATGTTCACTATATCTTTGTGCCTAATTTATTATCTCTTAGTTTGACCATTGTTATTCTGGTGACTTAGGCCTTCTATTTTGTGCAAAAAACTCTAAACTTTATTATTATCCTTCAATGCCATTTTTTGTCATGTACCTATTTTCTAAATCCCTAGATAGTTATGTCTTAGGTGAACATCTATGTCGATGTAACTATCCACTTCCCTATAAAGTGTCCATCTAAAAATTTATCTAATTTTAAGAATAAATACTGTGAGATATTTCCAAAAAGGTATTGGTATATATACAATATCAACCCTCATTCATTCATTGCCTAGAAATTAGATACAACTCACAATGCATATATCAAGAAACATTCGATCAAGCATTTAAGTGAAAAAATCTTCCCTATTTTATTGATATTTCCATATAAATCATATGATTAGTCTTTCTATAGGTTTTAATCATTTAAAGAGAATCCTATGAACCATATTTGCCAAGTTAAAAGCTAGGTCATTGCATGTCTTTACTTATCACAAATTGCATCCTTGTGTACACACAAGTCAACACATAGGAGAGGACTACATCAATCCAAGATCTTATTAAAATTAGTTTCTATGTTGGTGACATCCATTAACATAGGGGTATTTGGGGATAGCTCGACACTATGAGCCCAGTAACCTATTTTTATTATAGTCACTCTAAGGGTGAAGAGTTAGGGTTTGATAATTTGACAAAGAATGATAGCCTATGTGTATGATCTAAAAACATTAGAACAAAGGTGAAAAAATAACCAAAAGGATCCAATTTTTCACTTATAAATCCAATTAATATTTCATATAGGACACCTATAGTAGAGTTAGACACTTGTGTTGATACAACTGTCTAGATCTGATGCAAGCATTTAAGACCAATAAAAGAGTATTCCTAGAATCTGATGATTATTCTAAGATCATCATTCAATCCAATTTCATTTTATTCCTAGGCATATATTTATGCACATAGAAAACTAAATAAGTATCATTGTTTCCAATTTATTATAATATCTATAAATAGTTATAATTTACTATTTTTAGTAATCTCAATTATATAAATTTAGAATATTATTTGTCTGAGTTTTCTATTAATTGGACTTCTTATTATATTAGTTCACCACCCTTGTATAAAATATAATATAATATTATTAACCCTAGATACCACACAACACATCTAAATTTAGGGTTAAATATTTATTTAACTTGATAGTTACTATCCAAACCCAAGCTTCCCCTAGGGACTTCTAATTTTTTCCTAATTACTATAATTATTATGTTCTGAATTTCATTTCATGTTTGAATATTCCCTAAAATTTGTTTGTATTTATTATCCTATTCTCATATCTATTTTTATAGCATTAAAATGTCTAAAAATAAACTTCTTCCTTTGCATAACCCTAATAAGGGTGATAACTACCATACCTCTAACCAGGTCCATGATAATTGTTATCTATTAAACTTGCACCCTTGTGAAGGTAGTTTCAAGCCTTCATAATTTGAAGTAACATGGAGACAATACTAGTTTTTGGGTGACCTAATATATGTATTTAATATCTATATTGTAAGGGCTATCTCCCCTTTATGTATCATTTATGCTCTCCACTCTACACTACCAGCTTTCTAGGGAAAAGTGAAGAAGATAAACTGAAAGAAAACCTATCTAACTGAGGTGATACACCAAATTGTGTCCTTCACTTATCTAATATGAACTATAAAAATGAATAATAACATGGACCTAATTTCACTTATTATATGAGAGTCTCCAAACATCAATATATCACTTAGAGGTTAGTTTGATGCATGATCTAAGGTAGTTGATCAATAAGTATCTAAAAGATACTAAGGAAAAATCACACATGCCATACATAAAATATTATTCTAAATAAAGGAAATTGGGGACATCATACCCTCCAAAATATTCCATTTTTCTCCATTTTCTTGCTTTTTCTCTCATTCCTTATAGCCCTAAAAATTGGTAAAGCTCCTTGTCCAGAAGAATGTATGGATCCCCTTGGAAAATTAAGCACATTTTTTAGTACCCTTTATCCCCTTAGAACTTCATTAAAAAAATTATGAGCCAAATCCAAGATTAATTATATCTTTTTTGTCATTTCTCTCTCCAATTATGCCTAATTAGGCCTCCTAGGCCTAGAAAGAGGAATTTGGCCCAAATGACCACACACACATGTGAAAATTTCAAAAGTGTTTTATTCACTTTACCTAACCTAATACCATACTCCATACCAAATTTCATGTTTTGGGATGTTATGTAGATGGGCACACTATGAAATGGTCACTAGCAAGCTTAGATGCTTTTGTGTGCTTGAGGTTTTGTTGATGTTAATAAGAAACTTTTAAGTTTTTATAATTTAATGTGACTTGATGAGACTTTTATAACCTTTAAAAAACTCACTCCTTGATATTTAAGTATTTTTTGGCACTCTCAATCCTTCATCATTGATTTTGGGCTTGCAAAACTGAGTTCTCTTACCTATTGAACTAGTGGCCAACTTATAGAGACCGTGTAACAACTTGGAATACCTATTTAAGAGTTTGGATGATCAATAAACCTCTATAAAGTCCCCATAAATATATTAATTTTTTTTGAGATCACTCCAAAACTTGCACCCTTATAAACAAGCTTAAAACTTCCCATTTTGGCTTGTACCATATGGTACTATAATTGCACATGTGAAAAAACACCTAGAAGTGAAGCTCAGGATAGTTTTGAATGTCAATATAATCATTTGGAAATAAAATAATAGAATTTAAAGTTATAAAGAAACATATTTTCTCCATCAAGTTAGTTATAGGTTTTAAGGAGGGTTTTAAAAGGTTTTTCTTAACAATGGTTCATAAAGGATATAGATCCCTTCTAAAAACCAATTCCATGAATTGATAGTAGGTGGACCCCTCTAATATCTCCTATGGGATTGATTTCCCATGCATCTCCTCATGAAATTTTTAAGCAAACAAAGTGACCTATTTGGCCTCCTTCTCAAGCCAAACAAAGGCTTGTTTACCTTCTAATTGATTGTTCATAGATTTTTAGGACTAAAAACCCAAACCAACTCTATAATTTTGAAGTATAGAACCACCTCCAACCCCTCAAGAAACCTTAACTTACCATATACCTTCAATAAGTTCTATGTTCTTTAAAATTACCTCTCAGACTGGTGAGTGTGTGTGTTAAGGCCAAAAAAGACCATTTGGAGTCTTAAATCCTCAAAACTCACTTTCATAGCAAATAATTATTTTAAACATATAAGAAATTATTTAAAATTATTCTTACAAGCACTTACCTCTCAAACATGTCCAAAACATTGAACTCCATCATTAAGGGTTTTTATACAAATTGGGTTTGCTTACCCTAAATCTCCATAAACTATGTTTCTCTCCTTATAAACTGTATGAACTTGATAAAATATTTTATTTTGAGTCATTCAAAATCCATCACTTTCATACTTTCAAATTCTAGTGAGACAAACATGTTATCCTCTCTTTGTTTGTGAGTGAGACTATAAGTCACTAAAGGATTGTGTTAGACTATGTATGTTAACTGAGTTATACCCCTATGGATATAATATTCATAGGAATTTCAAATGAAAATGGATTTCACTCCTTAATATTCTCTTATAACTCATTCAACTTCATTCTAACTCTCTTTACCATCACATCCAAACTATAACCTCTTTGTTAACATTCTCACCTATATCCTTGACTACTTGTAGATGCATTGGTTACAGGTACACATTTTTTGGTTTTTGGATTTCATGAAGGAATTAGATGATTGAAACAAGACCTTAAATATTTCTATTACTGAGATTTAAAACATCTTAACATCTTGTGAAATCATCTAAAAAAAAATCAAATCTCCTCTCTCACAAGATCTCTCAAGCATTTAGCATAGGCTAACTATGTCCTTACCTTGTTTGATTGTACATTTCAATTAAGGATTGACTATAGGTATTATTTTAGAGATATCCATACTTTGAAAAAATCCTTGTGATATTATATTAACTTTAAAAACTCCTATGTATTGACTATACATACCAAACTCAAACCCATCATTGTACTCTTTTATCTACTTGTCCTTAGAACTCAGTTAGGCCTATAAGCTAGTTGTAGATGATTGGTGTAGAGATTTTAGGTTTGATGATGTGAAATAAGAATAGCCCTAATATCATTAAATATTTCTTCATAGACCTATTTTACTTCTTGACATCATTATAAAGTTTTAATCTTCTACTACTTCCTTTTACCTTTTGAGCTAATCTTCACATGATCACACATAGGTCACCTTACTTGGTTATGACTAAACATGGCTATAAGTGATCTTTTGCTTTCTCTTCACTATGATAACCTCATTAATTCCTCAATAAATTCATTATTATGATCAATTTCATCCATCTTACAAACTCACATGTCATCTTATTAACATTCTTGTAGTTCACTTTGCATAGAAGTTTGACTAACTTAAGATATATGGTTGCAAGTGGCCATTTATCCTTGACTGTAGATGGATTGTAGATGTAAATACAATTACACTCACCTTATGGTCCCAATATACCACAATATCATTTATCTTATTTATTAATTTAAATTTGAAATCCTCCAACCTTCATGATACAACATAATGCTTCTTGAAGATAATCCTTACTTTAGATGATTGTTGTAGTGGTGATTTTACCCACTACACAGATTATAGATGAAGATGTGACATGATTGGTGATATGAAAAATATGATGTCAAAACCACTTAATGATACCAACCTACCCTGAATCTACTTTAATAAGCATTCAAGGACCTTGATAAATAGGTAAACCAATCATAACCTTACCTTAAAAACTAGTAATTTACCTTATTTTTTGTTAAACTAGATTCTAAAGAGGTTTTATTGAATGGTTTTGATGTACCTTGCTGACACTATGATCACTCTCATCCCTTATATTAGGATATAACACCCATGATAAGTCATTTAACACCTTCACAACACATTTATAAGGTCATATGGTCCTTTAGAGGTTTCTTAAGTTGGTAATACAGTAATGTATAAACTTGATTATGTCTTCTAGGTATATGAGGGTTAAAATGGATTTCTTGCTCCCAAGATTATCACCAGAAAATTCAAGGACCCTTATATATTTCTTGGTGTTAGTTCATGTTCTTACACATTTATTTCATTTCCCTCATGACTCTTATGCTCATGTGTTTTTCCATTATGTCTTTCTAGCCTATTCATTAGGCCTATAAGTGCTCTTTTAAGCTTTGAGAGAGCATAGTCTTAAGAAATCAAATGGAATGTCCTCCAAAGTTAAACTAAAACTTTCTCACATTTTATATATCCTTAAATATCATGTTGACGTTATTGAGATACTCTCACACACTTAAAATCTCATTAAACCTATAATTATACCTTATGGAAGGCCCCATCTCACTTAAGCTACCTTAAGAATTACCCTCTCCAATATGAAGGAACATAAACATTTTGATTGGATTAAATAGGTTTATTTTACCCAAAAAATGAATCTTAAAACTCATGAAAAAATATATACATTCAACTGATATACCAAACATGCTTGAAAATTACCATTCTTAATAATCAAGACAACCAACCAATTTCTTGTCAAAAGATTTATTATTAAGGAAAATTATATTATTATTATGAAATTAAAAACATATCATTTAACCCATAAATCATCCACCTATATCCATTTTTCTCCATCGAGCTCTGAAGTGAAGAAACAAAGACAAACTTGGACCTTGTTTGGATGACTAGGTCATAGTGGCCCCCTTACACTCTTAGCAATAATTCATAAAGATAAGGAGATTAATATGAAAAATAATTCCAATAAATTTAATTTAATTATTTTCCTTATCATTTCCCAATATCTTTGGACCTGACTCTCTCTCCTACTTGTATTGAGCAAAAATTGATGGCCTTCCTAGAGCTACCAAAGAGGTCGATATGAGAGATAAATTGGTTTTATAAATTTTGACATATTGAACTAATTAAAATCCATGTATTTGACTTTATCATGGACAAATAATGTCTTGATGATTCTTTTAGGTCAATTGTACCTTGAAAATTTGTATGAATAACCTCAAAATAGGCCTTTTTTGCACTAAAACAACTATAATCACTTGATAAACCTAATGAAACTACTAAAAAATGTATAAATTATACCTTTTTCACCAAATATTTCACCCTAAATAAGGGTATTTAATCCTCATCTATATTTTGGCAACATGGGAATACTTCTAGGTATGTGGGTGTACCAATAGCAGAAGTAGACCTCTAGGTTTAAGGGCTAGCTCCTTGAATATACCTTAAAGTGATTATCACCTAAATATTTAATTGTGGGAAAAGGGATATAATTTTATGAAAATAAACTAATCTAATGTGGTGATAAACTATAATAATTTCCACATGACTATCATACTTGTTTCACTAAGAGATAAAGCCTACAACACTAGTTTAAAAGTCCTAGAATGCTCTAACATTAGTATTTCAACATGAAGGTGATATACATGAAGACTATCCAAGGTAGTGAAACCATAGATCAGTTTCAGATACTAAGTCTCTTTTTACACTTGATAATATAACCATATACTTAATAACACTTCATATGACCTGCTAGAGTGAATTCACTTACATCAAACATAGAAGGATTGAGAGAAATCAAGGATAGATAGATATCTCTTAAATATTCACTATAAATATCCTCTTACACTTTGAAAATATGGTATATGAAATAAAACAATATTTCATTTATTTTCTAAGGCTAAGTGCAATGTCAAAACTATCAGGGCTTCACCATACATGGTGTGTTATTTTTCTACAAGAGCCAAAATGGCTACTACTTACAGAATTTGAGAGAGGAGAAGAGAATGAAGTCCAAGAGTCACTAGGACATGTGTCATTCTAATAAAAGAGTAAAAAATGTAGGTGATATCAGTATGTAATATACCATGTAAGGTCTAATTGGATAAATGTCCCTCAAAGCATGAAACTCCTAAAATGTGGCATAGGATTCCTCATTGCTTGCTCAAAAAATTGCCTTCATCATTTGGCCTTTTTGGAGTGTCCATAGCTAACTATAAATAAATTGTATTATTTCAATAATATATATGGGTTTTATAAATTATCCAAAATTCATTGGTTACATCCCTAATCATCAGGATTCTTCTAGACATGAGCTATCACTACATATAGTCTAAATAACTCCTCTTTCACTCACCTTGCACACTTGGCACCCATGTTTCCTTAAATTTTATAATATGATCCATAAAATGGAGTGTATGAAACCTATTAGTACCTTTTAAGGCATTATATTCTATAATTAGTCCTTAAAATGACTCACACTTGAAGTTTTCATTCTCTCACTAGCTTGTTCACTAGGCCATTCTAGACTGGCTGAAGTAGAGGTACTTGAAAAATCACTTATGAGTTTTTATAAAGAATAAAATGTATATTATAGGATATATTAGGTCCCAATATACTCCTCCCAAGTGATTTTCATCTCTTGAAAACCTTCCATACCTATAAAACACACAAAACTATCAAAGAAACCAATATTGTGCCTTGTCTATACATGTAGGGTACACCTCAATATGATAATAAGGTGCTCTATAGATTATTAAACAATATAAAATTATTTTCCTAGTCATACTCTCCCTTTTGGATGCTTTTCCAACTTTATATTCTCCATTGGGTCATTAACTAGGGTTTTAGAGGGTTTTATGTAGTTTTAGCCTCTAATTATTGTTCATGAGATTGTGACATTAAATTCTCCAAAAAAATTCATTAAAACCTTATTAAATAACCTCTCTAACATATCTAAATATATTATAGTCCCATGCTAAACCTCTAATGAGTTGTGAGCTTCCAAACCTGCTTACTCAAGCTCCATTCTTCATTTTGCACACCCTAAATTGGTTTGATCCAAGAAATGCCTTTCATGTGATTTCATTTTCACTATAAGAGTTTTTAAACACATAATATATCCCTAAAAACATGTTTCAATTACTTTTAATGTTCATTTAATGTAAAAAGTGGTAATATACCCTCAAATGGGCAATATGCCTAGTCTAGACATAAAGGTCTTTGATGATATACCTATAGGTTTGGGTCACCTTGATTTACATTAAGAAACCTAAGAGACCTTTATCATGTTTTTACATGACTATCATCTATTTCCATCTTCTTTAGGGGCCTCATTCAATCTTCAACTCACCCTTCTATCTCTTCATGTTGAGCCTATAAGGTTTCACATTTTGGGAATGCCCTTTGTTTGAGATAGAATAGAGGGAATATCCCTTATTTTCCAAAAAAAAACAAGAATTATGGGATTATCTAAGTTTTAAGGACCCTCTACACTAATTTCCATGGATAGATCACCTTAATAGCTCCTTCATCTCCTTCAAAACCTAAGGCAGACCCTTGACTGTGTGAAGGCTTCAGGCATGTGACTGCATGTTGCCCTATTTAAACTCTCCTTCCCCTATTTCCACATTATAAGAGTGACATTCAATGGTAATTATAATTTTTAACCCTTTTTAAACATTTCCATACCCAACCTCTTTACTAGTTCTTCAAGAAATGGCTCCTACTTGATAAGTTTAGTTAGTACGCCATTGTGACTGTGTTTCAAGTTTCACCATGCCTATAGGTGTATGATACAAATTTTGGACTTATTGAAATATTTAAATTCTTAATTAGAGTATTTAATATCATCTCTTAATTATTAAGACTTATTTAAATGATGAATATGTCAAACTAGTCTTTGTACTATTGGACTTTAATGCTCTGTCTACTTATAGTTTATTGTAAGTATTCATTTTAAGGGTTAAGGACACCTATGGGTTATGTTTCAGCTTTTAAACACCTATGTTTATAATCCTATGATCCTCCTAAGGTCTTAGAGGCATTTTTTAACTCTATAAATTCTCATTTTTGTAGGTCTGACTACCAATGTTCACCGTATGGGTTGAAGTCACCTATAGATAGGTTGTAGGTGGCCCTTTTGAGAAAGGGTACACCTATAGGTGTGTATATGGACCAAAAAATCTATACCCTAGCTCTCTTTTATTCTATTTGAATACTTAATGTGATTTTCACTCCAATGGAAACACTAGTCATGGTGATATGATTTATGTTACAACCTTAGGGTGTGAAGGTCATTTAGAAGATCAAATCTTGTAGATAACATTGGCTTTCTACAGTGAATAAATGCAAGGTTTGAGAGTCTCATTTTCATCACATGTGGTAATAAAACATCCACATCCTATTGAAAATTATTTCCATTTCATGATGTATACAAGATTTAATCATCACAACTCACATAGGTTTTTTGTGACCTCATTAAATGGCATCCTCAAACCACCTGGGGCTTTGTTTTGGAGCTTTTAGAGAATTTGTCCCTAAAACACATTCCCCTCACTTGAGGTTAATTTTTGACTTTTATTTCCCATTAAATGATTAAAACATGGTTTCCAAATTACTTTAAACATTCTCAACATTCATGAGGGTTTAAAAGTATGTCAAATATGTCCATTACCATGTTTAACATTTGTGTAAGACCACCTGTAGATGTACACACAGTAGTACATAAGACAATGAAGGTAAACATGGGCAGTGTGTATGATATGTAAACTTGTGATTAGTTTTCAAGGAATATCCCTCTTATTATAACCTAATTAAGGCCTCAAAACGTGATATAACATCCTTATGAAACCATCCTAAATCCTTTTCAATACCACCTGTAGGTGGACATTTCAATGTGTAAGGATTGAGTTGTGGATATAGGCTCTATGTATGGATTTCAACCTTAAGGTTCATCTTTAACGTATTCACCTTATAAAAATGAGACCCTTAAACCATGAATTTCTTGAAACCTTTAAATTACTCCTTTCCAACATGATTGGTCTTCTCTGTAATACCTGTAGGTGCTCATTAATAGAGTATGACTATGTGTGTAGAGGTATTGGTCATCACATGTTTGTATACATCACTTGAGATCATATCCTCATGCTTGGTTTTATTTTTCATAATAAAATAAAATTCAAAACCTCATTAGTAACTCCATTACACCTCCATGAATGTGATCAAATCCTTCATACATCATGATTGTAGTTGGAACTTACAGGGAATTGATTATGTGTCACTTATGACTGCAAATCCATGGATGATATCTTTATAGAGTGAGATTAAAATGATATGGGATTAGGAATTACTTTTAATCATTAAAAATAACCTATCACCATCCTCTAAAACCATTATAAATATATGAAACATCTTCAAATGATGTAAACCTATTTGTAACTCCATGTGAGACCAACTTGCAATTTTAGATGTTGTACTCATAAAATCAACTCCAATCATTAAAAAAAATCTATAAAACATGTGTTAAATATTTAAACATCCTTTATAATTAATATCATCAATTAGATTATATGGACATGTTCATACAAGAGGATAACATGTAGCATATGGGAAACAACATGCAAAAAAGACTAGTCCACTTCTAAAGGCTGGTTCATAAAGTAAAATTTATCAATCATAGAAAAATTTCCATGGAAATTAATTAAAATAAGTTTAATAACTCCATATATAGGTGTTTGACATGAAACCTCTCCTACTAGCCATACCAAGAAGAAACTTGTCGACCAGTTTTGCATGTCTAGAAGGGAGATGAAGGAGCAAAATGGTTTTTGACTATTTTAAATACTTCTTAATATGATCAAAAATCATGATGAGTCTATATAAGTTTCATATCCACTGGATAAGCTTCACACATGTGCCACCTTCCTTTAGAGGTTATACAACTCCCAAAACTATCCAAACTACCACCTTTCTTTTTGTTTCAGCATAGTACTTTCAAGTTTTAGTTAGGGACTAACATTCCTAACATATAAATAGTAAATAAATATTGATAAATACTTTGGATAACTTTTATTTCTTATAAAACCATACCACCTTCATAAATGACCCTTAAATGACATAGAATGACATAAATACTAAATATGACCATGACTAGAGCTAATACCACATTAAATAACATAAAAATAACTATGGCACACCTTATAAAATTCTATCATAACTTTGTGTAAGTTTTTTACTATATGGGCTTAACCTATTTTGACTTGTGGTCAAAATAGTGAACATTCTTGATGATTTCTAGGGGTGGCATTCTTGCTATGCCCAAGACCAGTAACCTTTCATTATCCATTGGGATATGGAGTCACCTATGCATAGATATAACACTAAACCTAACTTTAGAACAAACCAAAACATAAGTAACAACAATAATAAGACACACAAAATAGTAAACTAAGAAAACACACAGTTATACTTCATGAGCACTTATGAAATACACACAAAAACTAAATTAGCTAAATCAAACACAAACTAACTTGAAAAAAACACTTCCTCTTAGATCAAAGGGTAAGTTTAACAACCCTATTGTTTCATGAAATTAAGGATTAAATGAGTCATGTATCCTTTTGACCCTTGACACTGATGCCTCCATCTTCTTCATGGTGTTTTCCAACTTCATTGTCATGATGTTCAATGAAAACCAAGTAGCTTCAACCAAGTTAGCTATGGAAATGAACTCTTATTTCATCCAAATAGCCTCAAATTTCTCATAGTAATCCTCATCTACAACCTCCAATGATGGTTTAACAAATAATACCTTCTGAGTTTCCATGGTGCTCTTAATAAGATTAAGTTTCCTCTTAGCTACAATTTCTTCAAGCTCATCATGGAGATCTACATAGTCTACCTAATCATAGTCATTATATTCCATGGAAAATTCTTTATCCACCTTCTCATGTGATTGGCCCTCAACTTGTAAAATTTAATCAAGATATTGAAAGGGTTATATTTTTTATTGCCAATCATCCTTGTTCTCCTTGTCTTCTAAAACCACCACCTCTTCAACCTTATTTTTTTGGCATATGAGGTCATCAATCTAATCTTATTTATGTTCCAATGCATATGTGGGTGATTCAACATCAATTTAGGTATGGAGTATTCCTCAAGGACTACATATTCTACCTTGGTCTCATGAGACTCTTATAGAATTACAACTTCTTGAGGGATGAATTTAAGTTTATCTTCATCCTTGATAGCACACTCTACTATAGGTTTGTTAGGATCATCAACCACCTCATGATCAGATATGGAGTCTTCTTCAAATACATCTCTCTTCAAGTCCTAGCCACATTCTTCATGGATAACTTCAAAAGATTCGCATAATATGTTTCTCTTCGCTCAATAAGGTGGAGTTTCATTTGTGTTCACCAAGGGGAGTCATTATGGTGATTTTTTCTTCATAGTCACTCATGACATCTTGATTAGCTATGACTTGAACTCTTTCCTCTTCATTTACTTCCCTCAAAATAGGCTATTTTTTAAGAAAGGTTGAGATGGAAGGTTTATGAATAGGATCATGAGTTGGAGGTGATAAATGAGGTATGGATGGCTTGTAAATAGACTTAGGAAATAATACTTCACTAGTAAGCTCATTGGGAAGTGACAATTTGGGCTAGTTAGAAGGAAAAACACCTATATGAGCAAAATTTACACATTGACAATAGCTTCTTTATGGATTTTCAATAGTAACATGTTCAATTTTAGGTTCCTTTTCTTCCCACATATTTAGACTATTTTTTGAGCATTGGTCACACGTTTTTACCAAGTGCATCTACTCTTTGATCTCCCATTGAGTTCCCTCTAGCTCCTCAAACATATCCAACACTTGCATACAACTTTGGGAAACACCTCTTAACCATTCCATGAGATTATTAGGGAGCACATCATATTCATCATCCCATGTTCCCATATTCTCTTCATGGAGTAGTAACTATGATATGAGTGCCAATAAATATTTGATATAAGATGAGGTTAATGCAGGAGGAGGAGGGTAATAATTGGGATCAAGGCCAACTTTAACTTATTATAATTGAGTTTGTAAGAATTCACATTTTGTCTCTTGATATCTTAATTTAGAATCCATGGAACCATCTGATTTTTCATGAAAAGACTCATAGGAATCCTCTTGAGGTTGATAGGCATCATGGTATAGTTTTTAAGACTCATATTTGGGCTGATTGAAGGTATTTCTTGATAGGTTTTTTGTTTGCCTTCCTCTAGGTTGTCTAACAACATGATGTCTATATTTGGAGGGAAATGGAGGACTATAGGGTTTCTATGGCTCATAGGATTGGTATCCATTATGATAGGACTGTTGAGGAATATAATGTGGTTCATAGCGAGGCTGATAGGGAAGTTCATGATAGGGTTATTCACCATAGTTGTTCATATCAACCTCATATGTTAAATGAGATACAAGTAATAATAAAAACCTTCAATAAAAGATATATGGGTTGATTACAACTATAATTTTTCATTTAGAGTCACCATTGGTGTTATCTTTTTTTCTTCCAAAAGCTGATTAGAAGAAAGACACACCAATAATATTTCCACTCTCTTAGACCTTGGTCTCACTAGGCATGTCAAAAATATTGTCACCAAATATTTCAGCCTAGAGGAGGGTGTTCAATCCTCCTTTATATTTGGTCAATGTGGGAATACTTCTATGTATGTGGGTGTATATATAACATAAGTAGACCTCTAGGTTTAAGGGCTAGCTCCCTGAATATTCCTTGAAGTACTTATTACCTAACTAATTATTTACTTATGGGAAAATGGATATAAGTTTGCATGAAAAGAAACTAATCTAAGGGAGTGATACACTATAAGTATTTCCACATGACTATCATACTTATTTCACTAAGAGATAAAGCCTACAACACTAGTTTAAAAGTCTTAGAACGCTCTAACATTAGTATTTCAACATGAAGGTGATGTGCATGAAGACTATCCAAGGTAAGTGAAACTATATATTAGGTGAAAATACTAAGGCTAATTATACACTTGATAATATATCCATATACTTAAAAACACTTCATATGACCTACTAGAGTGAAGTCACTTGCATCAAACATGGAAGGATTGAGAGAAATCAAGGATGGATAGATATCTCTTAACTATTCACTATACATCTCTTCACACACTTTGACAAGATGAGATATGAAATAAAACTATATTGAATTTATTTTTCTAATTCTAAGTACAATGTAAATACTAGTAGGGCTTTGCCATACATGGTGTGGTATTTTTTTATAAGATCCAAAATGGCTACTACTTATAGAATTTGAGAGAGAGGATAAGAGAATGAAGTCCAAGAGTCACTGACATGTGTCATGCTGATTAAAGGAGTTACACATGTAGGAGAGAGATATATGCAATATATTATGCAAGGTATACTTGGATAAATTCCCCTCAAAACATGAAACTCCTGAAATGTGGCATAGGATTCCTCATTGCTTGTTTAGAAAACTACCTTCATCATTTGGCCTTTTTGGAATGTACAAATCTAAATAGGGATATATTTTATGATTATAATAATAGATAGGGGTTGTATACATGATCTAACATTAATTTTTTGAATCCTTAATCATTATAATTCTTCTGGACATGAGCTATCACTACCTTTAGTCTAAATAACTCCTCTTTCACTCACCTTGCACACTTGACACCAAGGTTTCCTTTAGTTTTCTAGTATAATCCATAAAATGGAGTGTATGACACATTTTAAAACCTATCATGGCCTTATATTCCTTAGGTATTCCTTAAAATGACTCACACTTGAAGTTTTCACTCTCTCACTAGTTTGTTCACTAAGCCATTCTGGACTAGTTGATGTAGAGGTACTTGTAAAAGCACTTGTGAGTGTTTTTTAAAGCATTATATTTATATTATAGGATATATTAGGTCCCAATATACCCCCCCCACCCAAGTTATTTTCATCTCTTTAAAACCTTCCATACTTACACAACACACAAAACTATCAAATAAACTAGTTTTGTGCCATGTTACTATAGGTAGGGTACAACTCAATATAATAGGAAAGTGATATAGAGAGTCATCTACAAAATCAAAGAAATTTCCCAATCAAACTCTCCCTCTTAGGTGATTTTTCAACTTCTTCTTCTCTATTGGGTCATTAACTAGTGTTTTGGAGGGTTTTATGCAATTTTAGCCTCTAAGGATTATTCATGAGATTATGATGTTCAATAATCCAAAAAAAATCACTAGAACCTTCTTCAATACCCTCTTTAACATATCTCAAACTCCTTGACTCCCATGCTAAACCTATTGGGTGAATATTTTTTCATCAACTAACTGAAGACAAAATGGCTATATCAACCATAGCGTAATGAGATAAATCTCTCCTCTTAGCAAGGGGAGGCTCCCTATAAACTATCACAAATATAACCTATACTAAATACTAACTCAGGGGTGAGATTATATCATCCATTTATATATTTTTAAAATGATGTTCACAAAATAAGAGGAAAACTTCTCGAGTAATAACTGAATCCACAAGAAACTCACGAAAGCACAAAGTCTTTCGTTGCTTCTTTCACTAATTTATGACTTATATCAAAGTAGAATGAGGTGTAGCCAAAAGTCTTCACCGAAAACTACAATAGAGAATATGATTAAAAAATATAAAGGTATTTCAAATCCTTTCCAATATCCTTCATCCTAAGACACTAAAACACAAACTAAAGACTATTATGGTAGCACAAAGTCTTTGTAATCAGCTTTAGAACATCTCCCAAATTATTTTCACTCACTCTGCTTATTTGATCAAATGGATAAGATAATATTTAGGAAAAGGACATAAGAACAATTTCCTACATAACACAAGTTATTTCAACACAAAGTTTGAAAGGTCACTCGCTTTCTGATTCACCTGATAAAATTTGATTAACAATCTGAGCTCAAAGTCTCAAAAATGCCTTTCAATTTGGGTAGATTTTTACTTCCAATAACTGATGAGATCCCCCCTTCTTTCAAAAATGAGAGATTACAATATATAGCATCCAAAAGAAATAATTTGGTGCTTCTTTCCATAAATGGCCCATGCTGCCTTGAATGCATTAGAAAGAGGAAGTCCTGTGAAGGGGCCATGTTGGAGAAGATTGCCAGCCTTGACTCTAGCATTTAAATTATATCAAATATCTCTTCAAAAGCATGGGTTTTCTATTCCTCTAAAAGGTAAGGTGTCTCCTCTTTATGATACTTACACGACTGTCCACTCATATTTACTCAAATAAATAAAATTAGGCCATGCCATTGAATGCTTATGCTCTTTGATAACCATTTGGTGGACTATTCCACCCACTGGAATAACTCTTCTACTGACACTTCTAGATTCTCTATTTTGTTCCCTCTTTCCTTTCTATATTTTGTCTCTTTCTAGTGATCTAAGCTCTTGGGGCTATCTTTTTGGCTTTTTCTGGCTTCTTCAACTCCTTTCACAGCAAGTTATTGAGTTTGTCCTCAAGTCTATGTCATTTGAAAACCAATGGTTGTTTTGTTATCTTAAATTTGATGTCTATAGGGACATCACTGGTCACTTGAACCTTTTGAACCTTGAACCATCTTTTAGAGTTCATCGGTTCAATGGTTCAATAGTTTAATGGTTCGATGGATCAATACTTTATGTTTTACAAAGTGTCGTGTTCACTCAGTCTTCTTATGAATTTAATGTATCATTGAACCAACTGTTTGATCCTTTTGCTTGAACCTTCCACTTAAACCTTTATAGTGGAGTTCAATGGTTCAAAGTTAAATGTGACTATGGTTGGTCTATATACTTCATTTCATATCATTGAACCCTACTGTTGAACCCTATATCATTTGAACCTCGAAAATGAACCATCCTTATCAATTTTTTAGGAAATGCCTTCAAGTGTTTGAAATTTTTTCTTGCAAAAACCCAACTTTAAAACCTTGTTCATTTTCCCAACTGTAAACCCTTTGAAAACGAGTGATTTACTTTACTAAAAAGGCTTATGCCATTGAATAACTTGACTGCTCAAAAAAATTTTGAGAAAAAGGGGACCATTTTTGGCCTGCAGGACTAAAATGGTCAACAGGTTGTCCACAAAAATGAGTGACTAGTTTTGGAAACAACAGCTGGCTCCAGTTGGGGAACTTTCATCAATTGTATTTTAAAATGATCAAAGGGAGTAGAATCCAGACTCTAAGTACCTTCATACATTCCATTGGGTCACAGAGTCAAGCCACCCAAAAAGAGAAAGATCGCAAAAACTAAACAAATAACACAAAACAAACAAAGACTATACAAATGTACAAATGAACTTACCTAATACTTCAAGGATTGAAATTCTTTAGATGTTGCCCACTGTGAGGTAGTGAGAATGGTGTTCCATCTTGATATTTTAGCAAGAAACTATTTTCACCACTGAATCGATGAATGGTGAATGGACCTCTCCATAAGGAATAAAAATTTCCATGCATTCCTTTTGGTTCTCTCCTCTTGTCTCATAATAAGACCTGATCTCCAATCTGAAACTCTTGAATCCTTAATTTCTTGTCAAAGAGTTTCTTTACCTAATTTTGATGTTCAGCAATATGGTCCACTACCCTAGTTCATTTCTCTTCTAACTCATTCAGGTACATGATTATTTTATCAATAAAATTTTCAAAATTTGAATCTTCTACCACCTTTGCCAACTTCAGTGCTGATAGTTCCAAGGTAATGGGTATTTTCGCATTCAGACCATAAAAAAGTTGAAATGGTGACATACCTATTGCCCTTTTAGGTGTAATCTTGTCTACCCATAAAGCATCAAACAATGCTTTATGCCAAGTTTTTTGATTGTCATCTACTAGTTTCCTGATAATAGTAACCAAATTCTTGTTACTCAATTCTGCCTGACCATTTTCTTACAGATAATAGTCTGAGGAGTGGGAAAGAATAATCCTATGATTGTAGCAAAAGTCAATAATCTCATGAGAAGAGAAAAAAGTGGCATTGTTTTCTATAATCTTGTTTGGAACCCCAAATTGGGAAATAATATTTTCCTTAAGAAAATTACATACCACTTCTGAAGTGTCATGCTTGACTGGAATGGCTTCCACCCACTTGGTAAAAAAATTTATTATGGTGAGAACATAGTTGTGTCTGACACTTGAGGATGGGTTCACAATGTCGATGAAATCAATACCCCATTGCTAAAAAAATTCTTCAATCACCACCAGCTTGAGAGGTGATGCAGCCAACTTGAGTTTCCCAACAAACTGTTGACATAACTCATGCCTACGTACCCAATTATACACATCTTGAAATAGTGCAGGCTAATAGTATTTGGCTCATTGAATCTTATGAGCAGTCATGGGTGTAGAAAAATATCCTCCACAAGACAAATTATGGAAATACTCCAAAAGTTTACTCTATTGTGCTTTATCCATGCAATGAATAAATACCCCATCAAGGCTTCTTTTGTACAAACCATTGTCCCACAGGACATAATTAGCAGCTTTCAACTTCACATTTATTTTTTTATAAGATAGGTGAGTAGGGAACTCACCATAGGTAAGAAAATGAGAGATATTAGAATACCACTCATTAGTAGTAGTGACAAAAAGAACTGTTGGCATGTCTTCAACTTCTACTTCTTCATGTCAGATTTCTTTTAGTATGTTATCAGCAATCAACTGATAGAGACTTCTTCCCCACACTAGCTTAGTAGGTTTGATATCAAGATCAAACTCTTGACTATTAGAAATCCAATTGCCTTTTTTAGTACCAAACTCTTGTTGAGTTAAAATAGACTTTACTATTGTATCAGGCATTAGAAAAATAGTGTGTGAATTCAAGATATAGAAATGGAAATGTTTTACCACCTTAACCATAGCATAAGTATACTTCTCCATATTTGAATATTTCAATTCATGAGCTTTGAGATGGAAACTCATAAATGATATGGGAAATTCCATACCTTCTTCATTCTGCTGAACCAAAATGGTTGAAAGTATATATTTAGAAGTATAGCTATATACTATGAAGTCTTTGGCATAATTTAGACAAACTAAGATTGGGGCATGAGTAATAGCCTTCTTGATATCTTCAAATGTTGCTTTTCCTTCTACAATCCAATGAAAAGTAGCTTTACCCTTCATCATGTTAATAATGTGGTAAGTTTTCTCTATGTATTTGGGAATAAACCTTCGTAGAAAATTCATCTTTCTAAAGAAAGAATGAAATTCAGTCTTACTAGCAAGTAGAGTAAGATTTTGGATAGATTTGACTCTTTTTGAGTCAATTTTTGTGCCTTCTTGGGATATAATGTGTCTGATAAGTTTACCTTCTGTAATTCCAAAAATTGACTTCTTTGGATTGAGAGAAATACCATTTTGCTGATAGCATTCCAACACTTGTTGTAAATGATGCACATGATCAGGATGATGTTTGGAAAAAATAGTCAAGTCATCAAGATACACCATGATAAACTTCCCTAATTCATCTCTAAAGGCAAGGTCCATTACTCTCTGGAATGTGGTGCCAGCATTGATCAAACCAAAAGGCATTTTGTGATATGTAAACGTGCCCCAAGGTGTAGTGAAAGCATTTTTATGTTGATCTACTTCATTGACTTCCACTTGATTATACCCAAAAATCCCATCTAACAATGATAACATTTTTGAGCCAGTTATTATTTGTAATACTTGATCCACGATGGGTAGAGGGTAGTTGTCCTTTAGAAAAGATTGATTGAGATTCTTGAAATCGATGCAAATATGGATTTCTCTATTTTTTTTCTTACAGGAACTATGTTCATGATCCAGGTGGAATGGTGAATCAAAAAAATTATTCTAACATTCAACATCTTTTGAATCTCTGAAAGGATAGTACTTGATATTTTGGGATTGTATTGTCTCTATTTCTATTTGTGAGGTACTAACCCAATCTTAAGGGGAATTTCATGTCAAATTTATTTAGGCCTGAAGGATTTCAAGTCATCATAATAATATGCCAAAACATAAACATAATGGTGAAGAAGAGTAATAAATTTAAGCTTTTCATTAGTATTGCAACATTTCCCAATGATGACCATTTTGGGATTTTCTTTCGCACGCAAATTTACTTGATCGAACTCCTTAGAGGAACTTGAATCTATTTGTTGCTGCTTGATATACCTATCATGCTTATCAAATAGCTTCTCGAGAGAAACCAAACCTTTTGATTTTTTATTCCCTTTGAGTTGAAGAAACCCCTCACCAATTTTTGAATCTCTTTCAGGAGCTAATTCCTATGGTGGAGAGTCACTACCTTCAAAATAAAGATCCTCAAAATTGTGCATTTTTTCCTAAAAAGTGATAATTTGATTATCGCCATTAAATACCTGCCAATGGTTGGAATTATCAAGTACACTTGGTTGAAAGACCAACTTAATAGTGTACTTATTCCCTTTGAAATCTTTATGAAGAACCATGAGGGTTGCAGAGACATCCAATGAATCTGCATGATCATTAAACTCTCTTGGCACTGTAGAAATATTGAAAGCATCAAAACTTTCAATGCAATCCTATAAAAGATTGTGATAATTCTATAGTCTTTCATTTTTGGTTTGGTACAAACTTCTCACTTGATAAACCACCAATTCAGCATCTCCCTAGGCATGGAGAATTTTAACACCTTTAGCATGAGCAGCTTGTAATCTAAGAAATAATGACTCGTATTTATCAGTGTTGTTGGTATTGTTGAATTGCAACTTGTATGAGTAAGGGAATATTTCTTCTTGTGAGGATATCAAAACAATTCTAGCTCCAAAACTGGTATAAGAACAGCTGCCATCAAATTCTAAGATCCAAACATCATTAGAATTTGATCTTCTTAAAGATTTCTCTTCATTAGTGAGGGAAGATCCCCTTTTACCTAATTTTTTCTCTACAAATCCTTCTAATTTTTTGACTAAATTACCTAAATTGTCACCCAATGAACTTTCATCTGATGAAATAGAAACATCTTCAGTGGATAGAAAATAATTGCCCATTCTTGAGGATTCAAACAAAATTTGAGCTTCAGGGTCTAACGTTTGAGTAACAATATATTTTGACTCTTTCTCAAGAAGAAACTTTTGCATGATGCCTTTAACAAGTATCCTCACTTCAAATAGATCCATATTCAACTCTCTACCTATGTCTTTACAAAAATTATGTCTGAGCAAATTACCATAAGAAGTTGGAACATTAGCCACTAAGACTATCATCTTAATCCTCTTATCTGGAAAAGCCGCAAATGAAAATTGTGCATCTTTGATTTGACCCAAAAGAGGCACTTTCTTTTTTTCTATGGAGAAACATCTCCCAAAAGTCTTAGTTAAGGTAAGACCAAGGGAATCTGCTACCTTAGCAAGCATAACATTATTAGAGACTCCAGAGTCTATTATATAATTGCTCAATTTATGACCATTTATAAATAGAGAAACATAGAAAGGTTTTATTTTCCCAAGGGTAACAAGAGGAGTAGTGATAAGATTACTTTGGGTGAATTTGTTCTTTAGGGGATCCTGGGTCACTTTTGGAGAATCTTGTCCTACAAAGATGATTTAATTTTTGATGCATTCAGCCAACCTATCCAACTGCTCAAAGTTGGCTTGTAAGTACTCAAACTTAGACATTTGGATCTTGGTCTTCCTAGCATGATCAATTATGTCAAATAATTAGAATGAACTAAAAATAGAGGAAAGAAGTCCATCATTTTGATTTTTATTTGATGTGGCATAGGTATGAGGAATAGAAGTAGAAGGTACAAAATTGTTTGAGGTACTTACTTTCTTATTAGTCATTGGGTCCTTTTATTGGAAAGGCAATGAAGTTCCCCATTTAGTAATTGAGATCACTGGCTGAGGTTCTTTTACTACTTTTCCCTATCAGCTTGTTGAGTTGACTGGTTTTGGAACCTATTAATAATAACATATGATCTATCAAACACTTCTCCCTTTTTTCTAACTTCATCTTGGTAATTTAGAAAACCAATATTAGAGTCGCTAGCTAATTATTATTCTCCTCATATAAAGAGATTAGCATCCTCTTCTTGTTCCAACTCAGGTTGAAAAGATAAATCATGTTCAGCTTCATAATAACCAATTGCTAAGTTGATCGGTGCTACTTCAATGGCAAGCTTCCCCTATGTGGGAGGAAGATGATTGGGTTGCCCTTGACTTTTGGAAGAATTTCCTTGATATGAATGGTTGGGAAATGTCCTCTTTGGTATATCCTAATAAGGAGGAGCAGACATACCTTGGGACATTTTCCTTTTTAGAGCTAGCAATTTATTCGCTAACTTTTGAACCATAGGATTAGGGGTGCTTATGGAAGAATTTTCAGCAGATGAAGAAAATTTATTTCTATTATGATCTCTTCTTATCTTACCTGCAAGGATAAAATCATCTTTGACCTTGGTAGCCAAAATCTAAACTATATAAAGATCTATATGGCCAGCTTGCCTTAACAGAAAACTCACTTTAGGAAGTTGAGAATTAATGAAGAAGCACTTAAAAAAATTTAGTGTTGGCTGAGCAATTATAGGAATCTTATTCCTCAACTTATTGAATTTAACAATGAATTCTCTCATAGGCTCATGAGGCTCCATCTTTATTTATGTAAGTTGAGCCAACAAGGCATGTGCATCTTCTATAGGTTTGAACCTAGCCTCAAACTTGGCCTTGAGAGTGTTCCAGTCAGTTATAGTCTGAGCTTGAAGATGATAAAACTAATATATGACAGCACTTTTCAATGTTTCTACAAACAGTCTTACCATTATATCTTCATATTCAATGCCTATCACACCATAGGCTATGTATAAAGCTGTAATATGCTCATCAAGGTGAACTTTCCCATCACCATAAAACTTGGAAAAATTCTTTCTTAAACTATAAGGTAGTTCATGTAAAGGTGGGGTTAGATTTAGGGGGCCAAAAGTGTTACCCCAAGGGCCTTGGGCTGCCATGATATGACGATTGAAAGGAGGGATAACAAACCTTTGTGGAGTATGTATAGACAAAGTTCTGCTAGTAGAGGAAGGAGAAGCTTCACCTGGTATTGGAGACCTAACATTGGTAGGAGGAAAACTCCTGGTTTACTGGAGGAGAGATCGTGGAGGAGAAAGATCAAAATTATTTTGCTACATAACCTCAAATATAGGATCAAAAATACCCTGAGCTCTCTAGCTTCGTGTATACCATGGATCTGCTAGAGTGAAAAATGGAAAAGAACTAGAAATGATTTAATTTGAAGTGTGAAGCTTTAAACTACACATTCTTCCAAAGCAGAGTTGCTAAAAAACTATCGGATGAATATTTTGTCATCAACTAACTAAAGACAAAATAGTTATTTTAACCATAGCGTAATGAGATAAATCTCTCCTCTCAGCAAGGGGAGGCCCCCTATAAACTATCACAAACTTAACCTATACTAAATACTAACTCAAGGGTGAGATTATATCATCCATTTCTCTTTTTTTAGAAATGATGTTCACAAAACAAGAGGAAAACTTCTTGGGTAATAACTGAATCCACAAGAAACCCATGAAAGCACAAAGTCTTTCATTGCTTCTTTCACTAATTTATGATTATATCAAAGTAGAATGAGGTGCAGCCCAAACTCTTCATTGAAAACTACAATAGAGAATATGATTACAAAATATAAAGGTAGTTCAAAGCCTTTCCAATATCCTTCATCCTAAGACACTAAAACACAAAATAAAGACTATTATGGTAGCAAAAATTCTCCGTAATTAGCTTTGGAACATCTCCCAAATTATTTTCGCTCACTCTGCTTATTTGATCAAATGGATAAGATAATATTTAGGAAAAGGATATAAGAATAATTTCCTACATAACACAAGTTATTTCAACACAAAGTTTGAAAGGTCACTTGCTTTCTCATTCACCTGATAAAATTTGATTAACAATCTGAGCTCAAATTCTCAAAAATGCCTTTCAATTTGGGTAGAGTTTTGCTTCTAATAATTTATGAGATCCACCCTTCTTTCAAAAATGAGATATTACAATATATATCATCTAAAAGAAAGACTTTGGTGCTTCTTTTCACAAATGGCCCATGTTACCTTGAATGCATTGAAAAGAGGAAGTCCTATGAAGGGGCCATGCTAGAGTAGATTACCAGCCTTGACTTTGGCATTTAAATTATATCAAATGTCTCTTCAAAATCATGGGTTCCCTAGTCCTCTATAAGGCAAGGTCATTCCTCTTTATGATACTTACATGATTGTCCACTTACCTTTACTCAAATGAAGAAAATCAGGCCACACCATTGAATGCTTACGCTCTTTGATAACCACTTGGTGGACTCTTCCACCCACTAGAATTACTCTTTAACTAATGCTTATAGATTCTCTATTTTGTTCCCTCTTTCCTTGCTATATTTTGTCTCTTCTTGGTGATCTGAGCTCTCAGGGCTATCTTCTCACCTTTTGTTGGCTTCTCTAGCTCCTTTCTCAGTGGGTCACTAAGTTTGTCCTTGGGTCTGTGTCATTTAAAAACCAATGGTTATTCCATTTCCTAAATTTGACGTCTATGTGGACGTTACCAGTCGCTTGAACCTTTTGAACCTTGAACCATATTTTAGAGTTCACCAATTCAATGGTTCAATAGTTTGGCAGATCAATACTTTATGTTTTTCAAAGAGTCATGTTCAGTCAGTCTTCTTATGAATTCAATGTATCATTGAACTAACTATTTGAGTCTTCTACTTGAACCTTTTTAGCAGAGTTCAATGGTTCAAAGTTCAATGCGACTAGGGTTGGTCTATATAGTTTATTTCATATCATTGAACCCCACCGTTGAACCATATATCATTTGAACCCTAACGTTGAACCATCCTTATCATTTTTTTAGTAAATGCCTTCAAGTGTTTTGAAATTTTTTCTTGTGAAAACTTGCCTTTTGAACCTTATTCATTTTACCGACTGTAAACCCTTTGAAAATGAGCAATTTCCTTTGCCAAAAAGGGTTGTGCCATTGAATAAATTGACTGCTCAGAACATTTTTAAGAAATAAGGGGACCATTTTTGGCCTATAGGACCAAAATGGTCAACAAGTTGTCCACAAAAATGGGTGTCTGGTTGTGGGAATAACAAAACCTCAAATTAGGTGTGAGCTTCCAAACCTACTTACTTAAGCTCCCTTCATTATGTACACCCTAAAATGGCTTTCATGTAATTTCATTTACACTCTAAGAGTTTGGAGACACATTATATATCCCTAAAAACATTTTCCAATGATTTTTAATGTTCATCTAATGTTAAAAGTGGTACCAGACCCTCAAATGGGAAATAGGCCTAGTCTAGACCTAAAGGTCTTTGACTGTATACCTATAGGTTTGGGTCACCTTTCTTTACATTCAAACACCTAAGAGATGTTTATAATGTTTTTCCATGCTTATAATCTATTTCCATCTTCTTAAGGGGCATCAGTCAATATTCAACTCACCCTTCTATCTCTT
The DNA here is from genome assembly GCA_037957365.1 of Torreya grandis. NCBI lineage: Eukaryota > Viridiplantae > Streptophyta > Pinopsida > Cupressales > Taxaceae > Torreya > Torreya grandis. Next base: position 579,663 of record JARHVA010005323.1, read on the forward strand.
CATGTTGAGCCTGTTGGGTTTCACATTTTAGGAGTTCCCTCTATCTAAGATAGAAAATAGGGCATATCCCTTATTGTCCCAAATAAAAAGAAAGAATTATGGGATTCTCCAAGTAGAAAGGACCCTTTGTACTAATTTCCATGGATAAATAACCTCAATAGCTCCTTCAACTCCTTTAAAACCTAAGACAGACCCTTGAATGTGTGCAGGATTCAGGTATGTGACTGTATGTTACCCTATTGAAACTCTCCTTCCCCTATTTCAAAATTTTAAGAGTGCCATGGAATTTTCATTCTACTTTGGAGCCCTTTTCAAATATTTCCACACCTAACCTCTTTGCTAGTTCCTCAAGATATTGTTCCTACTTGACAAGTTTAGTTAGTAGGCCATTGTGACTATGTTTTGAGTTTCACCATGTATGTAGTTGTATGTTAGAACATTTAGACATGTTGAAATTTTTACATTCTTACTTAGATTCTTCAATATAATCTCACAATTATTAAGACTTATTTCAAGCATTCATATGTCAAACTAGTCTTTGGACTACTAAACTTTGATGCTCTATAAACTTATAGTTGATTGTAAGTGCTCATTTTAAGGGTTAAGGGCACCTATAGGTTTTGTTTTAGATTTTATGAACCCATGTTTCTCATAATAGGATCCTCATGAGGTATTAGAGGAATTTTTTATCTCTTTAAATGCTCATGTTTTTAGTTCTGACTACCAATGTTCACCTTATGAGTTGTAGGCACCTTTAGATAGGTTGTAGGTGATTCTTCTAGGTAAGGGTACACCTATACGTGTGTATATGGACCAAACAATTTGTACCCCATATCTCTTACATTATATTTGAATCCTTAATATGTTTATAACTCTAATGGAAACATTAGTCATCATGATATGCTTTATGTTACAACCTTAGGGTGTGAAGGTCATTTAGAAGATCAAATCCTATAGACAATATTGCCTTTCTACAATGAACAAATCCAATGTTTGAGATTCTCATTTTCATCACTTATGGGAATAAAACATCCACATCCTCTTAAAAATTATCTCCTTTTTATGAGGGATACAATATTGAATCATCAAAACTCACTAGATTTTATATGACCAGATCAAATGGTAGCCTCAAAACCACCTAGGGCTCTGTTTTGGAGATTTTAGAGAATTTGTCCATAAAACACAATCCCCTTACTTCAAGTTAATTTTTGACTTTTATTTCCCATTAAATTATTTTAACATGGTTTCCAATGTACATTAAACATCCTCAATCATCTTTATGGTTTTGAATTATGTCAAATCTCTCCATGACCATGCTCAGGTTTTGTGTAAGGCCACCTATAGATGCACACACAATAGTAAATAAGACAATGAAGGAAAACATGGGTAGTGTGTATGATGTATGACCTTGTAATTTGTTATAAATGAATATACCTATTATTATAACTTTATGAAGTCCTCAAAACATGGTAGAACATCTTTATGAAACCAACATAAATCCCTGTCAGTGTCACCTATAGGTTGACATTTAAATGTGTAGGTAGTGAGTTGTGGATATAGGCTCTATGTATAGAGTGTGACCTTGTGGTTTATATTTAACATTTTCACCTTATCCAAATAATACCCTTCAACCATGAATTTTTTTAAACCATGAAATTACTCCTTTCCAATGTGATTGGTCTTCTCTATAACACCTATAGGTGTTCATTAATGGAGTATGATTGTGTGCGTAGAGGTATTGATCATCAAAATTTTCATACATCACTTGAGAGCATATACTCATGCTTGGTTTGATTTTTCATATGAAAATAATGGTCTCAAACTTTTTATTAACTTCATTACACCTCCATGGACGTGATCAAAGCCTTCATACATCGTGATTGTAGATGGAACTTGCAGGGAATTGATTGCATGTCACTTATGACTATAACTCCATGGATGATAGCCTTGGAGAGTGATATTGAAAGGAGAGAGGATCATAATGGAATTTTAATCATGTAAAATAACCTATCACCAACCTTTGAAATTGCTACAAAGATATGAAACATTTGAAAATGATATAAACCTATTTGTAACTCCATGTGAGACTAACTTGCAACCTGATATGTTGTACTCATCAAGTCAAATCCAATAATGAAACCAAAGCTAGAAAACATGTGAGAAATATTTCCACATCATTTTAAATAAATATTATCAATTTTATTGTATTGACCTACTCATACAAGAGGAAAACCTATATGGTGTGGGAAATAACATGCGGAAAAGATCAGTCCACTTCTAAAGGATGGTTCATAAAGTATAAATGATCAATCTTGGAACTCCTTCCATGAAAATTAATTAGTGTGAGTTTAATAACTCCCCTAGAGTAATTTATCCTGAAACCTCTCCTAATGGCTGTACTAAGAATAAACCTAGTGACCAATTTTGCATGTCTAGAAGGGTGATGAAGGAGTAGAATAGTTTTTTTAATATTTTCAAGACTTCATAAGTAGTTAAAACATAAATATGAGTCTATATAAGTTTAATATCCATTGGATAATATTCACACATGTGCCATTGTCCTTTAGAGGTCCTATAACTTTTAAAATTGTCCAAACTACCACCTTTCTTCTTATTTCAACATAGTACCTATAAGTTTTAGTTTGGGACTAACATTCCTAACATATAACTAAAACATACACATTGAGAAATACTTTGAAACACTAGTCTTGCTTAGAAAACTATACCACCTTCATAAATTACCCTAATATGACCCCTAAATGACATAAAGACTAAATGTGACCATGACCAAGGATAATACCACATTAAATCACATCAAAAGGACTATAACACACCTTATGACATTATAGTAGACCCCTATAAAAGTTTTGTACTATAGGGAGTTAACTTATTTTGACTTGTGGTCAAACTAGTCAATAGCACCTTTTCATACTTTAACAAGAACACCATGTCCTTATTATGATATTAGGTTGTCATTAACATGCAAACCCTACTCCATAAGCCACCAAGTCATCCAAAATGTAATAAACTAGGCTATAAAGTTATTCAATCATATCACCAACTAGTTCGATGAATTTTAAGGCATGTCATGACTTTGACACAGGCCATGAGGCCTCTCAAGATGCCTTGGACTTGTTTCATCTCTTGAAACAACCTAAACAAGTTAAGAGGTGGCTAGACAAGCACATGACCATGATGATCAAAACCTTAAATTCATAAAATTTTCCTTAAATCCTACTAATCAATATTTTTGATGACCATTTCAAAGACATTACAAGAATAACATAACAACCAATAGGACAAATAACATGAAAAGCAAAATTTCAAGTGGTTAGGGTAATAATTTGACCTGTGAGGTCAAAATTATCAATAATAACTTCTTCAAGGGATAATATGGCACATCATATAGTGCTAAAATAAGGTAATCAACAAACCCATATTAAATCCCTATATGATATGTGTATGCATGTTTAATCTAAATAACCTATGGTTTATGCTTGTGAATCCCTAAAAGATCAAATCACCACTATGAGAAATTTAATAAAAGAGTTAAAAAATCAAATTACATACATACAAATACAAAAATATGCTATTGTTAATCATGTATTTACGCATAAATATAATAATGGTGTGCCTAACAAGGTTTCATTTCAAAAAAATAAGATAAAAGAGACTTCATCTACAAATAGTGATTTAAAAAGTGAATAAAAGGATAATTAAATTCCAAGTTAAATCCTAAGAGAAATGTTTCAAAATAAATTGATTCAACTACCTCCCCTACATCCCATAAGGAAATCAAAATACTATTGTCCATATCATATGCTGCATGAGCATCATTTAGATTACTATTTTGAAAAAAAATAATAAAATACAAATGATAAATGATAGTGGTGATCATATAATTGATACATTACTTAATCAACCCACTCACATTATGAGTACTTATCATAAAGCATAAGTGACAAAATAATAAAAATGGGTACCAAATGATAATTTAGAATAAAAACATGTGTAAATGCAAAACTTAGAGCAAGAATGGATTCAAAAGGTAGTTCTATAAAAATAAAAAGAACAAAAGTTGTAAAATCAAACTTCGTATAAGCAACAGAGTATTCTAAAAAGAGGTTTTCTAACAAAGGATTTTCAAAGCATGGCGTGCCATACAAAATAAAATGATACAAATATGGTTGTTAAGGACTCAAACATCATATCTATTTCATGCCTTGAGGAATAAAAATTCAAAGCATAAATTACATCTTTTCCTAATGTTCATATAAATATACATGACTCTTCTTTGGTCCATAATGCGATGCAAAATTTTGACAATGCTAAACATACTCAAGAAGAGTAAACTTTCAAGAAGGAAATTCCAGTCTATGGTGCAATGAATTTTTCATAAACAAATGCTCAAAATTTTATAGCATAAGTTCAAGAATAACCTAATAAGTTACATGTCTCTTATAATAATGATTACATTGATTATTATGATCCTAATAATATAGAATATTGGTATGATATTGATTATGCAATATGTGAATATGACACACGTGATACATGGCCTTCCAAAATGAATCCCCTCTATGATACCCTTGGATTATATTATAACTTCTAATTTTTCCATATTCTTTATGCTTATTAATTCAAAATTCACAACTTCAAAAAATTCAAATACTTAAGAAAATACAAAAACATTCAAATAATTCAAAAATACTAAAAACTATTCATCATGTTCTTATTTATACTATTTCTTATATTTATGTTATTTTCTCCACATTAGTAGATAGCATATAATTCCTTTTCATAAATACACATTTTCACACATTATTGGAGTGTGATATAAGCATACCTAGATACATGATATACACACATACAAATATTGGGCCTTCCCTCTACTCACGTCATAAGTATGTTTGGGACATCTAGTTATTTGATCACAATACACATAGGTTATATTATTTTATAATAAATTTACATTATCATGTTTGAGCTTCTATAAATACAAATTCTTATATCTATGCTCATTTATTTTCATAGTGTACTTGATATGTTATGTACTTAAAGTTTTTTACTGACTCATATTTGTAAGAACTAGTATGTTATGTTCATGTTGGTTTATTGTATTATATGCTTTCATTTTTGCACTTATTTTAGTGTCTTGTCTTGATTGATGTAGAGTGTATTATATAAAATTATTATTCAAGCATTAGTCCAATAAAACCAAAGAAAAATGCATAAAGAGTTCAATGATTTAATCCATTTATTCATGCGGGGTTTGTAAATTATAATAAAGAACAAATTGAAATAAAGAAATACTAGATACCTTCCCAAGCTTATTCCATCATCCAAGAGTGGATCATAATCATGTTCTCCCATTGATCAATATCTCTTGTCTTTGTCAACAATGGTGTCCAAACTCCTCTAATGCCTCAAGAAATATTTGCATAACCTAGGCTCAAAGTAGATGAAATATCTAATCTAACCTATCAAATGAAGCTTGCTAATGAAACACAATGATCAACATAAATGGTTATAGGGATAATTTTTCATTATAACATTACACAAATAAATATTATAAATTATGTTCATGATCTCTCTATTTATAGATTTTCAAAATGGTTCGAGATCAACCATGGCCGTCCATCTCAAGATTGAAATGTGTGGCCATGAATAAATCCAATTATGTAATTAAATATATAAATATCCCCATAAATATTTGGGATAAGGAGGAATTAAAGAGGCATGGGAGGCATTAAATAGGAGTGGGATACCCATAATCTATATATTTTATGCATTTGTGGCCTAGGGATACCTTTCCAAGAAATGATGGCATTTGATGATGCAGTTATTCAATATCAATTTCCAAAAAGAAATAATCAACTAGTTTCATGGAAAATTAACTTAAGATTTTAATTCATATTGATTATTCTTAAACATGATTAATCAACATTTGTGAAATTCTTTGGAAATTGGCCCTCAATTAATCAAAATAGTCAGAAAGTCATATTACTAAGTCATAATTTGACTCGAGAATAATTGGAAGGTGATGTTAGATGCATTGGAACCATATTCCAATTTAGTATGTTTCCAATACAAAATAAAAAAATTACATGATGTGTAATAATGAATTACAAGAAAAGAATGATCTAGAGCACAATGTACACACCAAAATAGTGTCAACCCCCCCTTGGTCCCTTTCTAACTTTAACATGCCTAACCTATACTTTATTAAAAATACTTATTTTAAATTAATCATCCCCTTTACACACCTCACCTTGGATTCCTCGCCCTTAGACCATTTATCACCCTATGACTAATCATAATTACCTAAGACCTATTTCAACTCTCCCACTAACCCCCGTGCCTAATAAAATCCGCCTTTAGACCGTTCACCAACGGCAGCTAAACTTGGCAGATGGAGGAACGGGCAAAAGGCTAAAAATAGCCTTTTTTCCAATTCTCTAGCTGCCAACATCGGTTACCCATCGGCCAACTCCAATGGGATCACCGATGTTAGTTACTTAAAACTAAATTCTAACCTCGGCTGTAGCCTGGATATGAATTATCTGACTCGAATGCGAACTCTCTTGCCCCCAGATCCAAATTCTCTTGCTCCTCGAATCCTTGCATACCAAAGGCAGGGTTTAGGATGAGGAATTAACATTATATCATCACTCTCCAGGCTAAGAAACTCTACAGAATTCACTCCACACTAGATTGAAATGTTGCATGAGGTCTCTTACATCAACCATAATGGAACAAGTCTTCTACACTTCTGGTTCTCCACCAAGAGCTAAGTATTCTTCTGGTTTATATTTCAATATTTTTAAAATGCATTGGTAATTCATCCATTGGCTATTTTTGAGTAATGTTGAGACCAAATCCGGCTTTCTTCTTGGAGAGGCTGAAAAGCCTTCCTTTTATCCTGACCCATTTTGACAACCTGTCCCCTACCTTTGTCCTTCTTAAGACTCTGTCCACTATCCTACATCCCTGCACAACCCTTTTGAATCTCTCAAACCATTCTATTGACCACAGACATAACTTGAAACCTGTCCAAGGCCCATTGCCCCTACTGACATTAACATCAAGGCCCATTACCCCTACCAATGTCAACATCCTAACTGACATTGACAACATTGACCAACCGACAATGACAGAGTAATCGGCATTGGTGACTGTGGGAGTCTTACAGTAGATTATAGGTACGCATTGTCTACTTTCTATTTGTTATTCTTTCATTATTCCTCTTTATCCAGCATTCTTTTTATCAACTAGTGGACTGTCATCCCTCCAAGAAGTCTTTGCACTTCTGGGACCAAGCTTTTCTTGGCAGTCCACCATATATCTATCTAACATTTTCTTTGTTTAAGTATTTCTTATCTACAGGTGTTGTCCTCCACAGCCAAAGAGGAGCTCCTTCAATCATCTAGATACGGTGCACAACTTCATCTAGGTATCATCTAACCCCTAACCATTATCTTTAGTTTCTTATTTCTTCTGAATGTAAAAATAAAAAATGAGTAGAAACATTCTGGCATGCCCGGTGGGACCTTGGAGTTTTCCTTGGGTCCATTTCTTCTAAAACAAACTTTCATATAGGTGCATTAGGAAAATTTCTCTTCTTGCATCCTTCTTTCTTTCTCTTTCGAAAGGACACCATTATCACAAGTTAAAGATAACTTTTTCTTCTTGTCACTTCTTTTCTGCATCTTAGAGTAGTGAAATTCATACTCTTAACCTTTTCCCCAATTGTTTGCATCTGAACAAAACATTTCAATTTGGGCTAAAAATTTATTGCATATCATTTCTGGTTGAATGCATATTTAGCTCACTCATCTAGTAATTAATCACATTATGAATAAATCATAGTGCACATATGTTACACATCCAGACCACATTCATAATAAAACATCTAAACATACCTGAGACAAGGTTTGACTAGGATTTCATCACCTAGCAGATACCTTACCCTTCTTGGTAATCCTACTTGGACTTCACTACCAAGGGGAGGACCCACTCTATTCTCTGGCAGAGTATGAATTCTAGGGGAAGTATATATTGGCTAAGTGACCCAGCTTGTCTCTGGGCTCGTGAAGTGAGGGGAGTAAGCTCCTAGCACCAGGCCACGTACATAACCTAATACAGATTTTGAGCACCAAAACATAACCTGAAACCAACCTTAGACTGCCTCTTTTAGGACCCATTCTAAAAGCCCAACTTCCCAAACATATTATTCTAAGGCATAAACCACCATGACTCTAAAATTTATTCTTAGAAATTAACGTTTAGTGGTTGCTTTCCATCATCTATTTTTTGTCTATATCTAATTTTTTGAGCTAGTGAGGTCGCATTCTGAGATCTAAAAATAACTCAGACTTTCTTCTTTCTTCCAAAAACTTTCAATTTTCTAAGTTTCTAGAAATACACAGTAACCAACATTGGTTTTTCCACTGACGTCGGCAACTATCTTCACCAACATCGGTTATGTGACCGACATTGGCAACTCACCTCACCGACATCAGTTTTTCTACCGACGTTGGTCACTATCAAAAAAAAAATTCTTCTCAAACAACAAGCTAAAAACCTGACCTTTTTGCTATTAAAAACAAATTCTAGTTTTTTGAGGCTGAAACATACAGTTTTTAGAACCTGAACCTATTTGGCCTTGAATGGTTTTGACACGTAGTCAAGCTAAAAATCTTGTTGACCACACAAGGCAACAACCACTCCCACCTTTTCCTTCTATATCAAGTCTCCAAATGGAGTATAATTCAGAAACTAAACATACTCCTATCCAACCAACCCCAACTCAACATCCAATTGTTCTCAAAGGCGATCAAGACTTTGAAAGGTTCCTTGACCTCAATGTCAAGGCTCTTCAGCACTATCTCATGAGAAGTCAAACACAAGATCCTTCAAGCAACCCAGTTTATGGGATGCCAAATTCCTTAGTTGAAATGGCAATCATATCAACAACCTTTGTAACCTAACCCATGGTCACCCAAGCTAGTGCCTCAACTAACAACCCAACCATGACCAATATTCAAAGTGTGGTCTCTCCTATTTTTGGACCTACCTCCATTGGGGTTTCTGTACCCCCTCAACCACAAACCATTCAACAAAGTCCTACACCATTCTAGAACTTAATTGTCTCCATCCCACCTACTCTTACACCCATAAATACAAGAGTGACTACTTATCCTTCGGCTAGTGTTGCCACCATCCAACCACCTTTGGCAACATCAAGTCAAGTTGGGCCCTCTAGCTTCATGACACAACCACCCTTGACTTCAACATCAATCCCTATGACTAGTTACCAATATGTTGCACTTATACAAGCGCAACCAACTATGTCATACGCTCCACCTAACACCTTCCAAATGCCTTACAACCTAGGGGGTGCCCCACCTGCAAATCCATCAACCGATCTAATCAAGATGTTGATGGATAAGGTGTCTAATCTTGAGACATCCATTTTGGGTTCAAGAAATGTTGTCTCATATGAAAAAATCTATAATGAACCTATGCATCCTTCTGTCCCAATCTGACCATATCCTAGTCAGTGGGAACTTCCCAATTTTACTCGCTTTCAGAGTAAAGAGGACCCACAGTAACATCTACGAGCGTTTAGACACACTTGTTACCTTATAGCACATGATGATGCGTTATTACTATGCACATTTCCCATGTCTCTTTCTGGTGCTACCCTCGATTGGTATAGTTCTATTACCAATCACTCTCTATTTACATTCACGCAACTAGCTCAACTATTTCTTGACCACTTTTCAATTAACATAACTAAAAAGGTCTCCATCATAGACCTATATTCTATCAAACAATTCGACAATGAGTCAATAGCTGACTTCATTTCCTGTTGGAGAGGATTGATCAACCAACTCTCCTTTTCAATACCTCAAACTGAGCTCATTGAGCTCTTTTCAAGAGCATGTGCAAAGCACATCTCATCCACTTTGCAGATTCAAATGTTCCACACATTTGACGAAGCTTTCACTATGGCCAGAAAGCTTGAACTCTATGTTGTCGAAGAAGATAAGGTCAAACTGCATAGTAAAAATACTAATGCAAAATCAAATGACCCTTCATCCAAATCTTCTTCTTCCAATCCCAAGTCTAAGGGATTAGCAAATGCTGTGGTACTTAGACCATCATCATCGACCACAACTAACCAATCTGAACCTTCCACATCTCAAAGCATTACGCGACAATTCCAACAATGATAGGTACAATGTCAATATACTCCAATAGGAGAATCATACGCATCTATGTTGGATAAACTAGTCAAACAGGGAGTCTTCAACCTCCCCCAAATTTGACCACCACCTCAATTTGATCCCTCGCGTGCCATCCCTGCATGGTATAGGGAGAATGACTTCTGTAATTATCACCGTGTCAAAGGCCATGACACAAACAATTGTAAAACCTTTAAGAACATTGTCCAAGACATGCTAGACAAAGGTGATCTTGTCTTGGATAACCCAAATGTGCCACCTAACCAAAACATAGACATCTTTAGACAACCTTTTCCTAACCATCCCCTAGCCAAAACAACATTCAGACCACAACCGAAGACCCCCAAGAGCGTAATATAAGCACAGTCAATATGGTTTCACCTTTTGTCCCTAACCAACCTCTTCCACAAATCAAAGAGGTTAGTCAACATATCCCTCCACCACAGGAGAAGAGCCTTCTTTTCCTAATAGTCCTCCATCTACCCCTCTTATATTGGAGGATGCTTTAACCATACCAACGCCACTAGCCCCACCTTCATCCTTCCTACTACCAATGGAGGACCATACCTTTCCTACTCTTCAACCACAAGTAGAAGGCATGATCATCCCTATGCTCTTTCCTCTCAAAGAACCCTATTCTCCAATTCCTTCTCCACCGAGATAAGAACTTGTCTCTTCACCTACTTCAATCGAAGATGATCTAGTAATGGCTCTCTCTCACCTTTGGCCTGAGATTGTCGCATCTAACACATTTTAACTCTCGTAACCACCCAAATCTTTTGAAAAACCAATTATAAATCCTTGTTTAACATCTTCCAAACCATTCTCTTAATTGGCTGATAACTTAGGATTTCTCCATTCAAGTAACTTAGAGCATGAGGCATTGTGGGAGCAACTTAAAGCTCCTTATCTTACACATCCCACTTCATCTCGTACTAATGACCCTCCTTTGACAAAATCTCCCAAAGTCTCCAAAGAGGACCAGGCTTCTACTTCCAAATCTTCAGAAGCTCAACCATCTGCATTTGAACCTAAACCCTCACAAACATCCACCATACCAAAACTGGTTAAATCCCTCGGTGTTCGCCCCATATCTAACCTCACTCACCCACAAGTGAAGGTCAACTTGAACCTCGCCCCCCATACTAGTGGTCCTCATGCCGTATTGAAAAAGGCCACTAAACCATGTCATAGAACTCCTCCACCATCACCATTGCCCTCTATTTTGGGCCCTCATCCTTCTACCTTAATTGGAGTGCTCCCTACTCTAACACTTAACAAAAACAAGTTGCCTCCATTACTCCCTTTACCCACCAAAAACATACCTCCTCTGAAAAATTTGGCACCCCTCACGAAGAAAGTGTCATCTACACGAGTGGCCACACCACCAACCTAAAAGGTGGTACATAAATCTCCCTCAACAACTCCCAAACAAAAGTCATCAACACCTAGTGCATCAACAAGCACAGACCCCTTAGTGGGTTCATATGCTTTGATACTACGCCAACTTTTACAAACTTCTAACATCACTCTTCCACCTATTAAACCATTTCAACCTCTTAGACCAAAATTGTCTTGGTTCGATGACACTAAAACCTACCTATACCATCACTCACCTAGGCATGACACTAAAAATTGTTGTGCCCTCAAGGTTGTCATTCACCATTACTTGGAAAAATACACCCTTCTTGTTGACGATACTGTCAACAAATCTCCAACACTGTCTCATGTCTCTCAAACCTCTTCACCTTCATCAGAATCCCATCATCAGACTATGGTCCCTTTACCTCCTTCGCCCCCTTTATTTGAGCTTAACACCATCAATGTGGCCATTAGGTCACAAAATTTAAAGGATAAAGCAAATGAAAAAGTTGCTATTCCTTGGACCTACCCATTTGTCAAACCTGCTCAACCACCCAAACCCAAGATTTCTATCTTGGGTACATCTCAACCCACTTCTTCAGAGGCAATCCGTGATTCTATGGTGAAATAGCTTCACCAAACTCCCATGAAGATGACTTTATATGACCTCATTCACATCTCTCCACAACATCATCAAGCTTTAATCAAAGCTTTACAGGCAGTGGAGGTCCAACCTGAGGACCCCCAACCACTAGCTGCCTTAGTCCAATCATTACCCACCGTCACCTCTATTACCTTTAGTGATTCTAAAATTCCTACCTCCAACTTGGAAGATCAGGATGCTGCCCTTTTCATCACAGCCTACGTTGATCAAACTCACATTAAGTGAGTTATGATTGATGGGGGCACCAGCATCAATATCATTTCCACCCATGCCTATGACCAATTAGCCCTCCCAAAGAATTGTATCTCTAAAATTGACGCAATTTTTTGATCTTTTAATGACTCCACCACCACTACCATTGGCACCATCATCTTACATATTCATGTTAGCCCATGAACAATCCCAGAGCTCTTCTACATCATCGAGGGAGAGTTCTAATACAACATGTTATTAGGATGACCTTGGATCTGTGCCATGGCCTGTGTCCCTTCTACATTACACCTTGTGTCAAATTTGAACATGATGATCAAGTCCATGTCATTCTCGTAGACCCCTTCCCTTTCAAGACATGCAACACAACTTATCGACCCAACGATGTTCTCATTCCTTTTAATACATGACCCAAACACTGCCTCCACCCACGAAAGCTTCAACAAGTATGCAAATGGTAGTTACACCTACACCACCTCCTCAAGTGACAACAAAAGACCCTATGGAAGATACCTTCCAACATCTTTCACTTTGGGAGTATCATTTACTCACCTTGGACATGTTCCAGACTCCTCAAGAGTATGGACAACTTCATCACAATCCCAACTATGACCACCACATCAGAATGGTCATCCCTTATGGTCCTCCCAATCTTTAAACAAATCTCATCTATGGAATGCTAAATCGAGCTCCCACTGATGGGAATCCTCTTTCATCACCCCAACTATTTACGTCTGACTTCTCTTTTCTTGGCAACCCAAACTTTGCTCATACCTATCTTTATAGGTGTGCATGGAAGGGCTTTGGCTTTAGGCGCTATGAATAAGGCTCCCACCAGCCCGTCGAACCACCAAATGATGAGGCCATAAAGAATGCCAAGAAGCGACATGGCCTAGGTTTTGAAGAACCTACTAAAACTTTTAAAAACCCTCACCTTGAACCTATAATATAACAATCACCTCCAACCTCACCTATTCACCCATCCTCACCTATGGAGTCGGTGGTCTCCATCCCTCCTAGCTTTTTTTCCCATAAATGCCATTTGCTTGGAACCCCTAACCTATCAACTAGGTGGGGTATCCAAGTCTCTCCCTCTCATTTATCCAAACATGATAGATGATGAATCTGCTACCATCAACACTGTCTAATGTGTAGATGATGATGCCATTCTCACCTACATGGGTGCAGATGACTCTTTCATCCAACGATCACTTCCTTCAGAAACACAAGTTATGTTAAATGAATCGACCATTGACATTAACCTTCCATCTTCTGATGTTCCTCATGTTTTAAAGATTGGTTAATAATTGGATGCCCAAGAACAAATTGACTATACCAAATTCCTTTCAAACCATAGCAAAGCCTTTGCTTGGACCTACAGTGATATGCTTGGCATCGACCCTAACATCATCATCCATAACATCGTCATAAACCTAAAAGCTAAGCCTGTCAAGAAAAAGCTTTGCAAAATTCATCCTCGTGTTGCACTCCTTGTCAAAGAGGAGCTTCAATGTCTTCTTTCCATATCCTTCATCCAACACATTGATTATCCACAATGGGTGTCAAACACCATCCCTATCATAAAAGCGACTAGGGGAATTTGAATTTGTACTTACTATCGTGACCTGACCTAGCTTGCCCAAAGGATGATTTTCCTCTACCCAACATCGACCAACTTGTTGATCTTACGGCCAGTCATGAGATGTTATTACTCATGGATGGGTTTTTAGGATATAACCAAATTCTGATTGCATTAGAAGATTAACACAAGACCACCTTCATCACCCCATGCGGGACTTTTTGCTATAGGGTCATGCCTTTTGGCCTTAAAAATGTAGGTGCCACATATCAATGTGCCATGACCTACATCTTTCATGATCTCCTCCACAAAATCATGGAGGACTATATGGATGACCTACTAGGCAAATCTAAACTCCGCCATGACCATTTAACTATTCTCAAAATCATATTCACTCACCTCCTCCAATACAATGTTTGACTAAACCCAAAGAAATGTGTCTTTGGGGTTCTCTCTGGGAAGCTTTTAGGCTTCATTATTTCCCTTCGTGGTATTGAGATTGATCCCGCTAAGATAAGAGCTATACTCGAGATGCTACCACCTACCAATCTAAGGCAACTTCGTAGCCTGCAAGGGAAGCTTCAATCTATTTGTCGCTTCATCTCGTAGCTTTCTGACCAATGTCAACCCTTTCATCACCTCCTTAAGAAGGATGTCTCCTTTAATTGGGATAAGGATTGACAAGAGGCTTTTGAGGCTCTTAAACATTATCTTGTCTCTCCACCAGTCCTTATTCCACCTAAAGATGACCAACCTTTCTATCTTTACATTTCAGCAACAAATCATTCTTTAGGTGCCATGATCATGCACCGAGATGAACAACATCATGAGCAAGTAGTTTATTATATAAGCCAAATGCTCATTGATTATGAAACTCACTATACTCATACCAAAAAACTCTATTTGGCATTAGTCTTTGTTGCTACCAAACTCTATCATTATCTTCTCAATCACAAAATTTATGTCATCACCCAAACTGACCCCCTCAAATACATGCATTCCAAGCCATAACAAAACCAACGTATGGCTCGTTGGCTCATGCTTCTTGCCGAGTTTAATTTGGAATTCATCCAACAAAAGTCTATAAAGGGGCAAACAATCACTGACCAACTAGTGGATGCCCCTCTACCTAACAACCAACCCTCTCACTGCAAATTCCCTGACGAATCCATCACCACGTTATCCATCGATGACATTTTATATCAAATGACAATGTTCTTTGATGGGTCTAAATTTCAACATGGTGGGGGTGTGGGGGTCATTCTCATCCCTCATGAGGTTGAGCCTATGCCCCTATCTTTCAAACTTGACTTTGAATGTACCAACAACATGGCTGAATATGAAGCCTTAATTTTGGGACTTCAAACCACCCTTTTCCTAGGCATCAAGACCATCAACATCTTTGGTGACTCGAAACT
The DNA here is from genome assembly GCA_037957365.1 of Torreya grandis. Taxonomy (NCBI): domain Eukaryota; kingdom Viridiplantae; phylum Streptophyta; class Pinopsida; order Cupressales; family Taxaceae; genus Torreya; species Torreya grandis. Next base: position 595,146 of record JARHVA010005323.1, read on the forward strand.
AGTCATCAATCAAATCAATGGTTCATATATTTTTAAAAATGAAGTTTTGCAAAGGTACAAACACCATGTTGACACCCTGCTAGAATCTTTTGGCCATTACCTCTTGCAAATTGTTCCTCGATCTATGAATAATTTTTCTAATACTATGGCTTCTCTTGCCTCACGCATTCCATCCTCATCATCTTCCTCAAGAATTTATGTTACGATACATCATTTGGCATTACCTTCATATATCTCCATTAACATCAACCTCGTCAGCACCATTGACTCTAGTCGACAGGATGTTTGGTATAAACAACTTGGGGACTACTTAACTTATTCTATTGTCCCCCTTGATCTCTCTAGCAATGTGCGATGGGATTTTATCAAAAGCACAGCTCAATATACTATGCTAGGGGGTCCTCTCTACAAATGAGGTTTCGATGGCCTCCTTCTTCGATGTCTAACTTCCACTGAAACATCTCATGCTATCAAACAAGTCCATGATGGGATTTGTGGAGGGCATTTTAGTGGTAACTCGGTTGCAAAATGCATCCTTTGCCTGGGCTATTATTGGCCCACTCTTCACCAAGACTGCAGTGATTATGTTTGGCATTGTATCAAATGCCAATAATACGCTAACTTACTTCACATCCCTAGCCACACTCTATAAGTCGCTAAGGATTTCTAGCCTTTTTCACAATGGAGCTTAGATCTAATTGGTGAGATTAACCCTCATTCATCTTTTTGACATCAGTCCATTATCACCACAATTGAATACTTCACTAAATGGGTGGAAGCTATTCCTCTCATCTCCATTAGAGCTGATAAAATCATCAACTTCATCAACACCCATATCATCTATCATTTTAGTGTACCCCACAAGATCATCACTGATAACGGCAAATCATTTAAAAATAAAACTATCCAAAAACTTTGTGACTCATTTGGCATCAAGCTCAGCTTCTCCTCACCTTACTACCCATAAGCAAATAGGCAGGCCGAGGCTTCCAACAAAATCTTAACCAAAATTATAATGAAGGTGGTCAACAATACTGGAAGGGATTGACACATTCACATTCCCTTCACTTTGTGGGCCTTTCGCACTAGCATCTGAACCCATACAAGTGCTACACCTTTCTCTTTAGTGTATGGAACAGAGGCTATCCTACCTCTTGAAATACAAATACCTTCTTTATGCATCTCTTTGCATGACATACTTTCTAAAGATGACTTTCATCAAGATTGGTTGGCTCAGCTTGAGTTACTTGATGAACATCGCCTTGCTTCCCTCAACCATCTCCATATCTACCAAAATTGCATCCAACGTGCCTATAACAAAAGTATGAGAGAATGAGATTTCAAAATCAGAGATCTTATCCTCAAATAAAACCAACACATGACCAATATGGAAAGAAGTAAATGAGGCAAGTTTGCTCCTAATAGGCTCGGACCTTATATCATAACACACAAGTATGGATTAGGGACTTATCGTCTGTCTTCTCTTGAAGGTTGGCTAGAACCTGAACCCCTTAATGCCCTACATCTTTAACCATTTTACTATTAATCAAGTAATTACTCACTTGAGGTTTAACTTGAGCTCATCCCTTCGGCAATCCCCATCATCCTCATCCCTATTCCTTTCAACCCTTTTTCCTACAAACATTAGTCAACCCTTTTGTCAATCATGAATGCTTTGTCCTAATAAAAGGGGAACACTTAAACCTCTATAGGCTAGTCCATGACTAAAACTTTAGTCCACAAAACATATAAAACTGGGATCCCAATTCAAAAGTCATAAAACTATAAATATAGACTGCTCCCTTGAAGGACAGCTACATAATTGCTGTAATTGATAGACTGCTCCCTTGAAGAATAGCTATTCAAAGACATTCGACCATACAAAGCAGAATATAGACCAATCCCTTGAAGGATGGCTATGCCTAAATTTTGCTACAAACAACACTCTCTCATAAGCTTCTCACATCGACCAGCTTCACATATGACCACAAAACAAAACAACTTCCCCACGTAGACTTCCCGCATCGACCAGTCTACCAAAAAAAAATTAAGTCATGGACTTGCCTATAGTCATTCTTAGGGTCACCTATAAAAGGGGAAAATTTATCCTTACTAAAAAGGGTTATGTTATCCTCACATCTCACATAATCAAACCTATTACCCCAACATAGCCAAGGGATTTTGAGCTCACTTAACATCGAGTGATTTGAATACTTCTCTAACACAAACAATGGTCAATGACATAATGCATGAATGGGGCTTTTATTTGCAACAACCCTATCTATGCTACCATTATGGTCCTTGTCAATGAAAGAGTAAAACACCTTTCACTTCTTACACACCTTGGTCACATCCAACCAAATCATTTTCTAAACCAAACCAAACCAAACCCAACCAATCCAAACTCAACTAAATTATTTTCTAAACCAAACCAAACCAAAACATTTTCTACCCGTTAACATAACCTCATGATTTATTTAATGCAAATATCAATTTGTGTTATGTAAATTATTATAGCCCATTCACACTAGTTTCTATGGAAAACAATACACATGGAAACTATCGACCACACACAATTTATGTCAAGCATAAACCATTACTTGCTAAAGCATAAATATACTCATTTCATTTTTTAGTATACACCATCACGAATACGAAAAATTGCTAGGGATGAAAAACTACATAACCAATTTTAGAGAATACACCATCACACAATATGGAAAAGGCTATAACATCATTACTCATTTCATTTTTAGCATACATCCATCACAATATATGGAAAATTACTAGGGATGAAAAACCACATCACCTATGTTATAGAATACACCATCACATAATATGGAAAAGGATGTAACATCTTCATACACTCATCATTTCAAGCATGTACCATCAGACATATGGGAAGTGCTAAACCATTCACATGACCAAACCAGCTATCAACATATTTGACCCTTCCTCCCTTTTAGGGAGAACTACATTGGCCTAAGGCCCTTCAAATAGGGGCTATGTAGGCAACACTCAGTTGACATGGGGTTTTATGAGGTTAGCTCGGCCATCCATTTGCCCATTCATCTCCCTAATGACATCGGCCATTCATTTTTTTGTCTACCTGATGGACAAACCATTTCACCTTTAACCATGACTTAACCTAGGCAAACCCAATCCATAACCTTGACCCTCTTCCTCCCTTTTGGGAGAACTACATTGGTCTGAGGCCCTTGAAATAGGGGCTATGTAAGTAGCACTCAGTTGACATGGAGTCTTCTAGGGTTAGCTCAGTCATTTGCCTATTCATCTCCCTAATGACGTCGGCCATTCGTTTGTTCGCCTAACTAATGGACAAACCATTTCACCTTTAACCATGACTTAACCTAGTCAAAACTCAGTCCATAACCTCAACTCCTTCCTCCCTTTTGGGGAGAACTACATTAGTCTTAGGCCCTTAAAATAAGGGCTATATAGGCAGCACTTAGTTGACATGGGGTCTTTTGAGGTTAGCTCAGCCATTCCTTCATCCGTCCATCTAATAGACCAACTATCTATACCAACCCAAAATCATGACCAAACAATCAACCCTGACATTGAATGAGTTACCTAAACTTCTCATGGGGCACATTGGAGATCACATACATCTCCGTGACCACAACACATGCCACCTGAGATCATACCATGACTCAGCCCAACTCGACCAATGACCTTGGAGATCGCGACTGTCTCTTCAGACCACGACCACTTTTGAGACAACTTTGCCTTGGTTATTTTGATTGCATATATGCTACCTCATGAATAGTTAGCAAATTGTGTGTAACCCACATTACAACCCTCACACCTATTGATGGATTGCACTCCAGTTGATCCTCAATATTTGTGACATTTTCATGTTTTCTAGGAGCACTTCTTGAGCTCGAGATACATGGAATGCGATGACCATTGGAGTTACAACTTTGATCGTTTAACCCAATCAACCATGACTAAATGCTGGGGCCCAGTTATTTCAATTTTAGCACTCCTCAACATTTGACTGCAACAATTTGACCTATCTATCATGTGAAGTGGTATTCACGCAATCCCAACTATTACAGCGTTCACACTCCAACTTCACCATACCCATCCACTGCCTATCAAATTGACACCCGCTATCAAGTCACCTTTCCTTGACTCCCACTTTGAGGGGGAATACCTCATCCCATACTTGGGGTAACCTACACCTCATCCCATACCTAGGATAACTTACTCCTATTTTTGTCTTGCAATTTGTCAGAACAACCAACAAGACAAAAGGGGACAAATGTAGACACCAAAATAGTGTCAACCCCCCCTTGGTCCTTTTCTAACTTTAACATGCCTAACCTATACTTTATTAAAAATACTTATTTTAAATTAATCATCCCCTTTACAAACCTCACCCCTGATTCCTCACCCTTAGACCATTTATCACCCTATGCCTAATCATAATTACCTAAGACCTATTTCAACTCTCCCACTAACCCCCGTGCCTAATAAAATCCACCTTTGGACCGTTCACCAACGACAACTGAACTTAGCAGATGGAGGAATGGGAAAAAGCCTAAAATAGCCATTTTTCCCATTCTCTAGCCACTAACATCAGTTACCCATTGGCCAATGCTGGTGGGATCACCAACGTCGGTTGATTAAAACTAAATTCTAACCTCGGCCCCAGCCCGGATATGAATTCTCTGACCTGAATGTAAACTCTCTTGCCCCTAGATCTGAATTCTCTTGCTTCTCGACTCCTTGCATATCAAAGGTAGGGTTTAGGATGAGGCATAAACATTCTATCATCACTCTCTAGGCTAAGAAACTCTATAGATGTCACTCCACACCAGATTGAAAT